>LPNX011114008.1:956825-1099683 GCA_001517045.1 Pseudotsuga menziesii | reverse complement strand
ATGACTATAAATAGATTGGATGGACTCCCGATTTAGACATGACTCCCGATTTAGACATATGACCAAATTTGGACAAGGGAGGATTAATAATCCTAACAACTAGAAGATAAGACACATGACAGGCATGATCATGTGTGCAAATGAAAGAAGGCCTTGTACGAGCTCAGAAGACACCCATGGGATAACACATACATGAGGAGCTTGAAGATCACCTAGAGTAATGAATATCTTAACCTTTTCTACAAGGTTGAAGATGAAAGCCGATAGACGATCTTGGTATCCAGTGACCCTAGATGGATACATAGATTAATAGTAGCAGAGGAAGCTACTTGTCACTCCAGTGCCGGACACATAGAGTACGAAAGGCAGAGGGAGAATAATGATTCACTTCAGAGGGAGTGACTACAGAAGATCCTGAGGTTTGACATGGTACAACGAGATGGACAACTTACTGATGGCTCTAGGATTTACTGAGAGTAAAGTGGATTCCAACATTTACTTCAAGGTTGAAGGTGAAAGACCAGTGATGATCCTGCTATATGTCGATGACTTGTTCCTGACAGAAAAGAGGAACTCATTAAAGTTGCAAGCAGGAGACTTGCTGTCAAGTTTGAGATGAAGGACTTGGATATGATGCACTAATTTCTAGGCATGGAGGTGTGGCAGAGTACAGATGGAATCTCCTTGGGATAAGGTAAGTATGCAGTAGAGATCTTGAAGAGGTTCAGGATTATGAACTGCAAGGCCATGACCACACCTATGGCATCGAACTTGAAGCTATTGCGTGTTTGTTCATCATAATCGATTGATGCCACGATGTATCGTCAGATGATTTGTTCCTTAATGTACCTGACGAACACGAGACCAAATATTTGCTTTGTTGTGAACACATTGAGACATGTTCACCTGATGGTTGCAAAGCATGTAGTGAGGTACTTGAAGGGTACAGTTGAGTATGGGCTCAAGTATGATACGAATCAGAAGATTAACTTGGAGGGTTATGTGGATTCATATTGGGTAGCAGTTCCATTGATAGGAAGAGCACTTCGAGGTGCTACTTCATTATGATATCAGGTGTGATCTCTTGGTTTGGCAGGATGGAGTCCTGCATGGCGCTGTGTACAGCCATAGAAAAATATGTTGCCACTTGCTATTTGGGAGGTAGTATGTTTCTTTTGAAAACTACTATTTGATTTGATTGATCTGACTTGCATTTTTTATATGATACGGAGAGGAGCAGTGAAGTTCTAGTTTGTGATCCATATCAAGATCTCTTGAAAGAGGGAGTTCTATCATAGCTGGTGAGACAGGTTATTTGAGCATAAATCCGGGCGAAGCTCGTAGGTTGCTCAGACGTAAACGGTCTTGCAGTTTGTCCACAGATGTAATCGGTCCTGGTGAAGCTCGCAGGTTATCCTTGGATGTAATCAGCCCTGATGTGATTCTATTATAGAAATGGCTAGAGTGAAGTTTGAGTACTTCAGGGAGAAGCTTAGTGTTCTCCAGATCAAGGTTCCTTCCAAGGGGAAGTGATGATTTCATGTGCCTTTTTGACATTGTGACAGGATTGGTTCCTTCCATGGTCAGATGTAAGTGTTGTTCCTTTCTGACATGGTGACATGATTGGTTCCTTCCATGGTCAGATATAAGTGCTGATTCCACATCCAGCATGAAAAAGGATTGGCTCTGTGATGATGCCACATCCAGTATGAAAAAGGAATGGCTCTATGATGATGCCACATCTAGTATGAAAAAGGACTGGCTCTGTGATGATGCCACCTCTAGTATGAAAAAGGATTAGCTTTGTGATGACACATCCATTATGAAAAAGGTCTGGCTCTGTGTAGATGCCACATCTAGTATGAAAAAGGATTGGCTCTGTGATGACGCATATAGTATGAAAAAGGATTGGCTTTGTGTAGATGCCACATCCAGTATGAAAAAGGATTGGCTCTATGATGACACATCTAGTATGAAAAAGGACTGGCTCTGTGTAGGTGCCACATCTAGCATGAAAAAGGGATGGCTTTGTGATGACACATCCAACATGAAAAAGGGATGGCTTTGTGATGATACATCTAGCATGAAAAAAGGCTGGCTCTGTAGAGGACTACATCCAATATGAATAAGGATTGGCTTTGTAGATGTACATCTAGCATGAAAAAGGGTTGGCTCTGTTGATGAATACCTACATGGAGGCTAGGCTTACACCCAACATGAAAAATGGCTGGCTCTATAGAAATTCCCATGACGAGTAGAATTGAGATAGCACCAGTGATGATCCAATAGTGATGATTCAGATCAAGTGATGATCCAGACTTGATGATGATCCAGATCAAGTGATGATCAAGACTTGATGATGATCTAGTGATGCTCCAGATAAAGTGATGATGCAGACTTGATGATGATCCAGTGATGATCCAGACTTGATGAAGATGACTTGACAATGAATATGACTTGAAGATGAAGATGAATTGATGATGATCCAGATGATACAGAGAAGAATACTTATGCTAATAAATTGTGTCGAGAGAATACCATCCTAGTTAAGAGGGAGTGTTGATGTATTTGTAACTTCGGAATGTATTCACTTGTATATATTATGTATTGTACCCCGATGTTTCTATCGGGAAGTATTAGTAATGTAATTGAGTCATGTCATACCTCGATGTTTCTATCAGTAGAATCAATAGTGTAAACAAGTCATGTAAAGTCATTGAGGTTAACCCTCCATTTTAACTCAGAGCAATAGTCCCAACAATTGAGTTAAGTTTAACCATACTTGTTGATCGGAGGGAAAAGTCCCCACAATTGTAGGGCACTAGGGTTATTAGACTCTCCTAGTGAAGTCAGCTATCATAAGTAATTGTTAAGTGAGGCCGACTTGTTGGAGTGGGCATAAAGCAAACGGAAGAATATAAATAGAAGTGAGGCTCTCCTGATTTCTACATACACACTCACTCACTGGGGCACATGAGTGAGAGAGGAGAAGCTCTCTCAAGTGAGAGAGAGAGAACAACTGTGGGAGATCATATTTTCTGTCTTTGGGTTTTACTGCTTCTATTCATGCTCATTCTATCTCTAAGGAAGTTGCGGGATTTTCTCCTTTATGGTTTCCCCGAGGAAAATATCTCATGTCTATTGTCTCTTATGATTATTGTTGTGCATGTTATTCTCTCAGATGAGATCCTAAGATCATATTGCTTAAATGATAAAAATCTAACTCCGAGACTCTTCCATTGAGTTGTGGAAAAGCATGTGTCGAGGTACCTACATGGTATAGTTGGATATGGCTTGAGATATGTCTCAAGTGATGAAGTGAAAAGTGCAGTAGATTGTTGGTCTAGGAAAAGTGCACAAGGAAGAATCCACCGTGCAAACGCAAGAGGAAAAGCGGGCGCATGATGGAGAAAAGAAGGTAAATGAAGAAGTTGCGACAAGGATAGCTGCGACGAGGAAAGAAAATCCAAGTCGGTGGAAGAGGCAGGTAGAAGAGTTAAAGAGGAACAGGTACAAAATGATGGAATACTGCAGAAGGACGAATTGACAGAAGACCGAGGACAGTTTTGCGACTAGTTATGACCAGTACAGAAGGATGAAAGATGTTTCTGTGGCTAGTTATGGCCATGGTTAATGTCATGAAGGAATTTTGTGGCCAGTTTGGTCTGTCATAAATGTAATTGCAGATATTTTGTAGCCACTTGAGTCTGTAATAAGGGAGTGTTAGTTAGTCAACCCTATGCGGTCTTATAAATACTATAAATAGGAGGAACACGCTCTGTATAAGGGTTAGCCTCGTTCGATAAGTTAGACAGTAAGTTTGTTAGCTTCAATATTATTCAGTGACTCAAAGAGGAGTATAGTAGAATTAGAAGGCTGTTGAGCCGCATATCTTGCAGCTGAGTGCGTAGATCGCTAGTAGTAGAAGGAATCTGCAACTGAGTGCATAGATAGTAAATTAGAAGAGTTGATCGAGGATGTGTGCAGATCAGTAGGAGTAGATAGAAGAGTAAACCAGAGAGCATGAGAGAAAGAATATTTTGAGTAAGAAAGACATATCTCAGAACAATCCACAAGTTGCAGACTACAAGGTGCTACCTATATTTCTCATGCTAGATGAAGAGCACCTTGGTGGTTTTTCCCAGATGGGTTTCGACGTTAATTTCCTATGTCGAATAGATGGATGTTGTTGAATGGTTGAATGCTTATGTGAATGTTTTCTTACTTTGGAAATTTTATGGTTATTGTTGAATGTATGTCGCAATATTACTAGTTAGCGAATGAATGAATTTTAATGCATTGTCAACATGTTATGTATGATTTCATGATTAAGCTACTAAGTCACAATATAAGACACACACTGTTCATGATAAGTAAAAAGTCAGCTATGAAGCATGGTTGCGCTAGTTGTTAAGTGGTTAAGGATAAGGTTGTGTCGTGCGTTCGGTTTTGGCACATAGTTGCACCTCTACCGCATAGGAATAGACTCCATCCTCCTATCTCTGTCGAGTGCCTTGGTTGTGTGCCAAGGGACTATAATCCCTAACCAATTGCAGAAACATGGTTATGGTAGTTACACATTAAGATATCTCAGGTGAGACTGCGCCTGCCTCGCGGGCGTTGCTAACTAGGCTTGCTATGTTAGATGGATTTATTTTGGTGTCTTGTTGGTATTGTGTTTTGTTGAACCGCGGGTTGAGACAAGAAGGAGAAAGAGGCCAACAAATGCATTCACCCAATCAGTATCAGAACCAATATTAGCCTCAGTATTCACCACAAAAACCATATGCACAATAGAATCACTATCAACCGCACTACCAGCAGAACCAATACCCCCCACAACAAGCACACCCACAAAAAAGGGGTGGTGGAAACTTCAGAGGTTGAGGAGGAGGAGGATTTGGTAGAGTAAAGGGTCATGTTACATTCTATAACTATGGAAAACTGGGATACTATGCCAGATATTTCCAGAGGCTTGCAAAGACATGTTCCTATTGTGAATCACAGGACCATAATGTGGAGCAATGTCCTCAGTTGATTGCAAAGTGGCACGCTAGAACCATCGCAGGCCCTAACCCTACGCAAAACCCAAATCCAAATCTTAACTTGAATGTCCAGATGATTGCTACTGAGCTAAGAGAGCCAAGAGTTGATATCGTAACACGAGGAGGTGCTACGAACATAGCTGATCAAGATGTACCACATGAACAACTGTAACCGTAGGTATGACCCGCGACGTAGAAGAGAGTACCATTCGACGTTAAAAAACAAAATCAAGTCTTTTTGGATGTGCAACCAGAGTTCGTAGATCAAGAACAACCATCGACGTCAGGTGAAGTTAGGGAGATGCTTGAACGCTTCCAACAACTATTCTAGAAGAAAATCCTGAAAAAGGTTAGTAAGATCAACTCGTTTATGTCAAGTTTCTTAGTGCTAATTCAAGATAAATATGCTGTTGCAGAACTGCAAGCATCGATAGAAGAAACCCCAGAAGAGTCGCAACCAGAAAGGAGAGTTAACCAGGTTAAAACAAAGTCTAAAAGTAGACACGAATTAAGAATGACTGCGCAGATAGGATACTATGACATGGATTACATCATTTTAGATATGGGATTAGACGTCAATACTTTGATGCGACAAACTTAGGAGAGTATGGGAAATCCATTCTTGGACTGGTCTCCTATCCAGTTGTGACTTCCAAATCAGGAAAAGGTTCTACCAATTGGTCGGTTGAGTCAAGTCCCTGTCGACATTAAAGGATTGTGCACATTTGTGGACTTTGAAGTCATTAACATTGTCGATGACATGAACCCATATTCTGCATTGCTGGGGATAGATTGGGCCATAGATAATCAAACCATTATCAATTTCAAGAAAAAGGATACTCTCATTAGAGGATGATGAGAAGAAGGTAGTGTCACCCATTGATCCATTGGAGGGACAAAGATACATCAAGCCTGTCTACAATGAGGGACAAGGAAATTAGCTCGACCAGATCTACAATGTCACTACCTTACAAGAAGATTATATCAATTCGATAGCTGATGGAAACCTAAGCTGGAAAAGTGCAAGCTCATGCACATTAGACTCAGGAGAGGCCTTGGGGAATTGGAAAAACCAGTTGCATAAATTAAAGAACAAGATGGCCATTGTGCCAATACTGGTATTCCCTAACTGGAAGAAGGAATTACATGTTCACATCAGCACGTCATCTGTCACACTCGACATAGTCTTAACACAACTAGGAGAGGGTGTGCTTGACCACCCCATTGATTTTGCTAGCATAAAACTATCGATGACAGAGAAAAATTACACCACCATAGAGAGAGAAGGCCTTGCTATGGTTTATGCACTTCGGAAGTTTCAAAATTACTTGTTGAGTGTAAATTTCAAAATGTACATTGATCATTCGGAATTGAAGGACCTGGTCAACAAGACAATGTTGGGGGAGAATATCTGCCAATGGCTCCTCCTGTTTCAATAGTTTGAGTTTGAGGTCATATTTAAACCTAGTCGACTAAATGTCAGTCCAAACCACTTGTCACAGTTAGAAAGTGGTGAAGAACCAACCAATAGGGAGGATAACTTGCCCGACACACAACTATTTGTGATACACATGATGGATGGTTAGAATATGGAGTTTAACACTATCATCTATATCCTCAGCACAGGTTATGCTCCTGAAGGATTATCCACTAACCAGAAGAAACATTTGGTTGTCATAGCTATTGATTATACGTTGATTGCTGGACACTTATCCAAACTGGGCACAGATGAAATATTGCGTCGATGTGTTTTCAACCATGAGGGACCTTGGGTAATGAGTAAAGCACATGATGATGTCACAAGAGGACACTATGTAGGAAAGGAAACTGTCTGCAAGATATTACAAGCAATACTATGGTGGATTCCCCGTAGATAACTCTACAAGCATTCGACAAGTGGGCTGTTGATTTTGTCGGACCAATCAGTCCACCAAGAAAGAGGAATGGCACGCACTACATTATCACTGTGACAGACTAATTAACCCGATGGGCAGAATCCACGCCTGTTAAATATTGCACTGCTGTGACTGCAATGAAGTTTTTATTTGAAAATGTGGTGATCAGATTTGGATGTCCAAAAATTCTACTCAGCGACCAAGATACGCATTTTGTTAACAAAATAATTGCTAAGCTTACTGCAGAATTCTAGATCCAGCATAAGAAGATGACATCCTATCATCCTTAGGTGAATGGAACGATTGAAGCCTTCAATAATATTTTGGAGAATGCATTAACCAAAGTATGCAATGTGTGTCGCGGTGACTGGGACTAGAAAGTGTCAACTGTGCTGTGGGAATACCACACAACTTGCAAGAAACTGACATGGCACACCCCATTCAGACTACTGAATGGCTAGGAAGCTGTTGTACCAATGGAGTACATTGTACCAAGTCTAAGTATTGCTGTGTTGACAAAGATGACCAATGGAGATGATGTTGAGAAAATGTTGTCACAGCTTGTTTAGATGGAAGAGGAATGCTTCACCACAGGATTCCATCAGAATTTAGAGAAGTAGAGGCATAAAGCATGGCATGATCTCCATATCCAGGTTAATCCATTCAATTTCAGAGGACTTATGTTGATATATGAAAACAAATTCTTCAAACATCTAGGAAAGTTAAAAATTCATTGGCTAGGGTCATACATGATTGGACACATCACTAATGCGGGCACAGTAAAACTGTACAAAATAGATGGAACATACGTCACGGGTATGGTGAATGAAATTTTCCTGAAACCTTACTATGATGGCCATGGAATGCTTTGATAAATTTGCGTTGCGCACAGAAACAAAAATAAAAAATAAAAAAGAAGAGAACGCAAGGAAACTGTTCTGTCGCTCGTCTGTGACAGAACCAGGAAAAGCGTAGGAAAATGTGGGAATGATAGGCTAGTCGAATTAAAGTGTGAATATCCACCAAATATTTAGGTGGTTATGATAGCTAAGCATCATCAATTTGATGAGATACGAGGAGAATGACAATGTGCTTTTTGGTCCCATTAGCCATCCTCATCATAACTACCATAACTGCCCTCATAAGTATAGGTACAGCTTAGAACACAAGTAGTCAAATTGATGAGGAACGCATCGGTTGAGAATCCCACATGATGAAAAATACCTTAGCCTCCCATCATATGAAGATCGCAGGATGCGTAGGAGCCTACACATACGGGCTTTGTCATTAAGCTTCACTTTACTTGCACTTGTGAAGAGAGAACCAGAGATGAGAGTTGACAGAGACGAATCCTATAACAGAGAGAGTCAAAATCCATGGTCATCGAGATTTGCAGTGCCAGTAAGATTTTCAACATAACTATTGTCCAAATGGGTCCAATTGAAGAGGAAATTGACTCACCTGAGGTACAAAAACCTAAACAGCAACCATACCTAGAATCAATGGTGAGAACGAGAAAGAAACCTATCCTTGCAGCCAGTTTGACCCCTGTCCCACCCCCTGGTTTGGGCCCTATACTGAACCCTATTTAGAATCCACTAGTTGCAGGTCTAAAACCAGTCATGCCATTAAGAGAGATTGGACAGTCATCCAGGTTGCAACTGTCAAAGAAACGCAAGGATAAGGTCATTTTCGATATGCCTGAGCAGGACTTGATGGAGGAGAATACACCAGACTCACCACCCCGAGACGACGATGCCGCTAGGGAAGAGGAATCCCCCCCCCCCCTATATTCAGCCAAGGAGAGCCAATGGATAAGAGGTAAGGCTCCCGAAGAAAGAAAAAACTACCTTAGTGACACCCAGGATCCCTAATGGTGCGCCCCTCTTGATGGACACAGTGTCGAATATCACCAAGTTGCAATTTGAGGACCACGACACCCGTAAGCAGGTGGGATTGGAGAGGATGGAATACATGGTTACGGTTCAATCCAGACTAACTGAGTCCCAAATATTAGTGCCAACAGAGTGGTATTGCGGTGTCGATAGCATGGTCTTAATGAATTTGTTGCTCATGTCACACTTTGGGAACAACACCTAGGCGACCACGTATGTGAAGCATCTCCTTATCCGCTTTCTTTGAGGATGTTTATGGCTCAAATGATGCTACCCTATCGATGTCTAGCTCATCTCGTCGATAACGGGTTTTCCGAAGGTCGGACATGACCCTTCGCCATATTTGTGTTAGAACAAAGAGACCACCAGGATGAAGCAGAAGTATAAGCTTCAGCGCACAGGTAGGGGATTCCCCATTTCCCCCATAGAGGACAATATGGTAAGGTTTGCAGCCAGAATATTATCTTGCAAACTGTTGCGCAAGATGAGACCTATTAAGTGCATCACAGGGGCGATAGAAATCATAGAACAATGTGCACATGGAGTAATATTCAACTAGTCGTAGTTCTTACTGAACGAACTAATAGATGATGCAGAGAAGGCATAGGATGAACCTAGGGCCAAATTTCATTACTCCTGGCTACTCATCTCGATTTCTTTCATTCTATGGTCCAAACTGCGAGACTAACAGCTGATGGATGTCCTAGTGCTTTTCCTTGGCGCAAAGTATCAGAACCTTTGGGAGTATAAAGGAGACAAGATCTGCCAGATGCAAAATACCATCGAGTTCTTTCTGCATGGCGAGGCCCTACATGATGTTATCAGGCGGTCTCATAGAGTAATGGCTGGGATGGTGCACATATACGTGGCATTCATAAACTTCCAGGCCAATGTACATAACACTATTATGGTATCGAAGCTGGACCCGACCAAGGAATCACACCAGGAAAGGTTTATGATCGCTGATAGAGAAGTAGACGCAATTATCCAGGAGTGGCCTGAATAATGGTACGGCCCACTAACCGATCCAATGGATGAAGGTGAAAACCAAGAAAACCCACTAGCTAACCAAGGTGGAAACACCAGTGCAGGCACTGATGCGCAAAACAGACAAGGAAATGGCCAAAGGAATGGTCTGAAAATGATTAGTAGGATGGAGAAGGCAATGACGGTGGCGACGAGAAAGACGATAAGTCGTCGAGCTCCGATGATGAAGACAGTGGGTAGAACAAATATGATGATGATGATGATAAGGATAATGACTCTAAGGGAAGAACTACTGATGAGGATGTGAAGAAGGCCCTAGAAGAGTCGCGCATCTCAGAGTAACATCCATGCAAAAAGAGGAAAGCAGATAAATCGACTAACAAATTCAACTTAGCCGATGAGTACATAAACTTATTGTCTTATGCCATTCCAAAGGTTGCCAAGTCTAGCTTCAAAGGAGTTATCTCCTAAATAAATTAGTTTTTAATAGGTCAAACTCAGACAATTTATTTTTGCATAGTGATGAAGATTTCGGGGCATATTATGAGATATGTCTGAGTGATTAACAAAATTGGAATGTCTTGTGTTTTGTTTTTTCAAAAAATTTAAAAAGTTTAGCTTTCAATGGCTTAGGAAAAATTTTAAACAGCTCATTAGCCACCGAAAAGCCCAGCTTTCGGCAGCTAACAATTTGGACTCAGGACTACGTTAACCACTGAAATCCTTTTGACTCCGTTTTTAATAAAATTTTGGAAAAGGAGCGTTCGGTGGCTTAGGTGAACTTTTCAACAGTTCATTAGCCACCAAAAATCCCAGCTTTCGATAGCTAAAAAATTGGAGCCAAGAGTACCTAAACCATTGAAAGCTCTAAAAAGGAAAACGGTTAGTTCTGCCATTAATATCAACCTCCATTAGCATGAAGAGCGCCTCTGACAAGCTCTTAGCCACCAAAAATACTAAAACTGCAGAAGAAATCATGAGTTGGTAGAGAAGTGGTCGTTATGAAACCGAAATGACTGATTGAAAGACCTGAAACTCTCACCGCCCTCCATCTGTCCCGTGATTGCAATATAACCACCACAAGACATCAAGTTCTAGTTAAGATGATTATTGCACTAGCCATCTCGAGGTTCCCACTAGATTTTACGGTTACCTTGCTCAAGTACAAATCATAGCTTAGCCCCTCAAAATCAGCACCCTCTCCTCAGTCTATTCCCCATTGTCCTACATGCGTTCTCACTAATCTAAGCTCCCCCTAAAACCAACATAGTCATCTCCTTCCCCACGGTTCAAATTTTGATTTTGCAGGTACAAGAAGAGCAGTTCAGAGATGAAGAAAGAAGGAGGACCTGCCCTCAGACAGGAATTAGGTGACACTATCTATCTTGAGTCACATCCATAAGTGTGCCAATTATTCAAAGATGCAGGCTGTTACAGGTTCTGTGAGAAAATCCAGGGTTCCCACCAGCAAGTGGTAGAAGCCTTTGCTGTTTCTTTTGATGGATCTAAGGCATTGATAGGCAGAGAAGAGTTCCAAGTTGATGAGGCCCTAATAGAAGAAGTAGTAGAACTCCCAAGGACTGAAGAGAAATAGTTCAAAACCACCATTACGAAAGATGTGGAATTCAGGTCTTACTTAAAACCTGAACATAAGAATGTAGTATGAAAGAAAAGAATCCCATCAACCTGGCTTGAGGAGAAGTGGTAGTAGTTTTTGAAAGCAATCCTGGTTTATATAACCTACCTTTCTACCTCCACAAGAGCCTTACCAAGATGGCCCATCTGACCAAAATTTCAGGCAGGCTATCCCACCATGGGTGTATAAAGCTCATTGTCCAAGAACTGTTGCAAAGAAGAAACTTTGCATGGAAATACTTCTTATTTTGGAATGAGTTTGAAACATGATTATAGCCAGATGACAAAGGAAATTCCCCTTCAAGGAATTCCACCACTCCTAGTAGTGTCAAGAGGAAGAGGAGGGCCATCTCACCAGTGATAGTGGATCAGCCCTCTCCAACTAATGAGACCAACAAATCCAAGAGAAATCTATATTTCAGTGGGAAGGTAGAGAAAGTTTCAGCTCCAGATAGAAACATACTTAACTTGCCTTACTTAGACTCTAAGGATCAAGAGGAACAGGAGGATAACCCAGTAGAACAGTCTCAAGAAAGGCTAGAGGAGTTTCCATCACCCACACAAAAATAAGACCAGGGTGAACCAGTGGCAAAAGCTTCCTCTAGTAAACCTAGGTCCCAAAGAATCAACCAGCTATTAGGGCAAATAAATGAATTGGAGGTCCTAGATAGAGAAATCAAAAGAACCAATACAATTTTAACCAAAAGAAATACTCAATTACATAATTCTCTCCTAGAAATGAGAGGGATGTATGTCCTACTGAAAAGAAGAAATCTGAGATTAATGAAGGATAACTCCAGGCTCTACAGGATGATCAGAATGTTGAGGTTGTAGAATAAGGACCCAAACCCTAAAAAACACCTTGCATTAGAAACACTAGCAGAGGCAGCAATAAGCCTTCAGGACCCAAAGGTAGCCCATGCTGTTGCTGATAGTCCAGATCTTATGCAGGTTGAAGAAGTACCATAAGGTCAGGAATAAAGTTGTAAAAGGTTTATTAAAGACTAATTAAATTTTGTAGAAAGCAGAGCTTTCGGTGGCTTAAGTGAACGTAATAGCTGTTCATTAGCCACTGAAAGAAAAGCTTTGGGCAGCTTACATGCCCATAATTTTGTTTCCTTGACCATCGAAAGCACAAAAGGGTGCAAAAAGGAATGCTTCCACACATAACCAATTTTGATGGGTACAAGCACCTCAGGAGTGAATTATGATGCTGAAAATTGATTAAAGGCACTGTGTGAAGGGGTTTGTTCCAGTTTTGAGGGTGCCATCAAGGTGAAATGGGTCACAAAACCTACCTACTTTTGACAAACCATGACTTATCTGTCAGATAATAGGTCATAGATCTACTTCAGTGATCACTACAGTTATCAAAGAGTTCAAGGAGTGAACAAGTGTTAGAGTTAGATGGGTTAGCACTTAAATTAGGGTTTTTTGACCTAATTTTGCAAAAACAGTTATTTTATTTATTTTTAGTAAACCAGATCCAACTTTTGAGGATCTGAAATAAAATTTGTAAAGGCTATAAAACCTAATACTTATGTTGAAGCAAAGGTTTGACTTAGGAGACTTTTAGACCCTTATTGTTATCAAGCTTCTCATGTTATTCATCATTTAATATAAGCTCTTTTTCCATTATATGTTTAGGTTCCATCTCTTTTCTGTTCTGTACTTGTGCTTGAATGTCTGATTCCGGTTTATTCTTTTTATCTAATACCAGATAGCTGTCGTCCTATCTATGTGTTGATGAGTTGAATAGAAAGTACTTTTCCTTGTTATGATTAGTCATTCATATGCAATTTCTTTATATATGAATCTACCATCATAGTAAGTTCTTCATTTATTCACCTTATTATCAACCCTCTGAACATTGGTGGTTAGAAGCCTTATATTTTGATTGTGTTTTATGCATGTATTGAGTGTGTGAGGTCCTTTAAATCATCTGACTTGATCCATTCAGAAAAACCATTAAAAAAATTTAAGTTACCAGGCATCCTCGAGCTTCAACCTAGAGGAGTTCCCTGGGGAGCTAACAAAATGAATAAGTAAGAAATAGCTGTGATTGACCAAAAATATTGCCGAACATATCAACCAGTTGACAGAGGCAATAAACGAAGTTAAAACTACTGTCGAGGATGAAACTTATGGCATAGAACCTGATATCCCATTAGAAACACCAGAGTTGGTGCCGCCGATAAAAGTAGAAATCCAGGCACGAGTAATGGATACGGGGACACCTGAGTTTGATGTTATTTTCCATGGGTTTGAGATGTTGAACATGGAATTCTCCAAAATCACGTTGGCTGAATTCTATGCTATCCAGCAGGCCGCTGCGACTGAGGTACGACTCAGAGAAGATGTGTTGTCATGTCAGGCGACCAAGCAGAAAAGGAAAGCAACAGTGCGCAAAAACGTCCTTAGAGAAAAGGAGAAGGAAATTGAGGCCAGAGAACAAAGAAATCTTGTACTCACTGAAGCCATAAAAAGAATGGTTGTGGAGTTCCCACTAGAATAAGGTCAAGAAGATGAAGAATCAGTCGCCAGGATTGGCCGCCTCTCCAAGAGCATGGTGGAACTCAAGAAGCAAGTGGGAGAGTTTCAATGAAAGCAGGTACCGAGCATACCTCTGGAGGTGCTTGAAGAACAAAGCAAAGCAGTGTTTGAGGTTGTTGCGAGGATAAGTAAAGGAGAAAAACTCTGCAATGAGGAAATTGAAGCCATTTGCATGATGTGGGAAGCACTTCTCAAGGATGAGACTGGGGAAAATATCAAGGAAAACGCGTGACAAGATGATAAGAAAATCATTGCGGCAAAGGAAGATATTAAGAAGCTTCCGCTTAAGGAGAATGTGACAAAAATGGCCGAGATCAAGCAGCTCCAACTGGAAGTCCAAGCTCTAAGTGACCAAGAGTGGACTAGGAATGAGGAAGTAGCTATGCACCAATCGGAAGTAGTGCGAGTTATAAGGCTTATTCATCCTATACAATAGAAGCTTAAGCATATCACACAGTCACTAGAGGAAGGACTATCGAAAGAAATCGGTTCCAACCATGTGTAATAGTTGGCCAAGCATGTGGAGGAAGTAACAGAGGAAGTTTCCAAGGTGCAAAAATTTTTGAAGGAATTTCGGGACAAGGTTGGTCTTGTCGCGCAGCCTGAGCCAGAGGCTTGAGTTTTGCGAGCACTAAATTTTACGGAGACATCCATTTTTTTAGTGGCTCGGGACGAGCCACATGTGAGTGTTGGGGGCCTATTGGGATAGGAAAAGTGCACAAGGAAGAATCCACCGTGCAAGATGAAAAGCGGGCGCATGATGGAGAAAAGCAGGTAAAGAAGAAGCTGCAATGAGGATAGCTGCGAATAGGAAGGCAGATCTGAGTCAGTGGAAGAGGCAGGTAGAAGAGTTAAAGAGGAATAGGTACAAACTGGTGGAAGACTATAGAAGGATGAACCGATAGAAGACCAAGGAAAATTTTGCGGTTTGTTATGACCAGTACAGAAGGATAAAAGATGTTTCCACGACTAGATATGGCTGTGGTTAATGTCATGCAAGACTTTTACGGCCAGTTTGTCCTGTCATCAATGTAATTGCAGATATTTTGTAGCTTCTTGAGTTTGTAATAACTGATTAGTACTCAATTGACCTTGTTCGGTCTTGTAAATATTATAAATATGAGGAACCCTCTCTATATAAGGGTTAACCTTGTTCGGTAAGTTAGATAGTAAGTTTGTTAGCTTCAATATTATTCAGTGACTCAAAGAGGAGTCTAGTAGAAGTAGAAGGCTATTGAGCCGTGGATCTTGCAACTGAGTGTGTAGACTGCTAGTAGCAGAAGGAATCTGCACCTGAGTGCTAAGATAGTAAAGTAGAAGATTCGATCCAGGATGTGTGCAGATCAGTAGGAGTAGATAGAAGAATAAACCAGAGAGCATGAGAGTAAGAGGAGTCTGCGTCAGAAAGACATATCTCAAAATAGTCTGCAAGTTGTAGACTATAAGGTACAACCTATATTTCTCATGCTAGATGAAGAGCACCTTGGTGGTTTTTCCCTGATGGGTTTCCACGTTAATTTCCTGTGTCAAATGGATGCATGTTGTTGAATGATTGAATGCTTATGTGAATGTTTGCTTACTTTTCATAGTTTATGGTTATTGTTGAATGTATGTCACAATATTACTAGTTAGCGAATGAATGAATGTTAATGCATCGTCTACATGTTATGTATGATTTCATGATTAAGCTGCTAAGTCACAATATAAGATGCACATTGTTCATGATAAGTAAGTGTTACCACCTAAGTTGTACTTAGTGGTTTTTTATCAAATGAGCCTGGTGAACCGGACATGGTTAACTTGTTCAGACTTCAGAAGACCTGTGGAAGTACTTCTGGGAAGTGCTTGTTGTACTATATCACATGTTCATACCCCATGGGGGAGTTGTAATAAATGTTCTAGCATGATAGTGTCTGTAAAAGACTCAGTCTCTTAGAATTTATTTGTCAATCCGATCAGCCTAGGGTGTTTTTCCCTTGGTTATTATTGGTTGTTGAATAAACGACTGATAATTTTTGAGTTTTTCACTCCATACCTCCAAAGTTGGGGCGGTCGGCTTGGCATTTAGGAATATTGAGGTTATTAGAGCCTATGTGTCAATGTATAAACATGCTCGACATCATTATCGAGTCATACGAACATGTCTAAGTCCCCCTATGTGTTTTTCAATTTTTCAATTTTTTAGTTTTTTCAGTGTTTTTTTATTAAAATTTAATTTTTCCAAAACTTAGGCTATTTTTTAATAGTTTAATTGGAAAAATTGATTTTGTAATAAAAGTGGGCCAAATAATCGGTTTCAGTCATGTAGGTGCTCATTTTCAAGCTAAGAGCACCATGTAAACCCATGGACCCACTATTTCCTAGTTTTGAGTGATTTTCCATCATTCGGGTCAGAAAGCCCCAAAAATCAATTATTGATTATTTTACTTAATAAATTGATGAATAATGGAGCAAATCCAAAATCATAGATCAGTGGATTCTCAGCCGATTTGATTGAAATCAGTGAGATCTGAAGCAGATTGATTAGATCTGACAAATCCTTGACTGAAGGAGGTGATCAAACCAGATCCATAGTTGATCTTCATCATCCTTTATGGAGAATTTCACCGTCCCTCTCTCCTCAACACGTTTTGGCTCATCTGGATGAGTTTTGGTGGATGCCTCAGTCAACAGGTTGAGGTGTTAGTCAGATCAACTCTCTGATTGACAATTGCACTCAGTGAGACTCAAATCTGGCTCAGTTAGACACAGATCAGGCATTGATGGACTCTTCATCAGCATATTTGGTCTATCTCCTTGGGATTTGTGCCCCCCTGGGCTGGATCTCCTGGTTTTTGTATATATCCAAGCACAACAGCCTCTTCCAAGCTAGTTAGAACTGGGATTGAGGTGCTGCTGCTATTGTACTGTTGTAATTCTTCATTTGAAATAAATAAAATCTTTGGAGGCTAGACGGTGTTGTGCCATTACATGTGTGGATGATTATTGCCATTATTTTACTGAGGTAACCTGTATCTGTATTCATTTTTTGCTAATTGCTTGTAGATCCATTGTTAAGATTGATAATAGGCTTATTATAATCTTGATAGGAAAGGTGATTTTCAATAAGTTTATTGACCATATCCTTCCTTTGATGCATGTTTATAGATCTAGATTCAACATGTCCTATAAGCTTATATGCATGTTATTTTGAATCTCTGTGTATGTACTAATCGAATCTCACAAGTTTCTTGGCAAGTTCTTTGATTTCAGTTGAGCTGTAGGTTCCTACATTGGAGAGAATGCTGATCTAGTTTTCTTATTCAATCTCTTCAAAACCTTCCAAAGGAATAGTCCCTCGACATTCCACCCGAAAGCTCCACTGTGGATCTTCAAGGAAACCGACATTTCTCTCCTCCTCTTCCTCCCTCAAAATCAACATTTTTACCCGGTTACTTTGTTCATAGATTTGATTGTGCTTAGATATATCATCTTAAAATTAATTCCAACATAGATCTATCTTATCAAATTCCATAGTCTAGATCTTGCAGTTAAAAAGTTTCATAAGCATTCTAGATCTAGCTTTAGGGAAATTGTCCTTTTTGCATGGAAATTTGAAGAAAACTTGTAGCTTGCATGCATTAGATTTATTTTTTCTGTTATAAAAGATAAATCCAGAAATCAGTGCACATTTCATTGGCTGCACAAATAGCAAGCCAAGATCCCAAGGAAATCTTGCTTTCCTTGGTTCCTTTTTCACTTGTTTAGCTAGTTTTAACTCCATCTTTTTTGAGTTAAGGTAGGCTGATCCAAAGGTACTATTAAAGTGATTTTAGGCATATGTTATTCTAACATTATCACTGTTTTTTAGCAGGTGTAACAGAAAATAAAGGAATCTTCTGTTTGGAAGTGTCTTTAGGAGCGTTCAAATCCCCCCAGGGGTCTCCCATTTGACTAAAACCTTTGAATTTCGCACTTTGTAATATCTTGATTTCAATCCATATAAGGATCAAGAGGAATATCATCATTTCTATGATATTGTAACCACTGTTAATAAAATTATTTTTGAATAGGCTCTTTCGAGCCCATTCCCCACCCCCCCTGGGGGGATTTGCGTCGGTGTCCTTTTTGTTGATTTTTGCTCATTTATTTTCAAAATAGTATTGATATAATCTGCAGGGTGGTATAATTTATTTTATTATTAATTTCATATTCCATACTTTATATTTCAAAGTAATCTTAATACTTACCCCACGACTTCCCGATTAACCCGAAAGGGGAAAGAGATTCGTGGTAGGACTAATTAGAAAACTAGAATTGTGTATCTATTTTCTTTTGATCATTTTTTTTCAGGTATTATAAAATTAACCCCTCCTCGATTCCCCGATTGAGATCCACTTGGATCGAAAGAGGTTCCTGGAGGGTTTTCTTTTAAACAAGAACACCCAGTTTAAAACTTACTAAAATTGACAAGAATCCAGTGTGTATGCTCTGCACTTGGCTGCGGTTCATCCAATCAGTCAAGATGTATCAAAAGCACTTGAGTGAATAGTATAATTAGGACTCACTCTCCCAAATTAAGAAACCAACAGGTGAAAATCCAACACCTAGATCGAACCATCACGGTGGAAAAATACCCAAAGGAAGCGGGAACTTCTGAAAAGTCACCTCGGGGTGCCGATCTCTGTCACACCCTAACGGGTGTGTTATGAACAATAGCTCCAGAGACTCCATTTCAGCCCACATATTCCTTGCGGGTAGCCG
Organism: Pseudotsuga menziesii; assembly: GCA_001517045.1. Taxonomy (NCBI): domain Eukaryota; kingdom Viridiplantae; phylum Streptophyta; class Pinopsida; order Pinales; family Pinaceae; genus Pseudotsuga; species Pseudotsuga menziesii. The sequence continues at coordinate 1,080,930 of LPNX011114008.1, read as the reverse complement.
TGAAGTTTTAGTTTTGGACATACTCCAAGTACTCTAGGGTATATTTGGAGTTCCCCCTTTGCCTAATTTTAATCAACTCACACTTCAATTTTAACTTAAAACATACCAAGAGGCAATCACAAAACACTCACTCCAAGCACATGCAAGTACATTGTTTATATTTTTTGACCCCATTCTAAGGCACTGGTTATTTTCTTGTTTTATATATACATTGTGTCTCAGCATTGTGCTTTCGTGTGTTTATTTTCATATCTTGTCATCTTTGAGTATCTACAGTTAAATTACAAAATCCTAAGTAACTCAGTCAGTTTAACATCACAACGCTAAGTAATTATCCTTAGCAACTTAATAGGGTCTACCCCCCTTGGCTTCGTTAGGAGTTGAGCCTAAACGGAGGATTCAAGAACAAGGTGACAGCCTTGACTCGAGACCTGCCCCCAAGGACACACCGAGTGTCTTGAATATTTTTGCCATGTAACCTAGGTGTGTGAAAGGAGGCAACGGTAAGTAGTTAGTTGTGCCACACAGTTGCGCTAGTTGTTAAGTGGTTAAGGATAAGGTTGTGTCACGCATCAGTTGTGGCACACAGTTGTAGCTCTGTTGAAAAGCAATAGACCTCATCCTCCTATCTCCATAGAGCACCTTGGACCTTGGCCGCACACCAAGGGACTGTTAATCCCTTGCCAACTACAAAAACATGGTTCTGGTAGTTACACATTAAGATATCTCGAGTGAGACTGCGCCTGCCTAGCGGGCGTTGCCAACTGAGCTTTCTCTATCAAGCCGATGTCTTTTGGTGTCTTGTTGGTATTGTGTTGTTTTTGAATTGTGGGTCGAGACAAGAAGTGAGAAAGAGGCCAACATAGACAAAAATAACATATTGAGATGTTGCTTCATCTTGGATCAACCATGATAACTTGGATTAGCTAAAAGCATGCTTCTGTGGAATTCAATATAACAGAAGTAGAACATGGTGTAGAAAGGAGTAGTAAGGCTCCAATACATATCCACGAGAAAGCATATAGTCGATACTCTCACCAATCCTTTGTCGAAGGAAAAGTTTGTATACTTTAGGGACAAGATTGACGTGATAGAAAATGCCTCTTTGAGTGAGAGGGAGCATTGATGGATATGTGATGAAAATATGGGTACTCATTCATGTGAAATCAATGATCCAAATGAGTAGACATTCATTTGAAATGAATGGTTTTGATGAGCAGTACTGATCCAGATGGGTATAGCTGGCCACCCACCTATTCCACTGGCTCAAAACAGTTTTTTATGTCGACAATTTTCTTGTAAATTTATACAATTTTTTGGGTCCCAAACTTCTGGGGCTATTTTGAGGCCCTAAAATGTAGCTAGGAAAAATCCACCCCCTGTGGACAAGAGTTGTTTCTCTAGTCTGAATGGTTCATATCTAGAACAAATAGTTCACTACAGAATTTGAAGACTTTCGCTAGAATGGGTGGAGATATGGAATGAGTTTCTTTGATGGAATAGTGTAGCTATTTCCTATAATAATAGCTCTTCACGGATCTACCTATAATATCACATGAAAACCAACAAACGAGATCAAAGAGCACCATAATATGATCCACTATTGTATGTTAGTGACTAAGGAATCCAACAATAAAATACATGATAATGACACAACATACTTTATGGGAAAGGAACCAATTTTGCATTAAGATGAAGAAGAAGTTTACAACCTTTCCCATAGTGTCGATATGCTCCTTCACAATGCTGATATCTTGTCCCAAAAATCCCCTACTTGCTCCCTCTATGCTCACCCTACTGATTTAGGTCAGAATGTCAATTCAATAGCATAACTTTGCTCCTTCTCAGCCATGGATATGATCCTGTTTTTATATGCCAAGAGAGGATAGGGATGGTTGAGAAAATGATGGGTGAGGTGGATAGGAGATCCCAAAAGGATGGATCTTGAGTCCAGGTGGTCCTCAACTGTAGGGATAAGGGTGCCACGAAGCCTTCCTTCGAGAAGCTTCATGGATACCTCTCTTTTTAATTTTTTACCAAGGGCACCACTTCTTGCTCACTATGACAGAGCGGTGACAAGGAAGAATCATGCCTTTTGCAAGAGGTAAAGGAGGTGGAACCGCCTATTGTCAAGAGGGTAAAGGCGTTGCTGAAGGCACCTCCTATTGACTTAAAGGCAGGAGCAGTACTAGATTTTCATATGCAAGATTGATATCTAGTCTAGTGTTTTACTTCATAATTTGGGATTTAGGGTGAATACTGGTGTTTGGGACCTCATCACATGATGACGATGAAGCATAAATAAATTTTTAAACCCACATGATTCGTATTTTAATCCCACGATAAAATGATAATTGAATAATATGATGATTTTTTTACAATAAAGGGGATAACCTTTTATAGGTTAATACACACCGCTTGATAAATTGGTGTGACTCTATGTTAATTCACTAAATCTATATTTAATATTTAAAACAATGGTTTATAATTATTTAGATACATAACATTGCCGCCGTATTTTAGAATGCTTTGTCCTCAAAGCAAGGGTAAGGACGTGTATTGTTGATGAAACTGTTCTGTCTCCCATGATGCGTCTTCATCTGGAAAATTCTTCCACCTAATGAGATATTCCTTGAGTGTTCAAGAACGAATTTTTATTTCTCGGGTTGCAATGATTGCCTCGCGTTCCCAAATGACCCTCCCTTCGTCATCTAACATAGAAGTATTGTTTGTACTGTTTGATGTTTCCCCAACATTTTTTTGAGACATGATACATGGAAGACATTATGGATACGAATTTTATCAGGTAATTGTAATTTATATGCCACTTGACTAATCTTCTAGATTATAGGATTGGATTCTTACGAACACCTAGTATCCTACTTCAAATTCTCTTTCGGTTATGCGTTGATCTTCTTGTTGCCTCATGCGATTATGTGCCATGATTAAGTTATCCTTGAGTAATTCAATTGTTTTTTGAGATTTATCTAGTTGGTTCTTTACTTCTGGAACATTAGTGTTGTTCAGAACAAACTCCTTCCAATTTGGGGGTTCATACCCATATAAGGCTTAGAAAGGGGTAATTTTTGCGGAGGTGTGGTAAGTTGAATTGTACCACCATTTTGCTAAGTGTAACCATTGAGACCAATGGTTTTATTTATCTGTTACAAAACAACATAGATATGCTTCTAAGCATTTATTAACGACTTCAGTCTGACCATCTGTTTAGGGATGGTAAGCTGAGCTCATATTGAGTGAGGTGCCTACTTGTTTGAAAAATTCCCACCAAAAATTCCCATTAAATTTTGCATCTCTGTCGCTAACGATGACTTTTGGGAAGCCATGTAATTTGTAGACATTTTTGCAAAATACGTCTGCAATTTGCTTTGCCGTGTCTATTTTTTTAATTGCCATGAAGTGAGCAAATTTGGTTAATCGATCGACCACTACAAGGATCTTGTCCTTTCCTTCTGATAGAGGTAAACCATCGATGAAATCCATTGATATCTCTTCCCATTTCTGGTCTAGAATGTGTAGGGGGTGGACTAACCCTGGGGTTAAAATATTTTAGCTTTTGTTCCTTTGGCATTTGTCGCATTCTGCAACATATTGCTGGATATCTTTTTTCATTCCCTTCCAGAAAAAAAAATGACCTTATTGCATTATAATAAGATTTGAAGAATCCTACATGTACCGCGGCTAGTGAATCATGGGATTCCTTTATTGCCTTAACCTTGAACTTAGAGTTTTAGTTTAAATAAATCTTCCCCTTATACCAAAGGATATCATTTTTCTAATCAAACTTGGGGTCACGGTTGGGATTTTTAATTATAGTGCTTGTTTCTGGGTCGTTGGTGTATTCACTTCGTATTTCATCTAGCCAATATGAAATTGCCACTGAGATGGAGTAAGAGGTAATATCCTCATCTTTTTTGGAGAGTGCATCTACGACTACATTTTCCTTCCCCCTTTTGTGTATTATTTCCATGTCGAAAGCACCGATTTTTTCTATCAATTTTTGTTGTTCTGTGGACAATGTTTTCTGTTGAAGTAGGTACTGAAGACTATTGTCTTTTGTGCAGTTCATGAATTTTCTCCCTAGGAGGTATTTTTGCCACTTTACCAATGCCTGTATAATTGCCAACATTTCCTTATCATATGTAGACTTCAATTGTTCTCGCTTGTTTAATTTCCTGCTCTCAAAAGCTATCGGGTGTTCATCTTGCATTAGTACTACTCCCAACCCATAACTTGAAGCATCAAATTCTATCATGAATGGTTTGGAGAAGTCTAGGGTAGCTAATACAGGTGTGGAGGACATAATTTATTTCAAGGTTTCAAAACATTTTTTCGCTTCTTCACTCCACTGTAATGCATTCTTTTTTAGAAGGTTGGATAAGGGTGCGGTTATGTGCACATAATTCCTAATGAATCTTCTATAGTATCCAGTTAGCTCGAGGAATCCCCTTAACTTGGAGATGTTGGTAGGTTTGATTCAGTCTGTGATTGATTTTATTTTTTCTGGATCTACCTTGACTCCTTCTTTAGATATTACGTGCCCAAGGTAGCTCACTTCTTCTTTACCGAACGTGCATTTGGAAATCTTGGCGTAGAACTGATTTTATTTTAAAATATAGAGCACTTGTTCTATGTGTGTGAGATGGTCCTTCCATGTCTTACTGTATATAAGGATGTCATCAAAAAACACTAATACAAATTTCCTTAGGAATGGATGAAATAGGTTATTCATGGTTGCTTGAAATGTCGCTGGAGAGTTAGTTAGCCCAAAATGCATTACTTTAAACTTGTAATGTCCTTCATGGGTTCGAAAGGCTGTCTTCACCACATCTTCTAGCCTTACTTTGATTTGGTAATATCCTGACTTTAAGTATAATTTTGAAACTTACCTTGCGCCATACATTTCGTCCAACATTTCATCGATAAATGGGATGGGGAGTTTGTCTTTAATAGTTATCTTGTTTAGTCCTCTGTAATCGATGCATAGCCTAAATGACCCATCCTTCTTTCATACCAGTACTACTGGTGCAACATAAGGACTTCAAATTTTTGTAATCATTCCACACTTCAATAAATCATGGATTATGATTTCAATCCCTGTCTTATGATGGTGTGGATACCTATAGGGTTTAACATTGACAGGGCTGGATCCAGACTTGATTTCGATGACATGCTTGATCTTCCTTTCTAGTGGTAACTCCATGGGAAGGTCTTCGATTTTTTTTTGTATTTTTGGATTAATCCTTGGATATTTGGATGACCTGGTTTAACTACTTCTGAAGTTAATAATTCCATCTCCTGGCATTGTATGACATACGCTGGTGCTCCCTTTCGAATTAGCTTCTCCACTTTGTGGGATGACACAATTTGTGTGCGAGGGGGTTGGAACCAATATAATTTGTATCTTTCTCCTTGCCATTTAAACCTTATAAAGTGTTCTTGGTGGTTTGCTGAGTAGGTACCTAGTGTTTGTAACTACTGAATTCCCAATACCGTATCAACTCCTCCTAAGGGTATTGCGTAAAATTCTGACTCAAGGTTATAGTCTTGTATTTGCATCTTAACTTTGTGGCATTTTCCCACTTTTTCGATCTTCTTTCCATTTGCTACCATTACCTTCATGTTCGGTACTGGATATATGAAAAGGTTAAGCCTCTTGGAAACATTTATGTCGATGAAGTTATGGGTACTTCCTATGTCGAATAGGACGATAACATTATTATTTTTTATATGCTCTTTAAATTTTAATGTCTGTGGTTGGTGTATTCCTGTTATGGCTGAAATTGATATCTTGGGAATTTCTTCATCTTCTAAATCTGATGGAGGATTCTGGATGTCACTTGTTTCTTCTATGCCAGATTCCTCACTATCTGACTTGTTTTCCTATTCCGCTTCACATTGATATAAGTTCTTGGTGGTCTCTTTTTTCAAACATCCGTGTCTTGGGTCCCACTTCTCTCCGCAATATTTACACTTCCCTTCTTTCATTTGTTGGACCTCTAAAGTGATTTTGTTGTCAATTATTAGATGTGGTGGCTGGTATTTGGTGTCGGTCTTGGTATTTTGGGTGGACCTTCGATCTTTTTCATGGTTCTTGTTCCACGTCTTTTTCAGTTTTTCCTCAATGATTTTTCCTTGCGTCTTGCTTTGTCCAAGGTTGATACATTTAATAGTTCTAGTTCATCTATAATATATGGTTTTAGTCCATACACATAATTCTGGAGGCATTGACTGTCTGTGAGTTCTGGCACATGTCTCACCAGGTCTTCCCATTCATCAGTGTATTCATCAATGTCACATTTTTGTTGCAATATGGTGAGTTTTGCGAAGAAGTCCTTTTATTTTAAATCTTCAAACCTCTTAAAGAAATTGTTTTTGAACATTTTCCACTTGTGCTTAGTTGTCTGTGTTGTAACCTTCCACCACATGTACCAGTTGTAAGCCTGATCTTCTTGTTGCATTGAGGCATATTTTATCATTTCTTCATTGGTTGTGATATTGTGTATGGAAAACAATTCTTCTGCTTTGTTGATCCATGCCATGCTCTGTTTTGTGTCGCCATTGAATTTTGACAATTCTAACTTGGGTTTCATTTGATATCCACTTCTTTTTGGAGGAGAGAGCGACTGTTCATGGTTTGGAGAGTGATCGTGATCAGACTCTTCTTGTGGAATCTCTCTTTTAGGAGGAATTCTCTTATGATGACTTGAATTTGAGGATGGTTGGTATTCTTTTGACCTATTGCAAACTAATGCAGTAATTGTGTCTTCCAAATGTTGCTCGAGTTTGCATAACCCAAATTTGAACAATACAGTGATGTCCCTTTTTACACCTTCCATCTCCCAAGCTACTACCTCGTTGACTTCCTTTTTGATAGTCTCTGATAAATCATTTTTGCTTCTATGTAGCTCTGTTTCGATTTGGTTAGGTCTTGAGTGTAATCCTTCGAGATGTTTAGAACCTTGGACTTGGTTAAGCTCTAATTTCACCATTATTTCTTTAATTTCGTTCATCTCAGACATTTTTCTTGTGTAGGGAGGAATTTTGTTTAATAAGAATGGTGATTATATATATATATTTAATAATAATTAGTTATTAAATTAATTATTTTATAATAAAAATTTTATTTATTTAATAAAAAAAATTATAATATATTATAAATGTAATATATTATAATATTTTTATTGTTTTTTTTTGGGTAGGTGATGGCGCGGTGATGTTGGTGGAGGGCGACGATAGAGGCGATAGAAATGGGGAGTGCAAAGGGCCAACGAAGGGGGATGCGATGGGGTAGATGGTGGGAGCTAGACGACGAGGGGAGAGCGGCGATGGAAGGGGCGTGTAGAGGAGGTGGAAGGCATGAGGATGGAGGGGTGGTGGATGTGGATGGAGGGGTGGCTGATGGAGGAGGTGATGGAATGTGACAGAGGATACTAGAGCAGTGGAGTAATGGAGTGGAGTGCAACGTGTAAGATGGATGATGGAGCAGTACAGAAGAATGAGAATTGGAGCAGCAGAGAGTGTCGAGGAGCGACAAGCTCTGATACCACTTGAAGCAGAAATAATTTTTTAAACCCACGATAAAGTGATAATTGAATAATATGATGGTTTTTTTACAATAATGAGGATAAACTTTTATAGGTTAATACACATCACTTGATAAATTGGTGTGACTCTATGTTAATGCACTAAATATATATTTAATATTTAAAACAATGGTTTATAATTATTTAGATACATAACGGACGATGAAATTTATGTGTAACAGAATGCCCCCCAAAGCATGAGGCTAGATGGATATGATAGGCGAGAGCTTTGAAAGAGAAAGTTATCACTTCGAGGAAAGAATCATCTTGATCGGAGATCATCAACTAGGCATCTGCAATACATCAATACCTTTGAATCATGAACAAATGTGTTCTCACCATGGATGCAGACCAATACAAAGCAGATCCATGAGAGAGATTAACAACCATGGCTGCTAGAATAAATCATAGATCCATGTGATAGAAGAATCAAACTTGGGACATAGATACAAGAAATACACTGTAGATCTATGGCAAATGAACACAAATTCAAGCACAACCACGACCATACAAATGTGGATCCTTGTTGGGACTTAATACAATATACTTCCATTGCAACCTGGGGAGAAATCTATGAGTTCTTTTAATAGATACCCAGGGTCATCTTCTCATCTTCCACAAAGTACGATTCTATCCATGTGATTACGATGATCTAACGTCGAACATGGTGTAAACCACTTGATTACCGGTCAATGATGTGAATTGTCAACAAGTGCGAGGGAGATCACCATTAATGTCAATGATTCCCAAGGTACCCTAGTACAATGTACTAAGTGTGAATAGATGATTTGATGTTGAACACTCAATCGCGTCTATTGATCAAAGGTCAATGATGTGAACCTATGTCGAGAGCGAGAGAATCTGTTATTGAGGCATACAAATCTGAAGGTACTAAACTTGTTTCTAAGACTAATTCTTGGATGATGAGCTGATGTCAACATGAATAGTATCATCGAAGGAGGGCCATGATGAATCCCACATCGACAACATGAAACTCAGAACAAAGTTCTGGAATGTTGTAGATAACGTAAGCATAAGACTGACTCAAATGTTGTTGACACAAAGGATTCTTTGACTGCATAGGTAAAATTTCAAACTTCCCTTTGAATATCGGGTGACATGACAAAAGACTTGGAAGCATTGAATCAGTGAGGCGGAAACAAAATATGAAATTGGATAATGCATTCTTTGAAAGACTCAAAGGAGCTCCATGAATCATGAAAGTGGATCGACTCGGAGACAAGCTGAATACCCAATTGACTAAATGAAATGCAGACAAGTTCCATGTTCAAAGGCGACAAAAAACTACCATTTTATTTACAAAATGAATTGATTCCCTTCCCTTAATTTCCCCATCATTTTTGATGAGTGACTCTTTTCATTTTTATGAGTTCAAAGAGGGTAACAAACACTTGTTGTAGTTGGTTCGAAGACAAGTCCATTCTCATATGTTTTACAAACTTGAGAAAGGAAGGGTTCGTTCCCAAAAGAGGGTCTCTCAATGTTTTGCTTAACGAATCCAATGAAATTTAACTAGGTATCGTTCATGTTTATAGATTATAAACGAAGACGGAAGAAGACTCCAAAGGGTCCTTTTTCGTAAATAGTCAATTCGAACCGAAAAAGAGAGAAACTACCGTCCAAAAGACGAATCTTCAAGTACTTTTACGAGCATGAAGAAGACAACTATGCTCGACAATATTTTCATATTTAGGGAGTCCGAAAAGGGTTTAAATAAGACTCCAATAGGTTTCTTTTACATGATCAAAAGGTTTTACAAGCCCAAAAAGAATAAAAAAATGAATCGAAACTTTGATACTAGGCTTTGGGAGCATGATCAAAGTGTCGAAATGAACGCTCAAGGACCTTTTCCTTTTTTCAGAAGTTTAAAAAAGTAAAAAATGAACTTCCCCATAGCCAATACTATTTATTTTCATCCCTGCAAGACTCTTAAAAAGACTATTAGTCTCTCAAAATATTTAAACTGACTTTTATAAACTATGTAAAAGGGTATTTTTGAGAAAAATGACTTAAAGACATTAAAATAATATAAAAACCCTAAAAATATGTTATAAAAGGCAAGCAAAATAGTAAAAATAAAAACATTTACCATTTTACCAAGTCTTGGAGCATTTGGGGAGATTTGTGGTGTATATTTCAATCGGAGATTGTGAAGCCATTGCCCGTCCGTTTTTCTCAATGTCAGGTCGAGGTAACAACTAGAACCATTCCCTTCCTTTCTATGGTTTCCAGTTTTTGATTTGGTTGAGTTTTTGAGCTTAATGGGAAAACCTAAAATACCAATGATAGGCACCATGCTTGGCATTTACAGGAAAGGCTGTGCCCGATGAAAACCGCGATTTTTTAGTTATAGTTAAGCAGTGGCACCGCTCTGTCTCAATGGGACAAAGGCGGTGTAGGCCATGAGCTCAAAAACTACTTGCCCTAGCCATATAAAAAAGTTTTTGAGCAATTTTAATGGTGAAATGTGTTCCTAAATAGCTCATTGATGATTTTTGGCAGGTTTATTTTGTTAAAAATGGTGATTTGGTAGGAAAGACAACATGATGATGATGCCCTAGCCATAAGAAATGCGGGTTGAATAGCTTCCTTGAGAGGTTGTGGCCTCTTAAAATTCTTCTACGCTGCTAGCATGATTTCACATGCATGTCTACTAGAGTACATCCTATGGATGTGGAATCCAAAACAACAATATTTCAAGGTGGGACCTCATATTGTGACTATGGAGGTGGAAGATATCTATTTCCTGATAGGTCTATCTAGATGGGGAGCACCCATTTCTCTGACTGGTTCCTGAGGTGGGGATGTCACTATAGAGGAGTTGATTGATCCCCATTTCTTTCATGGTACCAAAATGTCAGGTAAGAAGATCCCTATCAAGGCTATAAGGGATCTACCACTTTGGACTATTCTGTTTACCATGTAGAGGATGGATGGGAGCCAAGGGGACCACCAAGCATCCCAAGGACATCTGCTATATTCCCTAGAGGCCATGGCACCCATGGTATATATCTAGGATGAGGCACTTTTACCTATATTCAAGGATCAGCTAAAGAAATGTCAGCAAGGAGAGCTGAAGCAGTTTGGATATGGGACCATCCTAGCATGCTTCTTCTTTGAGAGGCTACCCCTCATGAGGCCCCAGGTTGTATTTATAGATCTCAGAGCTAGGGACCCCCGCATGGTATGGTGGGTGGATATCATGGCCTGCACAGGATGTGGTGGGGCCAAGGTAAAGTTCGAGGCTGCCTTCTTCCGCTGGCTAAGTGATCAGATCCTCATGATTGAGGATTATGCATATGTAGGGATTGAATTTCAAGGAGATCCTGACCTACCACTACCACCTGGGGATTAATGTGGTGAAATCGGTAAGAAGAAATACCTAAGATGTTGATTATGTTTTTATATTTTTCATGTTTTTATGAATTTTATGGATGATAACAAGACCTGAATTATACATGCAGATATTGGTGATGCATGACCTGGGGGATCCTCCCCAATGGACAGGCGAGCAGGAGCTTGCTTTGTCCATAGAGGCGATGATGAGCTCACGGAGCTGGAGGAGAACCAGGATCGACTAACTTTGGATATCGTAGATGATGCTATAGATGACCTCCCTATGAGGTTTCAGAGACATATCACGGGGGTATCAGGCTACTTCAGTTGCTTGCTACACAGAGTAGAAAGGGCCATTATGTTCTACCACAAGAACCATTAGAGTGGTCTGCATGATGTATCCTTGAAAGCTTAGCTAGCTTCAGGATTTTTTGTATCATTTTGTATGCCTGAAAGCCACAGTGCTTTAGATGAGGTCTCGTGACCATATTTTTTGTAAAAACACTTTTTATACATATATATATATATATATATATATATATATAGACTCAGTTGCGGTGTTTACATGTGCTTCAAATGGATGAATTGTATTTACATAAGTTTAACATGTTTTCTATTGTTTATTTTACATTATGATTGACCATGTTTATTTTTAATGAGTTTTGAGTGGGAAATATACCAATCCAGAATGAAATTTTCCAATGAATCAACAATCATATTACTAGACCTAGGGATATGCCTATAAGTGATGAAATCAAATGACCTTTCTAACAAACGCACTCTCCGAAAGAGGCGGAGAAGTGTAGGGTTACTGATAGTGTACACATGATTTAGGTGAAAAACCACTAATTGAGAATCCATAAACACCACCAAATCATGAATGCCCCGAGATGTAGCCTTGATGAGTAAACCTATCACTTCCTGATACTCGACGATTTTGTTGGTAGCCGGACCAATACAAACTGCCCCTGAACTAACTAAATCCTGAGCTCGGGGATACAACACCCAAGTTGCTGAAGCAAGGTTCAAGGTATGATGACATGCATCATCATTGAAACCGTAGAAATCCATCCAATTTGCATAACCAAAACATGGTATAAACAGTATGGACATCAACTCAAAACCATATTGAAAATGACAAAACACACTAAAAGCCAAATATACATATATACAAGGTACCATACATAAATGTATTAGGCATAGTACCTCTTTAGGTACAACCCATTGCGAGGTTGCTCAAAGGGTATTTTGTCATAATCTACAAGATCATAATCTCCTTTCTCTAAGACATTAGTAATGATAAAGGGACCGTACCACATGGATTCAAACTTTCCCTTCCCTAGTTTATCATGTCTCTGATCATAATTCAAGACTAGGTCACCTTCGTTGAAGACACGAGGTTGAAAAGAATTTTCATATTATGCCTTTACGCATTTCTTATGTGCCTCGTTAGCCAAGGGATCATCTCTTCTAGTTTCGTCAAGGTTAGTAAAGTACAGGAATCTTTCTTCCTCGGCGGAAGTGTGTGGGAGAAGTTCTCCTGCGAGTTTGAGTGACATAATTTGACACTCGATAGGGAGGACAGATTCAAGTCTATAGAACAATTGAAAAGGTGTGAAACTAGTTGTCGTTTTTATTGAATTTTTGTAATCCCAAAGTGTGAAAAAGAGAGTTAAGTGCCAGGTTGATTTGTGATCTCCAACCATCCTACGCAGCATAGTTTTTAAAACTTTGTTAATGGCCTCGACCTGACCATTAGCCTATGGGTAATACGGAGTTGAGTTTTCATGGCAAAAACCCAGCTTAGCACTCAACTCATCCATCATTTGATTCCAGAAATGAGATCCGTGGTCAGTGACTATAGCTTGCGGGACTCCAAACCTATCTATCACATGATTGAATAAAAAGAGGGAAGAAGTCGTACCATCCTCTACATATGTAGGCATTTCCTCAGCCCATTTTGTGAAATAATCTACGTCTACGATGATGTAACCATGCCCCCAGCTGAGGTAGGCTTACAATGCATAAAATCAATACCCCATTTGGAAAAAGGGCCAGCTACAATGACGGGGATGTAAAGGAGCAAGGTGGGTGCATTTTTTTGGATAAAAGTGTTGATAGGGTGGGAATTTCTTAACCGCCTCATGACAATATTTGAAGATTGAAGGCTAGAAATACCCAGCATGAAGGATTTTCTGGGTTGTAGCCATCCCAGAAAGACGATTGCCACATGCTCCAGAGTGGTGATCATTTAAAACTGTTTCAGCCTCTTCATGTGTAAGGAATCGTCGAAGGATGGAATCTATGCCATGGTTGTACAATGTATCATTTAGAAAGAGATAGTACTTTGTGTGGTGACGGATATGACGATGATTGTCACGAGATATGTTAGGCTGAAATCTCTGGGTTTGGAGATAGATGATCAAATATCCGTACCATGGGTCAGTTGTGCTTATCAAGAACAATAATTCATCTGGAAATGAATCATTGGGCTCAACTTCTATCAAAGCACATGGAAGGTAACACATTAGCTCCATGAAAACCAATGATTTATTCAAAGTAGCCTTGACGAACTCAAGATCAAATTCCTGTAGGATAATGATCCAACAGGAATATTCCCCCCTAGTACGTGATGGAGTCATAATGTAGTACATAGGGTTTTGATCTACAAGTACAGTTGTGGTACGAAGCAGAATGTAATGACAAAATTTATGAACAATAATAACGTGGCCAAAGATAACTTCTCCACACATGAGTAATGGGTTTCAGAGTTGATGAGACTCTTACTCATGTAATATATCGTTTGCTCTTGGCCATTGGGATTGTCCTCTGCTAGAACATTCCGATGGTAGTAGTGGAGGTAGCAACGTACAAGAGAAATTCCTTTGAATAATCTGGGGGGTGTATCATGGGTGAATGAGTCAGAGCATGCTTTATATTATCAAAGGATTGTTGGGCTTGGTCATCCTAGAAGAACGAAGTGTCCTTCTTCAGGAGACACATATAACCGTGCGTTTTCTCGGAGAAGTTGCACACAAAATGATGAAGAAATTTTTCCTTCCCTTGCAAACTTAGGAGTTCAGTAAGGTTTGTCAGCATAGGTAAGGCCAAGATAGCAAAAATTTTCATAGGATCAATTTGGATGCCATCTTTGGAAACCACAAAGCCAAGAAGGCATCCAATTTCTACACAAAAGACACACTTATGTGGGTTCAATGGTATGTTATAATGGCGACACCTAAGTAAAATTTCTCTAAGGTGCCCTAGATGGTCCTCCCATTGCTGTGAATGATTGGGGAGGTCGTCAAGGTACGGTTCCACTATGTCCTTGATGTCATGAGAGGCATAGGACATGGCTTGTTGGAATGTAGCTCCAAGTTTCTTGAGGCCAAAAGGTAAATTTCGATATGCTAAGGTTCCCCATGGACAAATGAATGCCGTTTTGTGCTAATTGGCGGGTATAATATCTATTTTATTGTAGCTATAAAAACCATCCATAAAAGAAAAGATGACACTTTCGGCACAATTATCGATGATATTATCGACATGTAGAGTCGGGAAATTGTCCTTAGTACAAGCCTTATTCAAGTATTGAGAATCGATGTAGACTCTAATAGAGCCCTGCTTTTTGGTTTCAGAGAAAATTTTAGATACCCATTCCATCAGGGGTACGGGTTAAATAAACACCACCTTCAGAAGTTTTTCTACTTTAGCTTTGATAGCCACAACCTTCCGAGGATGGAATTTACATAATTTTTGTCGGGACAGGCTTTGCCGTGGGATAGGTTTTAATATCCTGTACGACAATTGATGGATCAATTCTAACCATTTACTCATAAGTCCAAGCGAAAATATCATGGAATTCTTTGAAATGATCTCTAAAACCATCAGTTTCTTTTGTCGAGCAGTTCTGGCCTACGTGAACATGCTCAATGGTTATGGGCTTGACTGATATGTCAATTGGGTTTGTCTTAGTGATGTTGCAAAGATTTCCTTTGGAATATGTGTCTTGCAACAACACAGATGTTTGCATATGGGTGACAATATCAGTACTGATAAGTGATTCAAGGTCAAAACCTACCAAACTGGCGTTGGGAAGAAAAGAAGATCGATGATGGTTATCTTCCCATATGGGTTCATTCACACTCATGATCCCCATGATGGACTCATCTATAGGAAAAGTTTGCGTGAGATAGTTTAGAGTGGGAAGAGAGGGTTCTAGCCAATAGGGCAATTGGTAGGGATCCAAAGCTAACAATGAAGGTCATCTGGCTGGACATCAAAGGAAAATTGATCAACATCATACAATGCTTCATAGGGGCCAATGGAGGATGAATCAACAAATTATTTTCCCTTGGTACTATAACTAGTTGTGGAAATCATATTCACGATTGCTACTTCCATAGTAGGAGGGGTGGAAGGAAACACTCCCATAAGGGTTGAATCTTTCAGTATACCTACCCCAATTTAATGATAAGTAGGAGGGGAATAACCTAGCATAAGGATGTTATTCACAGTGGGAGTAGTAACATTTGGTGAACAAAAGTCAAGTTGATGGATAGTTACAATTTTTCCCAAATGAGGGAACTGGAGAGTTTTAAATACTGTCAAAGTGATGAAAGTCATGGCAGGAAAAGAAGTTTCTCCCCAATAGGATATTGTAATCTAATGGGGTGTCAGCTACTTACACCTGAATGGAAATATTTTTTCCCCCAAGCTCACTTGAAAGGGCTGGTAACAGACCATGAGGCTGGAAACCTCGTCCATAAAAATATTTTAATGTCATAGGAGACTTTGTAAGCTTGGGAGAAGCAATGGATCTCTAACAGGCTATAGACAAGACTGAGTTTGAAGCTCCCTCATCTGGAACGCTCCGATGGACCTTTCTCCCAACTACTCTAGAGGAATTTTGAAATGTGAGTTGGTGAGGTAATTTGGATGTATAGTTCTCTATGTTGAAATGAATCAAGTTGATGTTATATGGGTCTAATACCCCCAAATCCATTAGAAGGTTTTTATGCTGTGTTAGACAACTTTGGAGTACCTTAAGGGTAGACATTGCGCAAGGTGCCTGGCTTAAATATTCAACAACATTATAGAATTGTGCAGCTTGAGAATTGGGATTGAAAACAACCTTCCTGAGGGTAGCCTTAGGTGGCCGTAAAAATAAATCAAGATAAGGTTTTTTGATCACGAGAGGGCCATTAGACGAAGATGGAGGAGAACTAGTAGAAGGAACTTTCCCGGGAGAAGAATTTTCATCCTTCTTCTCTACTGGCTTGTCATATGAATGACATATGGTCGATCAATTGTTTTTGAGATGGGAAGGGATCGGTAAGCACCACGAGTGTGTGATTACTTTTTAGGAATTTACTAATCTCTTCATGGTGAGGGCACTCCTTCATGAAGTGATCACCTCCACATAACAAGCAAGGGTACTTATCCTTTCTCTTTCCTTTATCATTCTCCTTGGCTTTAGTCTTGGTATTCTCCTGTTCATTTCCAGGTTTTTTATTTTTACCTTTTCCTTTTTTCTTATTGTTGGGCATTTGTGTACTTTGAATAGCATTTACCTCAATGGAAACTGTAGCAGTTGAGGGAGTAGTAGTAGAAGCATTAGGTTGCTTGGCAGCTTTGGATTCTAACGAGGGCTAGATTGAACCAACAACCCCATCAACAGGAGTCTCTATAGGTGGCTTAGCAGGGTCCGTGCTGGGAGGAGGAGCTTGAGGGATAAGGTCAAACAAAGTTTCGGATTGGAAATATACCAAATCCAGATACTGAGCTCGAATGATTACTCTTCGGTAACAACACCACCCATGGACACATCTCGAGAAATGGGAGGCAACAGGGATTTTGTGAACCAATCAACTAATAGTTGGTCTGGGATGGGCACTTTAATAAGTCATCTCCGCCATCTCCATTCATGGATATGATCTGATATGTGTGTGGATGTATTTTGACAGAGTGAGGTACAAAGGTATGTACCTGTTTCATAATGAATGGGTAGCTAAAAGTGTGTAAGAAAAATGGTTTCCAATGATTTAAAATCCACAAATAAATGTTGTGGAAGTTCAATATGCCACTTTGCGGCTGTACCGGTCAAAGTTCCTTGGAAGAGTCTCAAACAAATAGAGTTATCCATCAAGGAGTTCGAAGAACACCATAGATGAAAATTTATGACATGATTTTTGGGATGATCTCCCTCCTTCCCATTAAACTTTGGATTGTTTGATGGTAACTTAACTAGAATAGTAGGCCATGAAGGGTTGTGCTGAATGGGATCGTTTATCAACTTGGACAAATCGGGAAAGTCCAAAGTTACTAGGAACGGAATTTGTCGATTAGGTTCAACATACTGGTAGTATTGATAAGGCATGTGTGTACCAGTACGACCATAAGATGACTGATATATTAGTTGTTGAGTTGGTTGATGGGAAAATGACCCTCCTGAAGAGCCTCCCGAAGGGGTGGGATTCTAGGAGGTGGGCCTCTGGGTGGTGGTCCACCGGGTAGTGGTCCTCCAAAAGTTGGATGCCCAGGTGGTGGACCCCTAGAAGGTGGGCCTCCTAGTGGTTGTCCTCTCGAAGATGGGCCTCCAGGTGGTGGGCCCCTGGGTGGTGGTCCTCTAGGTGTTGGTCCTCCGTAAGGTGGACCTCCACTAGGTGGGCCTCTGCCTGGTGGACCTCCAAAAGGTGGGCCACCATAAGGTGGCCCTTTGGGCACCTCCATCAGTAAGAATAGGAATTCCTCCCATTGCTGACATGTAGGAACAATTAGGTTTCCCCCATGGTATAAACATGTTTCTAGGGTAAGGGATTCCATGATACATAGTCCCTGTAGATGTAGGTTGATAATTCATATTTTCTACAAGTAATTGATTCATTGGATAGCCATAACCCCAAGAATACTGGTTGATTGCAGGTTTTCCCCCTAAGGGTTGACCTGAACTCGATGGAGGGTTTACTATATTGGTATGGGTAGGAGGAACAACCACTGTAGTTTTTCCTACAATAGAAGTCTTCCTAGTACTAGTATAAACTCCACTAACAGATAACGCACGTCACGCCGGGGGTTTCCCCTAGGCGTTGGAGTGTACTGCCACCATTTGCGCTGAGGATTGCTCCCCAATTGCAGAGGTTATGGGAGGACTAGAAATAGACTTAGGATTTACAACTGCAGGGTTGGAGGTTTGACTTGGATTACGAGGAGACATACCACGAGGTTGGACATCATCAACAAGAACCAAAGTGTTGGCAAGTGGACTATATCTAGAAGGCCATGGATCCGACAAATGGGGTAAGAGAGCTGACATAGGTTCTTTTTGAGTTACAGGGGTATCCATAACTCTTTCCATCCTCTCTTGAAAATTATGAGCGTGATCAAGAGATGCTTGAATTATCCTATATGAATACTCATTCAGAGGAGGGTTTTCAAAAGAGGGTCTAATAACCCCAAATTCAGAAATGGATTGACCCATAGAATTTCTCCAAAAGGGATAATCAAGGCCATACTCTATTTCATTAGGACCATCAATTCGACCTTCCATCGAAGAATGAAAGGAAGTTTCAGCCACAGGAGACTGTTGGACCAAGGGATTAATATAAGAAGTGAATTGATCTCCACTTTCTACAATTGGGCTACCTCCCACATGGGAGTCAGTGGAAACTCCTTGATCTGTGGCTTCCATTGGGACTTCCCTTGTTGCAGGTGGAAATTCGAGTGGTAAGCCTTGGTTTCTTCTGGATCATCTCAACTAAAACTCAACCAGATTGTAAAAATTCACTAAACCTAACCTAGCGTCACAAAACTAGGGAAATCACACAAAACTTCTCCTACACAAACTATAGGCCACAAGCAAACTTAAGTGACAAGAGGGGATGAATAAGCTGGTTCATCACCAGGATTGTCAAGTTTTTTCAACTCGCGATATACCGCAGGTTCCAATAGTAAAACACGGTGAGGAGGATCAACCATCCCTCACTCGTGTTATATTTTTATCATTCAAGCTAGCATTATCCAAGGATCTTTAACTAAGAATAAAAAGCACAACAATCAAACACAAGAGACAATAGACACAAATATTTTCCTCTGGGAAACCATAAAGGAGAAAACCCCGCAACTTCCTCAGAGATAGAATCGACACCAAAAGTAAAACCCAAAAAAGAGTAAAATGATCTCCCGATAGTAGTAGTTTCTTTCTCTGATCCTAGCTTCTTATCTCTCACTCATGTGCCTAGTGAGTGAGTGTGTGTGTGATAAATAGAGAGTCTCACTCTCTATTTATATTCTTTCATTCACTTAACCTTTAACTTAGTTATGTAGGCTCGAGTAATCCTAACTCAGTTATGTAGGCTCGAGTAACCACAACTGGGGTACTAATGACCCGACTTACATTAAATCACCTAGGTTTGACTTCTCTAGGAGAGTCTAATAACCATAGTGCCTCACAACTGTGGGGACTTTAACCCTTGATCAATATGAGGGTTACCCACAATGACTTTACATGACTTGTTTACATTATTGAATCTCCTGATAGGAACATCGGGGCATGACATGACTTAAATACATTACAGACACTTCCCAGAATGAACATCGAGGTACAATATATAATATTTACAAGTGAATACATTCCGAAGTTACAAATACATCAACAACCTGAATACCTGACTACCAAGACGACACATGCGTAGTAATCTCCCTGAGTGTTGTTCTCAGTGTATTGCACCAAAAACATGGCCACAAAGTATTTTCTCAGATGGTCTCAGGAATACTAGAAGGGCATCCTGATATATGCAAGGTACGTGGGAGTTCAAATCCGTAGTAGTGATGTCTAATGCACAATTGCCCACAAGGGGCCTTTCGATATACAATCGAGTACGTGAAGTACCTTTCGATATACCTCAAAGGTACATGAAAGGGCCGTTCGATATACCGATGGTATGTGGAAGAACCGCATAGGTCCAAGGTTGTAGTGCAGGCAATAAATGACAGCTCCTACATTTTACGATGCCATAACATGTCTCTAACTTATCACTCAAGTTACTAAAATTTTTAACCTATAGCTACCATTAATTTTAAGTTGAACTGTTAGGTGAATGCATGGAGTTATGATCGAAATGTAAAACCATGCAATTATGATGTGCAAATTCTTTCAATTTAGCTTTCAAAGCATGCCTACTTACGGGAAGGAGAGAGTATTACTTTTTCCCAATTTTGTTTCAAAACCAAAAACTTTCCCAAGCAGTCCAACTCAAAATATTTTTGAGAATACAAAACAAGCAAGATGATTCTAAACTAATCTTTGAAAGCAAGCAAAATAGGGAGAGATCTCTTTTTGAAAAAAAGAAAGACAAAGAACACTCAAGGGTATACCAAATATTTTTTCAATTTTTTCTTCAATAATGGAAAGATCTAACTTAAAACTACTAATATTTTTCTTTTGATTGAGACAAGAATGTAAAAAGAAAGAAGAAAAATGGAGACCTGGAATCTTATGAGGCTATTCAGAGACCCAATAATTTGTCTTCAAATGGAATTATAATCAAATCTCAACAAATTTTTTTCTTTTTTAAGTAAGCAAAAAGAAGTCTTTTGTAAACTTAACGAAAAAATGAAAACAAGAAACCAACCAGCAAGTCTTCCTTTTCAGTATTATCAAACAGTAAGAAAAATATCTAACCCAGCTAATGCTTTCAAGCACTCCTTTCAAAAGATAAAAGACCGAGCATACAATCAATGAATATGATGAGCCTAACCTAGGTCTTGATTTGAGAAAAAAAGCATTTACCACACCTAGGTTTTGAATTTCAACTAATCAGATCTCTGCAAGCAAGCCCAAACATTCAAAACTGAAAGCACAAAACCAAAACAAATTTTGCAATGACAAGTGCTTAAAAATCCTACCCGGGACTGCATCCTGGGGGTCATTGACAGAGCGGTTATGAGGTAGCACCACTTCTTGATTGTAGATCACATGTGGTGGCACCGCTTCCTGTTCACTAAACAAATGCGGTGGCACCACTTACTACCCACAGTCAATGCATGGTGTCATGTAGAAGTCAAAAAATGGTGAAAAAGAAAATTTAATCAGTGAAGTACTGGCATGGAAAACATGAATTGATAGGAACATAAAGCATAAAAGGTAAGAAAAACTCAGATCTGAACAAATCTGATGATACCAAACCAAGATATCACTAGATCAGCTAGTAGATCTAACTAATAAAAACCTGGGAGCTTTGATTTTAGAAAAGAGTTGAAGACCAAGGAAGATCAGATGCACTGAAAGCTATTCCCCAGTGGAGTCATCAGATTTGTACCTAGGAAAAATGCACCTCCTGCAGACAAGAGTTGTTCCTCTAGTCTGAATGGTTTAGATCTAGAACAAATAGTTCACTACAGAATTGGAAGACTTTCTCAAGAATGGGTGGAGATCTGGAATGAGTGTCTTTGATGGAATAGTGTAGCTGTTTCTTGCAATGATAGCTCTTCATGGATGTAACTATAATATCACATGAAAACCAACAAACGAGATCAAAGAGCACCAAAATATGATCCACTATTCTATGTTAGTGACTGAGGAATCCAACAATAAAATACATGATAATGACACACCATACTTTATGGGAAAGGAACCAATTTTGCATTAAGATGAAGAATAATTCTACAACCTTTTCCTTAGTGTCGATATGATCCTTCACAATTCCAATATATTGTCACCAAAATCTCCTACTTGCTCCCTCTATGCTCACCGTACTGATTTAGGCCAGAATGTCAATTCAATAGCATAACTTTGTTCCTTCTCAACCATGGATATGAGCCTGCTTTTATAGGCCAAGAGAGGATGGGGATGGTTGATAAAATGATGGGTGAGGGGGATAGGAGATCCCAAAGGATGGATCTCAAGTCTAGGTGGTCCTCAAGTGTAGGGATAAGGGTGCCATGAAGCCTTCCTTTGAGAATATTCATGGAGACCTCTCGTTTTAACTTTTTACCAAGGGCACCGCGTCTTGCTTACTATGATAGAGAGGTGACAGGGTAGAACCGTGCCTTGTACAAGAGGTAAAGGCGGTGGCATTGCCTATTGTCAAGAGGGTAAAGGCAATGCTAAAGAAGGGACCACCTATTGAAGTAAAGGCAGGAGCGATGCTGGATTTTCATATGCAGGATTGATATATGGGCTAGTGTTTTACTTCACAATTTGGGATTCAGGGAAAATACTGGTGTTTGGGACCTCATCACATGATGATGATGAGATTTATGTGTAACATAACCAACACTTTTTTGGTGATTCGGGGGGGCCAAATGGTTTCCTTCGTCAAGCATAAATTTGTAAATCTCTGATATACATTTCCACCGGACTATCGAGTGCCCCAAACGAAGATCGTATGCAAAATTTATGACCTCGAGAAGTTGACTGTTCAACTAACCACCTTGGGGCCACAAAATTCATGACGATTCATCTCCTAGGGTTAGGTTTAGGGTTTTCTGCCTCTCCAAGGCTTTATGATAAAACTCCCTTTGGCCTCCTTTTGTATTCATCTTGTCACGAGTGAGCGTAGCTGCCACACTCTTCTAAGAGATACAACTACCACCATTCTAGCTGCTTTTGTTTTACAGTCTGTTCTGTTTCATTCATTTAATAGAATATGAGTTTACTGTATCACTGTGTTTATCACCATATATATCTATGCAATTGAATATATATATATATATATATATATATATATATATATATTCTTTCATTTCATTCTCACATAAATCCAGATCAATGGTATCAGAGCCTTCTGTTCTTGTGGTTTCTCAATGCATGTCTCTGACGAGATCTAAATATCAAGAGTTAGGTCTCGAACTAGTTGAGCTTGGGGAAAATACCTCTCGTCATCCTAAGAAGCCTCACATGGTGGGAGAAGAAAAGAGAGATGATAGAGCAGGAGATCCTATTAAAATGATGCTCGAGGAATCCCTCGTGCGACAGAGGAATGAGATGATGGGTAACTTCGCCCAGATCCTTCTAAGAATGTCGATGACAGTGGATGCACCTTCAACGAGCATCTGTTTCGGGGGTATGACTCCCTTCAAGGTATAAGTTAACTTTGACATCCCCTTATTTGAAGGAAATATAGATGCAGATGCTTTGGAAAAATGGTTAAGTTTGTTAGAGGGTTACTTATCTGTTCAAAATTTTTCTGATAGCGAAAAGATCACCTTCACGCTCCGACATTCCCTCCCCCATGTCAAAGATTGTTGGGATGGGTACTGCGAGAGGCATGCAAAGGATGAATCTGATATATTCAAAACATAACCCACTTGGGAATATTTTTTCGATGGTGTCAAAGAGGAATTCTACCCTGTTGGAAACTATGATGACCAATACACCCTATGGAAAACATTGCGCTAGCAAAGAGACCAAACAATGTCAGATTATACTAATATATACCATACCTTGAGCTCAAAGTTGGGTATTAGATACTACAAACAAAACTTGGTTCTAAAATATTGCAGTGGTATGCATAGGTACATTCGGTGAGAGATTGATTTACTGGACATATCTTCACTAGGAGAAGCTTACCGATATGCCATAAAAATCGAGCAAAAATTTAAGCAAAATAATAAGTAGGATTTTGGGTCTGCAAATGAGCAGTAGAAGCCGAGAAAAGTGGCCCTAACTCACAATGCAAAGGATAGAGTAAGGATGGCCAAATTCCAAAAAACAATTCCAAGCCACAAACAAAGAAGGGTAACAAGAAATCAAAGAAGGACAATGACTAGTGGTGTGAGTTCCATAAAATCCCCTAGCACAACACTGATGAATGCTGGTCAAAGCAGTCATTGTTGGCCGAGATAAAATCCTTGGATCTAGACTCGGACTTAGACACTAATGCAGATAAAGAAATGGGTAAGCATACCATTGATGCAGAAACTAGTGCCACCATAGAAACCACAAAGATCCAACTGGAAGAGTCAAAGGAGCCATAGGAAGTGGGGTACCTCTTCCATTCACAACTATGGGTGTAAGGGAATCCTCTAAATTTCATTGTCAAAAATGGTAGTCAGAAGAACCTCATCTTAGTCGATATCATCGAAAAATTGAAGCTTTTGATGGTTCCATATCCACAACCCTACAACATTGGTTCGTTCAGCCATGGAAGAGACATCCACGTCATTCAACAGTGCCACCTCTCCTATGACATCAAGCCCTTCAAAGATGAGGTAATGTGTGATTTTTACCCACTTGAAGTTTGTGATATTCTTTTAGGACAACCATATATGTGGAAACACCATGCTGTGTATGATTCTAGACTTCGTAGTGTCATTATTACTTTGGAAAAGAAAATCTACAAGATACCAGAGACACTTCTTGCTACTACAGTGTCTCTCATCGCAACAGAGCAGTGCAGGAAGATAATCTCCTAGATAGGGAAATTCATACTCTTCATGGTTCATTCTAAGCTGGAATGAAATTTCACATCAACATCCATGTGAAACCCAAGGGAAGTTACAGAATGACCACCACCAGAAGTGGCCTACTTACTTGCAACATTTCCACTTAAACATTAAATATAAGAAGGGGAAAACCAATCAAGTCTTTGATTGCCTCAGTCGACCTCCCATAGCGGCATTAAACACAGTGCTCAACTCTTGCGGCCACAATACCTCTGGGTTTCCTCAACTATATGACAATGACCCTTAGTTCTCTCCTATCTATCAATCCTTGTGTGCAGGTACGCCACTGGTAGAATTTTATCTTCGAAACAGATTGTTATTCAACTTGGGCCATCTCTATGTTCCTTCAAGTGAGTGTGCAAAGATGATTTGAGAAGAACATTACAGTAAAGTGGCATGTCACTTTGGTATTGAGAAGATAGTGGAATTTTTGTAGAAGTATTTTTATTGGCGTAAACTTTGACAAGACAACGACCGATATATCAGATCTCGCACTGGCTGCGCCATCATAAAACTAGCCGTTAAAAGGAAAGGGTTGTAGACCCCCATTCCCACTCCAAATGGGCTATGGGAATCCATCTCCATGGATTACATGTCAATACTACCTTCAACTAAGCATGGTAATGACTGTGTGTTTGTGGTTGTGGATCGCTTCTCTAAGATGGCCATTTACAGAAAGAGAGGCTCACATGACCCCATTGCAAGCTTCATCCACTTTGATATGGGCTATACACTATCACCAAGGGAGTTGGTGATAATGCTTTCAAATTAAGAATTCCTCCATTCCTTGGCCTGCACCCAGTATTCAATGTGGAGCTCCTTCAACCATATTTTTCACCATTGTTGGACACCTCGGAGGTGGAAGAACAATTGAAACCTACAAGGATTAATCCCAATTGCATGGAACAAGCAACCATTGATCAGATCATGGACACTCAAGTTAAGGGAACCCTCGAGCAGAAGATCCAACTATATCGAGTTGTCAAATCATGGAAAATACTCCACCAAGGAAAGTGGCTCACCAAGAGTCAAGTTCAACAGAAGTTTCCCCATTTGATGGGGGAACTCAACGCAATGGAGACCATTGCTTCCTAAGGGGAGAGGACTGATCCATATGGGTATAGGTGGCCACCCACCTATTCCACTGGCTCAAAACCATTTCTCATGTTGACAATTTTCTTGTAATTTTCTACGGTTTTTCGGGTCCCAAACTTCCGTGGCCATTTTGAGGCCCTAAACGACATTTTTTTGCGATTCGGGGGGCCAAATAGTCTCTTTTGGCAATTTCACTCGAGTTGAAAGTTGTAAAGTTGGGATAAAATTTTCCAACGGGCTATCGAGCGCCCCAAACAAACATTGTATGCAAAAGTTATGACCCCGGGAAGTTGACTGCTTAACTAACCACCTTGGGGCCACAAACTTCATGACGATTCATCTCCTAGGGTTATGTTTAGGGTTTTCTGCCTCTCCAAGGCTTTATGATAAAAGGCCCTTCGGTCTCCTTTTGTATTCAGCTTGTTACGAGTGAGCGTAGCCGCCACATCTCTTCTCAGAGATACAACTACCACCATTCTAGATGCTTTTGTTTTTTAGTATGTTCTATTTCATTCATTTAATAGAATCTGAGTTTACTGTATCACTGTGTTTATTGCCATAATATATCTGTGCATTTGAATATATATCTTCTCTTTCATTTGCTTCTCACATTAATCCGGATGAAGTACAAACACCATAGTACCAAGTTATTCATATGCACATGTATTAATAACATAAATTCTATTAGATAATCAAAATATAAATAAAATGTGAATTGACTGCAAACAACAGAGGAACTTGATGAACTTTGAACATGGAATGAGATGGAATTTGAAAATTATACATTTGATATTATAATTTTTTCCCTTGCATTTAATCCAAATCAATAATTAATATGTGTCTACACTCTTAAAATAAAGTTTGGTAAGCATATAACAATGTAACTTCAAATATACTTTTGAAACCATTTTTAAGTATATAGTGGAAGTTTAAGCAACATATTTACCTTCTGTATTATTGTAATTTATATTCATACATTCAAGAAAATTTGGGATGCATGTATGATATTATAATTTTTCTCCTTGCATTTCAGCTAAATCAGTGATTAATATGTGTTTATATTAATAAAGAAAGATTGGGAAGCATATAACAATGTACCTTTAAATAGACTCGTGAAACTATTTTTAAGGATATAGTGGGAATTTAAACAACACATTACTTTATGGATAATTGTAATTTAAAAACTACATTTTCAAAATAATTTTTGAGATGCAAATATGATATTATAATTTTTTCTCCTTACATTTAAGCCAAATCAATAACTAGTACATGTTTACATTCTTAATTTTTTTTGAGAAGCATATAAAAATGTAACTTCAATTATAGTTTGAAACAATTTTTTAAGAAGTATATGGTAGGAGTTTAAGTAACATATTTACCTTATGGAGTATTCTAATTCATGTTCCTACATTCTCAACGTAATTTTTGGGATGCATGCACCATTTTATCTTAAAACCTACACTTGAAGTAAATTTAAATGACGTGTTTGTAAACTTGAAATGAGTCCATTTGTGAACGCAAATTTTCACAAAAACAGGGACAAACAAAAACATCTGCAACATTTTAATAACAAAAGTTTTTTATTCTAGCGGTGTGTTTTCATATATTGATATTGAGTGTGCTTTTGTATGTGAAGAGCACTGGTGAACATTATGTTTTTAATGTGCACTCATGTTTGAATTAAAAAAAAAAAGTGTGCATGTATTTTTCATCAATTCATTGAATTATCTAGGGAAACATGAGCAGGAATTTCATTTTTTAAAAGTGGTTTTTTAAAAGAAAATCTAATAATGTTTTTAATTCTTTTGTCAAAAATTAGAGGGAGACTTGTCCAAGAGAAATTTATTAGGGAAAGATTTAGAGTGGTTCCATTTTCCTAAAGAACCAAATTTGTAAAAGATTGTGGATCACATACCACTCTTCGGAGGATAAATTCAAGGTATGTAAGTTCTTACTATTCATTTTAACCCCCCTAATTACTTCAAAATAATTCCTTATTTCTTTATGTTCCTATTCATATTTATAGTTAATCATGAAGAAAAAAAGGTTTTTTTGTCAATACTGGAAACCCTATCTCTCTTTTTGCTTCCCTTCTCTTTATGTGGATGCAAAGTTTAACATTAGAGTTTTACGCTCTCAACTATTTTACAATGGGAATTGTGAAATCCTTAAGATAGATAGTTATGAAGAGAAGTATGCTTTCTCTACTAAATAAGACAACAACCTAGCTTATGACGTCTTAAGATAGAGAGTTATGAAGAGAAGTATACTTTCTTTACTAGATAAGACATCATAATAGATTATGACATCTCAGTACACATCATTACATATCATTACACATTCCCCTTAATGATGACCAGGAATAAAGATTACAAATAGAAAAACATGACATTAGATTAAAACAAGCATTAGGTTAAACATTATCAAATAATTTATAAAAAATTGCAAATAAGTAAATCCTCGTCCAATTTATTATAAGAAATACCATTTGTAGAATGCTAACTTCATTTGTTTTTAGGAGTTATGAAATCTCAGGATATGATAAAAACCAATACATTCAAAGATAGAGCACGTGATGAATGATTACAATGAAATCACCTAAAAAAGTTCAACTTATTCCTAATGCTCCTACTTTATTGTTTGTGGAATCGCTTAATCCCTTAACATCACCAACCAACCAAGTCAAAGTTGCTTTCCTTTTGGCTCTTCTTACTAAAAAAAACATTTTCCTATGTCCTCTCACAAAAAACCAAGAGGAACGACTTACAGAGAGTTTGATTTTTGTTTTTTCTTCTGAAGTTAACTTGTGTTAGTTTAGGTATCTTCAACAAAGATCTTCCTCCTTTTCAAGTCACTATCCATTTCTTTAGAGCCATCGATTCATAACAAAACTTGATTTAAAAAAACGAGACTTGAACTACCACAAATAAATCAAACTATAAATTTTCTAACAATTGTTAGCATTGATATTACAATACCCTGACAACAATTTAATACAACAAGTACATTGTTATTCGATGCCTACACGAGAATTTTAATGTATCTGTTAAATGCTAACTACTTGCATTATTTATAGAGGTTCAATGCATCATGAAGGATGCTAGTCACTGCCACCAAATAGAGATTCAACAAATCATAAAAAATGCTAAACATATATTCAATCCCTGATCAAAGCTGCTAACCAGCTAACCACTGCTCATTGAAACAAGGAATCAACCCCTCAACAATAATGTTATCACCACCGCCCCTCCATCCCCTATCACATGTCTAATAAGCTTATTCCTTTTTTCCAAGACTATCAAATATGTGAAACTGAAAAACTTCATTTGATTTTAAAGCATAAAAGACTATTAGCTTTGCTTTATTATTCATGGACATTAACAAAATTATCACATGTCTAATAAGCTTATTCCTTTTTTCCAAGACTATGAAATATGTGAAACTGAAAAACTTCATTTGATTAAGCATAAAAAACTATTAGCTTTGCTTTATTATTCATGGACATTAACAAAATTAAACTGGAAGTTATATCTATAATTGGAAATTGGAATATACAAATAGGGAGTTGGTTGTATGGCTGAAAGTTTCAACAATATTTATTTTTATTAAGAAGTTGGCTGTAGGGAATTATAGGCAACTCTCCTTATACTTTGTTGTTGATGTCCTTAGTTTAAACTTTAACAATATTGATTATAAAGTGCATAAATTTATTAGTAGAAGTCATTTAATTATATGGGCAATCATAAGAAAGGTTGCACAACTAGCTTTAAAGTATCCTACTTATCTTCATTTTCGAGAATATGATAAGCTCTTACGTTCTACCAAGTAGAAAATGGAGGCCAGGAATAATCCAAATTGTAACATATATTTATAGTGCAAGGGCAATTTATTTTATATCTTCATAGCTTTGGGATGGTTTCTTATTGTATTGCACTTTAGTGCAAGGGCAATTTATTTTATATCTTCATAGCTTTGGGATGGTTGATTCATTATTACAATGTTAATTTTATGATTGACTGATTGACTTTTGTGTGACGCTGATTTTTATTTTATTTTATTTATTTATTTTTTATAATATTTATGTGTTTTAAAATACAAAATTTAAAATAATACTTAAATATAAGTAATGTTTTAAATACTTAAATATAAGTAATGATACTTTAGAGTAGTTAGCTTTCAATTAAGTAAATATTAAATTATTATTATTTTATTTTATTTTATTTTTCAAATGTTTTAGATATGAATAAAGTTTTATCATTATTTTTTATTTTTTATGAAAAGTTAATTTAACATATTTGTTTAAAATTTTAATTATTTTTAATCATTTAGATAAACTTTAAGAATTGTGTGATTTATAAATAAATAAATTTTTAAAGAATAGTAAATTTAATCTTGGTGAATCTTATTAATTCTTAAATTTGTAACTATAAAATGTTTGCCAATTTTTTTGTAAAATTATTAAAATTTTCAAAAACTTTATATAGTAACCAAAAAAGAAAATTGGCAAATATTTTTTTTGAATAAAACATGGAAAAATAGCCCATGAGCTAAATTACTTGATAAACTAAGTGATAATTATAATGACTAATATAATTATAGAGTGTTGATTATTTTTGTGTTGTCTAACATAGAAAAATATTGATGGTACTTCTATTGGATAATTAATTGGTTATTGCATTTATAGATATCTATTCTAAGTTGCATCTAGTTTATTTTTATCATTAGTACACAATATTGATGTTATGAGAAATTTTAAGCCTCAAATCATCATCCATTATTGGTATTTTAGTTATGATTAGGTTGGTTTAGTAATAAATTACATAATAATCAGTTCATCTCCTATTTATAATTAAGGAAATTCATTTGTATAGTCATCTCATCTTGTCTTGTGAATTTGATCTATTGAAAAATGAAGTTTCTTCTTTAAAGAAGCTTTGTATTTCATCTCAAGGTGTTACGTGTTACTCTCTCTTTCTAATTTTATGCTATTTTGGGAATTTGGTGCATAACATTTGATATTAGAGCCATTTTCTATGTAACATTTTTTTGGGATGTTTTTGATAGTGAGATTTTGAGAGTCCTAAGACATTGCTATCTTATAACTTTAAAACTTGGTAAATAATGGATAGTCTGATAACCTCAGTTTGAATTTATAATAGGTTATCTAACCTTAACTTAGGCTCAGAGAATAAGTGAAAAAGGTTTTATGGTTATCAATATGTTCCAAACCTAGGGTGTGGTGTTTATTTTATGAAATCCATACATATAATTCAACTCATATATGGTATTTACATTTTCAAATGCAAAAATATATATTGAGTCATATATGTAGTTAATGAAACTTCTTATGTAATTTTCATACTATTTAAATGCTATGGAAGTTATATCCTCGACATCTAGATATCGCTAAAAGGATGGAATCTTGATCGAAATCATTCTCAACAAATCAATCGAGAAGAATCCAATTCTCTCTATTTCATTTTGATACAGACCAAGAATCTCAAGCTGCTTATTTGACCAAGCAATTGAAGGTTAATTCCTTCATAGTTGTTTCGACAATTGAAGGTTCTAAATACCATTCAGATAAATAAGAAAACCTTTTCATTCATAATTCATTTTTGGTAGATAGAGGATTGATACGAGAATTCCTTGTAAGTATATTTTGTATAACAATCTTTCCCTATCTTGTAAATAAGTATTTTGTCATTTGACTGGATCCATCCATATATTGAAAAATCGAAATTTGCTTATAAAAAGATGATTAGTGTCTATATAATTGATTTTATTCAGGAAACATCCAACCACCCTCCCACACTTACCTTTCCTTAGGGAATGTAAAAATTCCATCTAACGGATAGATGTCCCTTCATTGTACATTCCTGGTGGTAATGGTAAACATGGTAATTTTCCTTTATAGATTTTTCAAGATACCTGGAAGAGATTCGACCATGTGGTTGCTTAACACTGTATTGATTTGTTGGCTTACTCTGTCCATTTGACTCCGTTTTGATTCTTTACCAGTGGCGATATTTACCCATTGCCAACACCTGTGAACTTGATTTATGCATGTTATTATTCATTCTGTCTTTTAAATTTGCGTTTGTAAATCTTTTCAAAAGTGTATAATAATGAATCATTGCATTTACCAGCTAAGTTGGTTTATTATCAAGTCTTTCGTTTGTATAACATTACTCGAGTGGTTGCACCATAGTTGGATTTGAGCCTATGTTTACGAGTCGTGACCCAATTTTTCTTAAAGAAGTTTAGAATTGATTACGTAGTTAATTTCTACCACATGCGTAAGTAGAATTGGTTTATTTTTTTTTGAAGAAATTCCCTTATAGGGTTTCTAGGCTATATATTTTATTTGTTTAGAGAAGAAATATTAATTTATTTTTGAATACAAACTTAGCTACGGGTTCTATACTGAAACTTACTTCTTCAGTTTGATTCACTAAAATCGATGAGGAAAATTAAGATTTAGTTCTTAGAATCTACCAAGGTTATCTGGCATAGGATGTGTTTAGCATGTGGTTGTTCCACAAGCTCTCAAGAAAATTTCATTGAGTTCAAGGTAAAATATTTATCTATTAGTAGATATTTGATTTAATATTCTTTTAACTTTGATGTTATAAACCTTAATATTTTGGTCAGCTCTTTTTATGTTTTTTTTGGTAAGCAGAAGTAGAAATTCATATTAACTGAGAAATTTCATGTTTAGAGAAGTGTAGTTGTAAGTCAAGAGTTAAAGAAAATATTATAGCCAACTCGGCCGCAGGATCTACAGTCTCTCAGAATCCCTCAAAGCCAGTTTGCTCACTTATAACATCACACAATTCTTTACGGAGTACACGACTAACACAATACACAGAGCAATGATGATGATTATTATTATGGTAAGATAGATATACATGGCTTCACAATCAGATTACAGATTACAGACTCTTTACTGCAAATAGCCTTCAGAGAGTGAAGGTCGGTACTGCAAAACACATACACACCCTAGATCAAGTTTCTGTTGAGATCTTATACCAGAATGGCAAGTCTCAGAGCATACTTACTTGATTTACAGACTCAATACTAAAACGATCAGATCTGTTTTGATGCTTTCTTATACCAGATCGGCAAGAAGCAGAGCATACTTAGCCTGATTACAGACGTCAACACAATCTGAACAGAACATAGGTTCTGATGCTTTCATTTAGCACGAAGCCATGAAGCAGAGCATACTTCTCTTACTTATAGACTCAAACTAGGAAGTCAAGCGGACTTACTTACTCAAGACTCCAGACTCAGATTTGCAGAGCTCACTACTAGCTCAATGCGACTCAATGACCCAAATGACCCGATGCTTCAAATGAGCCCGAGGGGTCTTATTTATACAAACTCAGTCGGTCACCCGGTGACAACGAACTGGCACTAACCGGTTGAAAAGTAGATCCGGTTACCAAAACCTACACTAAGAGGTCAAAACTGAATCATTCGGGGCGACAAGTGGGGACAGCCACTGTCGTTATCTCGTCCCTTAACTGGCCAGAGGCATTATGGGGACCCGGAATCTTCTGTCATGGCCGACAGACTCTAGACAAAGTACAAAGTGGAGCATCAACTGGCCCACGTCAGTTTATTCCCTATACTATTACAAAGACGAGCATTAATCCGGCCGTCGTCGGAAACAATGTCAGGAAAACCTGGCTGACTCAGGCTTCAGAGGGTCCACCACGACTTTCAATCCCAGCCATCTCTTCCTTGAATCATGAGATCGAATTCAGAGTCATCAGAATCATATTCATGATGTCCGAATAGAACATCTTCATCTAATTCTCTGTAAGGCACAGGAGATGGAGGTGGATACAGAAACTGGCCGAAACATCTTTCAATGTCTGAACCCTTAAACAATGGGTTCGGCTCACAAATAAATTCTCCTCTGAAATGGGAGGTAACTTTATAGTCCAGCGGAATTTCTCTGGTAGTAACTCTGGACTCTATGTGCGCACCAACAGCAGATCTTCTGATGAATTTTTGCTGTACATAAATTCTATTTCCAAGTGGTTCATAGGTTCCACCTTTGTGTATGAGCTTGAATTTAAACCACTGGAAGTTCTGGTGAGCAACTTCAAGATCGGCCTTCAAGTGCAGAATGAAGTTTGCACCCCGATTTTCCCAATCATTCCTTGGACAGAAGGTATCCAAGAAAACATCAGTCCACCCAGACCAGATTTGGTTGAATGCTAAATCAGCAGGGTCTACGCAGATGATAATGCTGCCTCTTTCTCTGCAATACTGGAGAATCAAGTTATACGATGTCCATGTGAGACGTCCATTGCATAGATGAACATACTTTTCTCCATTCTTATCCTCATCTAGCCACAGCTCTCTGCAGTTAGAGATCTTTGGATATGCATCTGAGAAGCTCTGGAATGCTTCTTTCTCCCATCGCTCTAGGATCTGCAACTTACAAGGCGATGTCTGGATATTCTTGACTAAGGTGAGCTGCAGGAATCTCTTTGCTTCATCCACTGAAGCATACTCCAAAGAGTTGATTCGAACATCTTTGGGGAAGGTATTGTCCCAAGGAAGGATGAACAATCCTTCTTTCTGGATTAGCTCTTCAGGTGTCTTCGGTGCTCGAGCGATCTCTTCTTCTGCTGCAACAATGGCTGCAGTGGTAGGCTGACTGTCACGGCTGTATATGCGATCATATACTTCTTTTCTCATCTGAGCCTCTGTCATAGGAGATTTTCCTTTTGCAGGATCCCTTGGGGGATCATTCTTGTCATCTCCTGCTCCTGAACTGCTACTTCCGGTGCTAAACATTTTTAAGGCCTTTGGCTCTGTCTTCTGTGCTGATTCCCTGGTTAACATGTCAGCCAAGCAATTCAAATATCCTGGCTTATAAACAATTTCATAATCAAAAGAACTTAACCAAGAAAACCATTTTAAAATTATACTAGAGTTTTCAGCCATCAAACTCTCGTTCTTGAATATGCCGGGCATGATCTTCAAGTCTGTTCTGATAATGAATTTCACAGGTTTTAAGAACAGTCTGAAGTGTTTCACAGTTTTCTTCACAGCCAATATTTCTTTGTGGCTTGATGGGTACTTGAGCTCGGCTCCTTTGAATGCACCAGACCCGTAGCCGCAGATATTTTCTTTACCATTAATGGCTTCCAGTAGGACACCACCCCATGTTGATGAAGAGGCATCTGTCTCTATGATAAACTGGCCATTACCAGTAGGTAAATATAGAGGAGGCAGTTTCATTACTTTCAGCTTTATTTCACGCACTGCATCTGTCATTTCTGCAGACCATCTTGGAGGATTCCTCTTTAGTCTTTGCTGCAGAACTTTAATATCTTCGGCCTGACCTTTGTAGAAGGGCCGAATGTAATTCAGAGATCCTAAGAATCTCTGCAACTGTGTCTTGTCCAATATTTCATCAGGAAAATTATCAAAACCTGACAAGACATGATTCTGAAGGATTATCTGTCCAGATCTAATCTCGAAACCTAAGAATTCAATCTTGGTTTTACCAATTTCCATTTTCGGCTCTGACAGAACTAATCCATGCTTATATACTAAGTCATAGAATTTCTGCAGATGCTTTAGGTGTTCTTGCAGATTGTGAGAGAAAATTAGTATATCATCAATATAAACTAATGCCCAGTTATAATCTCTGAAAATGTCTTCCATACGCTTCTGAAACTTGGAGGGGGCATTGTTTATCCCAAATGGTAGCACTCGCCACTGGTATTGTCCTTTGGGGACCAAGAATGTTGTCTTATACCTATCTTCAGCTTTTATTCCTATCTGGTAGAAACCAGATTTCATATCAAACTTATTGAAGATAACGCAGCCATTTATTCTCTGTAGGAGGCTGGATTTGTTTGGAAGAGGGTAGCGGACTTTCTGTAAAGCTGCATTTAACGGCTTATAATTGACAACTAACCGCGGCTTACCTCTCTTCTGCTCAGAATGCTTGTTAACAACAAACGCTCTACATGCCCACGGACTCTTTGCTGGTTCTATCAAACCTTTTTGCAACAGTTCTTGAATCTCTGCGTCACAGAACTGAACTTCTGATGGTGACATCAAAGCTGCAGAAGCTTTCATAGGTTGGATCTTCTTTGTCTGATCATAGGGCAATGAGACGAAATATTGTTCTCTAGTCCAGAAGGAATTTGGACTATCTGAGCAACAATCTTTGCGGAGCTTCTCAGAAATCTCCTTAAGAGCTTTCTCACCATGCAATTCTGAGAAGACTAGACTACGCTCCATTTTCATGAGCTGAGCAGTGTTGGGTAACTGTACAGGAAACCGCTCAGGAATAGGGAAAACTGCTGGAGCTTGGAAAGACAAAGGAAACTTAACAAACTTGTTATCAAATGTACAGATGAAGGTTTTCTTATGGTGGTTAACAAAATACGGGCTAACTTGATGGAGGAAGTTAGAACCTAAGACCACACCTTCACTCATGTCATCCATCCTATAGACAGTCAACATTCTACAGACATTCTAAAAACTTACAGTTACTTCAGCTTTGGCCTGTAGACGAATGGGTGCTCCATTAATGGTTGTTCCGCCATCAATAGTCTTTTCCCAGTAGTAACTAGGAAGGGCTGAACCATGAGCAAGGTTGACCTGACAACCAGAATCTATCATACAAGCAAGAGAGTATGGGTTATATTCACATGGGCAAAAAGAAACAGGAATAAACAATTTCGGACCTGATAGCATAGACAAACTGATAAGTCGCTGTTGAGGAGGCGAAGAGGAAGGGGGAGACTGTTCTGGTGTTTCTTCTTCCTTCTCTTCTATGCATTCAGTATTCAATGCACTCTCATAGTGCTTGCTGAGATC
Source organism: Pseudotsuga menziesii (assembly GCA_001517045.1). Classification (NCBI taxonomy): domain Eukaryota; kingdom Viridiplantae; phylum Streptophyta; class Pinopsida; order Pinales; family Pinaceae; genus Pseudotsuga; species Pseudotsuga menziesii. Next base: position 1,044,568 of record LPNX011114008.1, on the reverse strand, counting down.
ATCGTCTGAAAATTGATCTCTTTCTATCTGAATCACCTTGACTTTGCTCTTTAAATCTTCTATCTTCTTGCAAAGTGCTCTCAGTTCTTCTTGTCTTTCTCTGATTTCTAATCTCAGCTTTGCTTCTCGGCTTCTTCTGAAACTCTGTCTTTCTTTATGTCCTTCAGGATAATTCTTGTATAGATCTGTAGGACTGTATGATACAGAGCTTTCATACTCTATTTTATGCTTTCCTTTACAAGCTTCAAGCTGTGTCTTTAACTGCTTCTTCTTTTCCTTGAGGCGGCTACGCTCAGGAAACTGATAAGGCTCAAGCTCAGAAAGTTTGAGGTCTATAGCAGCTATTTGTTTCTCTAATTCTTGTTGTCTTTCTGGAGAGGAAAACATACAAATGTTAAACATATTAAGGATGAAATCGAAATCAGGTACCTCGAACCCCCCTAAATTTGCTTCCGATTCGGAATCAGAGGATGGAGGATGGGGAGCAAATTTAAACTCAGGCTGAACGGGAACATCTGATTCACTGGGAGAGTCAGAATCAGTATCATCTGGAAGATAGAGGTATTCACCAAAAGGTTCTTCATTTTCTTCCTGGTGATCCCACATGCAAGAATCAAGATTATCGCAGAAAGCTGCAAGTCTTGGCCTGCTCTTCTTCTTTGGGCATTTGCTAGCCCAATGACTAGGCTTGCCATAGAGGAAACAATTCTTATCCGTAGCCTGGGAAGAATGACGTTTGATAAACTTTCTAGGCTTCTACTTATTAGGAGGCCTAGACGGTCGGGGCTTATATCTCAGCTTTCTGCTATACTGCAAGGGCTTTTCCGGATAATGATATCGCGGCTCGCTTGTATGAAAACCCTTTGGCTTTTTCTTACCATGACACTTACAGGAAGACTGTAAATGTCCGCGGTTGTGTGAAACACAACCCCAATCAGGCATCTGGGCGACATTTTTACAAAAGGATGGTGTGAACATGTCCTGATGCCGTTTGAAATCTTTTTCCACTCTTTTTGACAGGCAATGTTCCTGCCATGTTTCCATGATATATTGGTGAAGCTGGGCAATGGATAAATCTTGATAACTATAACCTTTATCTTTCATATATTTTTCCACTGCATCTGGAACATGTCCAGGGAAACTTCGCAGATAATGCTTTAAATAAGCCGGATCATTAGCTTTTCCTGCAGAGATTAACAATTTCTGCATATAACAAAAATACTATTGTGCCTGTGACAGGTTACACAGTCTTCCTGTCATAAATAATGAAGCATAATGATCGGTCATATCACCGTTATATTCCCCATAAAAATGTTTTATGAGGGCCTTCAAAATCTGCTGGTCTGCATCTCTGGCTGCAAGCATAGTATTCTTTGCCTCTTGAGGCAAATGTCTCCACCATTCGGCTGCAAGACCGGAAAATCCTGCAACTATGTGATTTGCAAGATACAAACTAGTTAAGGATGCATATCTGGTTCTTTGTGCTATGGTCCAATTTTGAAGCAGATTAAGGGCAGCCTTAATCTCTTCACGACTCTGACAACCTATGTTAAAGACAGGATGATCTGGCATCTGTGAAATAAGGTTGTTCATTGAAGTAACACCAAAGTTGGTGTAAAACTTCGGACCAGTGGATACGGATGGCATGGATGTATCCATTTCAGGCAACTGTGTTTCTGGCTCAGATTTGATAAGGGCATGACCAGAGGGTTGTCCTGACATCTGTAAATCATAATATTTTGATTCCAAAGCAGGTGGTAGATCTTGGATGGCTTTTAACCAGCCACGCAGATTTTCAAACTCAGCTTTGCTCTGACCAAAATCAAAGTCAGGCTTTCTTGGATTTTTCTCAGGGACATGGAACATCCCGAAAGAAAAGCTTCGCTCGAGTGGAGGAGCGGAGGATCTCTTTTTCTTCGTGTCATATCCCTACAATACTAAGGATATGGATTCTTTACTGACTTCAGGAGCTGTTTTCTTTTTCAATTTTTCATTTGCAGCTAAAATCTCTTCAATTTTCTGAAGTCTCTTTTCAATTCGTTCTGCTGCCTTGACAACAGCATCTTTTATTTCAGCAGTGTCTGATAAGACATGATCTATCAGACCTAACTTGGCTTCAACTGCAGACACTTGTTCTTTTTCTTCAGTTATGGCGTTACGCAGTCTAATAAGATCTGAAGCGACCTCATCCAGATTTTTTGCAGTCAATCGAATTTGGAGATTTCCCCAGTTGGCAAGTTTGACTTCATCAGAAACAGACTCATCTGTTCCAGAAGATTTGACAGGTAAGAATTCTTTCTTAACTTGACCATCATTTGAAAACTGTCTGAAGGAAATATCTGGTAAGTTCCTACCAGGGTAGTAGGAATTCTGGTTATGACTGTTTGTAGTTTCTACTGCGCTGTTTTCTCTAGGCAGGTTTACTATGAACATTCCCAACCTACGCTTATTTTTATAATGCTGAAGTCTTTCTAAATTCTTTCTGTAGGCGGGACAGTCTAAGTTCTGGCCTTTATGTTCATTCATGCCAAGTCCAGAATGTGAGGATTCAGAATGTACAGAAGCTGGTATGCTACAGGAACTAGATACAGAAGAAGATTTAGAGAAATTATTTACAAGAGCAAGATCTGGATCTGGTGATCTGAAAGAGTTAGAACTTTTATCAAAATTTAGAGGTCTGGAGAGAAGGGATTTCCATGTAGCTTCATAGTTACTTGAATATTTCTCCATGTCAATTTAGGATATCTATTTCAGATTTCCATATCTTGCTCCATCTCTTGATCATATCCATATGTATCAAAGCCTCGTGATTAGAGGCCATATCTAGGTGTTACAACAGTTTTAATATCTCAGCTTCAACAAGTTTGGTAGTTGTCCCTTAACCTCAATTTGTTTTCTCAGATCATCAGTGACCCTAGAATCATCACAGTGAGGCTCTGAAGTGTAATTGTCTGCACAACAAATTTATTTGAAGGCCTAAATTTCATTTTACATACCTAGAGATTTGGTTTGCATGCCTGTAATGTGTTGTTGCCTTACCTTGTGAATTATTGAAAATACCTGTTTAGTTATTTTTCGATGTCCAATACTGTCACAAAAGTCTAATATGCATTATTTTATGTTCAACATTTGTTTAGACTCACTTTAGAGTCTGAAGCAACATTTTACTTGTCCATTGATTTTGTTAAGAGTTTTATGACTATCCTGTGTTTTTCATGTCCAACCAATATATATTGCTTACTTGCTAGCGGTTAGATTTAGAGACCTAATTTTATGCCCGACAAACATCGAAATGTTAAAAATATCTGGTTTATGGTTGGTAGTATTACAAATATCTGATTTTGTGCCTAGCAGCTAGTATGGATGTCCGATTTATAATGCTAAGTTGTTATAGAAGCCTGGTTTGTGATTTCTAAATTAGTATCAATTTATTATAGAGATCTAGCTAGTAAAAAACTTGTTCAGGATGAGCCCAGTGTAGGGAATGTGAGTGAAGTAGATAAAAACCTGATAGCAAAAGTTGAAGATGAAAAAGAGGGAATCAATCATCGTTAGTGAGAGATCCCATCTTCATTGCTTAATACCATGTTTCTTGTTCAAACCTAAACAAATCCATGGTCAAGGTATTCCATGCAATGAACATTCAAGGCCTTTCAGAGAAAGAAGTGAAAGGGATGACTTTGTCATGGAAGAGGCAACAAAAAATTAGCTAGGCAGAAGCAGTGCCAATTTTGGCCATTAAACATGAGAAGGGTTTGGATGAACACCTTTATAGTGATGATAGTGGAGAGATTAAGAAGAAAATATTTCCTACAACTGCAAACGAATCAAAGATGTTAGAATCAATCCTTGACAGAGAAAATGCAAACAAGATATGGATATTGTAGTGAATAGATAGGGAGACCCTTCACTTTCGAACAAGGAACTTGGACCATGATTGGGGTAGTTTGACATATATTTCTTTCAGGATTATGTAATAAGACATAGAGAACTTTAATAAAAGAGTGTTCATTATGAACTTAAAACAATGTTGTTGATGGAAGACATTTCCTAGTAGTATGTTGACTATTGAGAAATGAGAGGATGGAAAGTTGAGTCCTTGTAGGGGCTTGGAAAAGGTTACATTTCTATAGATCTTGATAAAGGAAGGGAAACATTTGAGAACTCATTTTCCACAATTAGAGAACTCTCAAAAATTGACAAATGGAGATGAAATAGGGTTGTGAAATTGGTGTCAATTCATCAAATAGTAAGGATGCAACCAATCCCTTTACATAATTTTTTCTAGTCATAGTTGATCCACACTTTCCCTATACAATGTGTAGTGAAATCAAGCTTTTGAACAATTATTCATCCTTAGAGTAGGGGCTTGATGAACATTACCCATGAATTTGGACCTTACGATATGGAAAATTAAAGGAGCATCTCAATAGAGTGGTTGTTAGGCCAATCATCTTCAATCTGCTTCTTTCATAATAAATCCAAATCTCTAATTTTGTTCATAAACCTCAATGAACATTTGTTGAAATGGGGATACATTATTGTAAGCTACAATGAAAGTAAAGGTGTTGCAATGTGTGTTGTGGCATCTTGGTTAGCCCCTTTTGTTATCGACCCTGGAGAGGACGTAGTGGCTAGATACTGTTGGATGATAATAATGTTGGCATGCAAGGTTTTTGGATTCTCTTTAGTTAATGCTCCCAATAAATTAATTGGAAGGACCCAGTTTTGGCATTGGATTTATTAATCAATCTACATGATTGAATGGGTATAAGGGGAAGATTTTAATATGGTAGAATGGGATGGTGACCACTGTAAGAGGCATGAAGTGAAGGCTTGTAATTGTCAAAATGCAAGCATGTAATGATTACAAAATATTTTTGGGGGTGTTAATACATAGTGTGGGGCAAAAAAAAACCTTTCTACAATTAGTTGGTACACATGGTTGAGTAGGTAACAAGGAAATTGTTGAGTTAAACCCAAATTTCATTGATTCTATGCTAACTCATAGACAACCACTTTTAGTTCCTAGGAACAAAGGGTGGTGTAATTAAGTGTGTAGTAATTGAAATAAATAATTTCCATATATCCACCCAAAATATCATTATGATAGACGAAAAGCTCAAGTGTAGACTACCTTTTGAATGCTTCTATTTTGGATTGGGACAAGTACGTTCGAGGCATTAAGCCTTTTGAATTTGGTGCCAAGACTAAGCGGAGAGGAACACTAGATCTTATGGTGTGAAGAAACCATGCAATGTATTGTAAAGTTTCTTTGAGATAAGGGTATGAGGGTTGTTAGAGTTACGAAGGGCAAAAAAATATATTTTGGCTCTCAACCATGCCAAGCATAAGAAGAGTTGGGGATGGATCTATGCAAGGGAAGCATATAAGGTAAGGGAGTTATAAAATCAACTTAGAATTGGAGATGTAGCTCTGCAAGGGAAGCATATAAAATCAAGTGGATTTCAAAATCAACTCAAGAAATTTGAGGATTATAGAGCAAGAAGAGTTAAAATTAGGGAACACATTCATTGGATTAAGGATGGTGATGCAACTACAAAATTATATTTCTAGTGCTTAAAGAGAGCATATTTCGAAAAAGTTTCTAACTCTTAGAAACCTACAAGGATTGTAAAAGAGGATGAGAAACAAAAACTGTTTCAATGCAATTTTCAATGAGTCTTTTCCACATTTGGTATTGACCCATTATGAGCCATTTCCAAGCACTTCATCAAGTAGTGCCACAAAAAGTGGGAAACCTTGAAAGATATACCTTTCTAAATATTTAGCACTCGTGGAATTGGATCTTTCCATGAGGGGGGTGAGGAATGAAAGGTCATCAAGTGAATATGGCATTCCTATTGAATTTTACAAAACAATGTTGAATGCAACTGGTTTATACTATTTAAAAATGGTCTAGGGAATCATTAGAGCAAGAAAAATTGGAGAGTTGATTAATGTGGGTTTGGTGAAGCTCATTCCAAGGGTTCCAAAAGGGAAATGGTTAGAGGTTACTAGCCTATTATGCTCTTTAATGTTTCTTACAAATTTGCAAAGGTTTTAGTTGGTTTAATCAAATTTCTTGTTTTGATAGTAGTTTGACCTTGGCAAACAAGTTTTATGATAGGAAGATTAATTTTTGAAAACCTCATCATGAATTTGGAGAAAATTAATTGGGTTCTTGAATATGGGTGAAAGACCCTTTTTTTGAAGATAGTTTTGATAAGGTGTTTGGTAGGATGGAATGGTATTTCATTCTAGATATGTTCAATTAGTTAGGAGTTGGGTTTCATTAGGGCCATGGAAACTCCTTTCATATAGGCTTCAGTTAGTGTTAGTATGAATAGATCCCTCTTTGAGTCCATCCATCTCCAAAGATCTATTTGTCAGGGATGTCCCTTATCCCCTTGGATGTGATCACTAAAAATGCTCATAAATATTTTTGTAGCAACAACTAGAATGTAAGTTTAAATGAAAGGAATTTCCTTGTTAGGAGGTTTTGTAGAACCAAATATTTGTGTAGAACCAGATATAATGAATTAGTTAATTTATTATTTCGCTAGCATTGTTATCATCAATATTATTTTCTACCCTTATCATTATTATTAATTATGATTATTTTCTAAGACCACTTATTTATTTTCATCACCAAGTATATGATTAATATAAGGCATTACATACCCCACCCTCTTTAAGGAACTTCGTCCTAAAGTTAATTTTGATTATGTCACTTATGTGGTTTTACTTTTACATGCTTCTTCCACATCTCCTTTTGCTACAACTAATGTAAGAGCCACCCGCATGATCACAATAGGCATCAAAAGTCCACATCATGATTTCAGGGAAGTGCAAGCACAACTCTAGTCATCTTTTTTACTTTTGATGTTAGGATTAAAGCATATTAAATTAACCAAGGACCAAGGCCTCATTTTTCCATGGCATTTGGTTTTGTACACTACCACATGTACCCTTGGAATCTCGAAAGGCCAATTTAAACCTCTTGTTCAACACCTACTAGGTATTTTGCCTTGGACATCAAAGTCCAATAAAAAAACTCCATTGGAAAATACAACACCAACCCTTCTTTTGGACTTTGAAATCACAACTACCTTATCAACACTCTAGTATTTTCAATATGGTACTATATACATCAATTATCATATAAGGAAAATAATCACTAGCATAATTATTCATTGAGTTTGTTTCTAGACTAAAAGGTATTACCTGTAAATATTCTCCTTTGTAGGTATGGGATTAAACGAGATTATTGGATGAACCGGTTCTCTCGATCCATTGGTGGATTCTGTCAATTATCACCTCACAACATGCAACCAATGCATTAGTTTTAATCAATGAATCATGCCATAGAAAATGATCTAGATGCTAACTGTCGCATGTCATCATGAGAGCCCAATATCATTTTCATCACAATCTTAAATAGCAAGATAGGTTCCCCATGCTCATGCATGCCATCATAAAAACATCTCATCATAAATTAACTGTATGCAATTATAACATGTTATTGCATCATGAAATATCATCAAGAGGGATACCACTGCATCGTGACTGCATCACATATTTTCAAAGATATAACATGCCATAAAAATTACATTAATATAATACATGATAAATACAAGAGGTTCACTTAAAGGAACATAGCTTCACGAATATGATAATCATATGAACACATACCATATGTAGTGAAATAAAACATCATAAACATTACGATTCATGAGTAAAATCAAAATCACTAGTATGCATGAATATATAAGCAATGATTACCATATGTCCCATTTAAATGCAAGAAAGGTAATCAAAACATCCATCTAGTACATGAATCTTCTTTTGTTAAGTTTGATGATCTGAACCCTATCAAATGACATTACGAAATACCTTCATGAATAGTGAGGAATCACATACTAACTACAACATGACATGATATCTTATAACGTTGTCCGATTTTTCTAATGACCTACATCATCAACCTAGATCATTTAACTTGATAAGGCATCTGATTTCTAATAGACCATTATCTTGGTTTAGGTATTATGAGGATTCACATCATGTCCACTATTTGAGGAATTTTTTGTTAATCACAACCATTCTCTACAGGGATGCTTGCTATAGGATTTTTCTCAATATGATGAGTTATGCTTTCTTTAGTCTTGTTAATTTATTACTAGTTAACAAGGAAACCATTCTATTTCCATATGATTATTCCATGACAATTTGTCTTCAATTTTTCCATCATGATTACTCTATCTTGATTGTTCCATATCCCCACATGCCTAAAGCATGTTCCCTTGACATCCTTGGTTTTGAATGGACAACAAGTGTCTTTTTTAAAGTTTATTTTCCTCATATCTTACATGATTAATTGATGTCTTCACTTTTTAACTTACACATGCCACATTAGCATATTTAAGTGCTTGTCTAGAACTAACACATGCCATGCTTCCCTTAATGTCACATAGTTAGGTTCTTCGGTCAATAATATCAGGCCTAAGAAAACACTTAAGATACATATCGATTCTTACACCGCACATACCTGTCTATGAATTTTTTTTTTGATCTAAATTACTTGCTCCATCGTGCACTACGCAATGTATTAAGGTGTGTCATCATCCCTCTAAACCAACAAAGTAAATCTTCATCCCTTAACAAGGATATTTGTATTTGATCATGGGGATTTTAGTTGCATCATAGGTCCTTATTTTCACAACTAAATAACTTTGGGTCTTAACATCAATGACAAAATGAATCTATAGATTTAGGATAAACGCCTTTTCAATGGTTCTCAAGAAATGCTACACCATTGATGCCTTAGACCTAATTAGCAATAATATACTAAACACCTTTAATGTCATGTTTAAGTACTAGATTACATCTTGTATAGTAGACAATAACCATCAAGAAAAAGATCTTTGAGCTTAAATACTTTGAGAAAACAAAATATATTATACCCCACCATTTGCTACAACAATATATAAGTTATTCCCAAAAGCACTTGTTGTTCAAATTCAGGAACCATGCACATCCACAATATGTGGTTGAGTAATTGCATTGTGGGTGAAGTAATGTGCATCCACAATATACATCGAAAGAAGAAAGGTGCATTGTAGAATGCATGTGGGGTCATAAGAGGGGTATCATGTCAATATACTAGGTAGATATATAAAGGGGTATAAAAAATGTAAATGAAAAAATGGATACATACAATATATAGTGAAAATAGGGTTTTTTTTAATTTGGGAAGGCATATTGGGAGGGGGTTAAAAAAATGATATTGGGAGGTATTTTCCAATATTTATTGAAATTAGGGGTATTGTTTCATATGCCACGAATGAACGTGCTATGGAATGGTTTTACTAAGTGAAGACCCCGTGTCAAGGAACAGGTTGAGAACCTATCATGGAAAGAGGATCAAAGTTCTAAGATCAAATAATGGAGGAGAGTACAAATCCTCTAACTCCAGTGATTTCTGGAAGGAGAAAAATATTAAGAGGGAGTACACTATTCCATACAACCCTGAGCAGAATGAGGTTGCATAAAGGAATAATGAATCAATTGTAGATGCAGTCAAAGTTATGCTTCATGATCAAATTTTTCCTATGTTCCTGTGGGAATAAGCTTCCAAAACATGACTCCGGAAGATGCTTTCATAGGTGTGAAGGCAGAGGTTAGTCACCTGTGGATCTTTGGGATTTGGGTATATATTCATGTTCCCAAGGAAAAGAGGAAAAATCTAGAACCTTCAGGAAGGAAGGGTACATTTGTGGGATAAAGTGATTTGTCGAAGGTTTATAGGATCTACATCCCAGAATTGAGAGAGATTGAGGTTAGTAGAGATGTCTCCTTTGAAGAGGAGGTAGCCTTCAGAATAGCTAGAGGATCTCACATGGAATGGATAGTGAGAAGAAAATGGCTCTAAAGGAGATGGTATCATCTCCCTCTCCCCCTTTAGTAGTTCAGATGGAGCTAGTTGAGATAGTTGCGCCTCTTGATCCCATTGATCCACTAGAGCTAGTTGATATTCCCAGAGATGTTTTTGTAGGCCTCAAAATTCCTATTTGGGATTGTTAGACTCTATAGGAGGTAGAGAAACATGTATCTCCTTGTCGTACCTTTAGGGAACACAAGAGACCTGAGAAGCTCTTCAATTATGTAGCGTTGATGAGCCACATCATTGATTATCGGAGCATTTTATCTATGAGGAGGCTTCCAACTAGCAGGTTTGGAAATATGCCATGATGGAAGAAAATTAGTCCATTTTGAAGAATGACATGCGGGATATTTTCTCGAGACCTAAAGGAAAGTCGGTGGTCACTTCTAAGTGAATCTAGAAGATCAAATATGCACCCGATGGAAGCATTGAGAAGCACAACTCAATATTTGTGGATAGAGGATTCTCTTGGAAAGAGGGAATTGATTATGGTGATATTTTTTCTCCAATTCTTGGTACACTTCCATTAGGATGATTATTGATCTTCCTTCAACTATGGCATGGAAGTTGCATCAAATGGATGTAAATGATACCTTTCTCAATGATGTGACTGGGGAATAGGTAAACATCAGGAATCCATAGGTTTTCATGATCCATGGGAAGGAGTTCCATGTATGTAAACTGAAGAAGGCCCTATATAGATTCAAGGAGGAACCACGAGCATGGTATGCTAGGATTTATAAATACTTGATGAGATTATGCTTTACCAAGAGTGAGGTAAATCCCAACTTTTACTATAAGGTTGTTGATGGTGAGCCAATGATTTTGGTCCTTTATGTTATTGATTTGTTTATCACTGGATAAGAAATACTTATTGATAAATGAAAAAGAGAGTTATCCTATGAGTTTGAGATGAAGGACCTTGGCCTTATGCATTTCTTTTTGGGATTAGAGGTGTGGCAGAGAGATGATTAAATCTTCTTGATCTAGGGGAAGTATACTATTGATATAATGAAGAGATTTGGAATGATGGACTGTAAGTCCATGTCCACATCATTGGTATTAAATCTAAATAAGTTGAGTGACTCAAATTTCGAGTCAAACTTGGTAGACTCTACCAAGTATAGATAGTTGATTAGATTAGTGATGTGTTTGGTTAACTCTAGAATGGATATATGTTTTGTACTAAGTTCACTCATCCAGTTCATGAGTGAACCAAGACAGGCACATTGGGTTGCTCCAAAACATGTGTTGTGATACTTGCATGGCAGAGGTAGATATGGTCTGAAATATGTTTCCAGTATGGACATGAAATTGCAGGGCTATTCCAATTTTGGATAGGTAAGTAGTGTAGTATATAGGAAGAGTATCTCCACACATTTATTCAGTTTGGAATTTGCCATGATTTCATTGTGTAGCAGGAATAAGACCTTAGTGGCACTAAGTACAATGAAGGTTGAGCATATTGCAGTGTGTGTTGCAACAAGGGAATCAATTTGGATTTGGAAAATACTTGCAAGATTGTTTGGTTAGATGATAGAGGCAACTTTGATTCACTGTGATAACCAAAGCTATGTGCAATTATCAGTGAATCCAATATTTCATGATAATTAGAATCATATCAATATCAAGTAAGATTACATAAAATACATGGTGGAGATGGGAGAAGTTAAGCTCCAATATATTCCTACTAATGATCAAATTATAGACATTCTCACCAAGCCTCTTGCAAAGGGGAAGTTTGTGTACTTTCATGACAAGCTTGGAGTGATGGAGAATGTATCCCTCATTGAGATGAAGGATTGATGATGTAGTATTAGTGAGACATTCTCCTCGAGACAATGATAATGGCGTTACTCTCCCTTGAGAGTGAGAGAGAGGGAGATGAATACTATGGTGATCCTCCTTAATGGATAGAGTTGAATTAGTCTTTGAAACTCCTTGATGGACAAAGTTGAGTTGACACTTCTTGATGGAATGGGTTGTGTCGAGTCACCTGGGTTGGTGCCTAGAAACCACTATGACTTGGGAGACTTTCCATCTGGGTTGGTTCCCAACAATCCTTGTGTGTTAGGATACTTGTCACTAGATTGGTGTCCAACAACTCTTTTAGGTTGGGATACTTGTCACCTGAGTTTGAGCCCAACAACCCTGATGGGTTGGGATACTTTTCATTGGATTGGTGTCCAACAGCCTTTCTATGTTGGGATACTTGTCATTGGATTGGTGTCTAATAACCCATTGTGGTTGGGAGACTCACTACAACATCTAGTGGTCAAAGTATACACTAAATGGGATGTGTCATGTACAAAATGTAAAACGTCTGAAAAAACATATTTTTTTTCCTCCTAAATAACATCCTTTCTGACGTCCAAAATAAAATCCTTTTTTTTGCTTCCAGAATAACATCCAACTTTGATTACCAAACAACGTTTATGTTTTCTTCCTAAATTACGTACCCATTAATGGAATATTTGAATCCTTAATAACATGATGTTAGTATCTATGTTCACACCATATTTGCAATGAAATTAACATCCAATATTGCATCCATATGTGCTACCACTTTATCATCCCATTTTACACCTTGTTTAACTTCCAAATATGCGCCAGTTTTCGCTTCCAAAATTGCACCAATTTTTTCTTCCTTTTTTTGCATCGTATTTTGCAACCAAAATGCCACCAAATATTTCTTATGTTGTTGCACCATATTTTTCTTCCTATGTAGCACCAAAATTTTCATCCAAAGTAATGCCTTATTTTTCTACCATATCAATGCCATGTTTGGCTTCCTCATTAGCACCAAGTGTTGAATCCTTTTTAAAGCATTGTTTTGCATCTCTATTTACATCCTTTTAGTACTCATAGTTTTAAGGGAATTTAAAAAAACTTGATTTTTCAGTTGATTAGAGACTATGGGTAGTTGAATGGGGCTAACAATATGAGGTATGAAGGTTCACGAAGTCTAATAGGTGACCATAAGTTGAGGGAAGGGTGCTAACTATGCACGATAGATAACTGTTGATATTAAATTGATCAAACAACCAAGATGACTAATGCTCGGTTAACTTGGAGGAAAGTTACGTGGAGCAATGACTGAGTAGACCCGACGATAGATCAAATTAATTAATGGTAAAAAAGAGGTCTGCATGGGTCGATGTCATATGAGTTAACAATAAAAAGGTGTTGTGCACTTTAAAAAAAGGGAAAACGAGATCGACAACTCTGGCTCATCGTGCATCCAAAATATGCATGTAATTTGGAGGGACCCGACTATGCACAAAAGTAAAACCGCCCAGTTATACGTGTCAACATATGTAATTTGGAGGGACCCGACTATGCACAAAAGTAAAACCGCCCAGTTATACGTGTCAACATATGATTAATTGCGCATGCTCAAGGGACTTTTTAAAAATGTCTAGGCGAGTATGCGTTACCACCCTCAAAAAATAGGGTGGTTTCCACATAAAACAAAAAGTAAACCCCACCTCTCTGCCAGGTCATACTGTCACGTCATATCAATCCATTGAGACAATGTTGTTCATCAATGGAATTCAACGTTCATAAGGAAAGCAAGTAACTCTAATTTTACAGAGTTTACAAATAAGGTTATGAAGAGTTCTTACATAATAATTCATGGAATAAGTTTTCCAAGGATGCCTAGAGAAGGCAAGGAATGGTTACAATTCACGCTAGGATTGGGTTCATTTTTGAAAACTATACAATGATTAGGGTATATGGATTTGAGGGAAAACCCTACAGATTGCCAACATTTTTGACAATCATACTATTAGCGAAGAAATATTCTAGGAAAATACGATTGTCAAATGAACTACATTTTGGATTGTCAAAGAGCATAAGTCATTTCATATTCCAAAATACATAGGATCTTTTTAGATAAGATATTTGAGTGCCATGCATTGCTTAGAAGCATTTTTAAAACTACTGAATTTGGAAAAAAAGAAATATCATATGATCCATATGATCTAATATCAAAGCAGAAGAATAAAAATAAAAATGCAGCATACCAACCTACTCCCATGCCTAATTTAGTAAGTATTGCCAACAAAGATACCTAGAAGGAGGTAGAATAATTTTTAAAGAAGATGGGAGAATCAAGTAAGAATGAGTAGAAAGTGGGACAAAAGAGAGGTATTTATGAGATGGAAATAGATGAGGAAGATCCAACACCTCAATCCAAAAGGATGAAAACTGATCCTACATAAGAGGCTAAAGAATTAGCCATGACTGAGATTCAAACATAGATAACTAAGGAAGTTGGACAAATAAAAAATATAGTAGTGCTATTGGGTAAAACACCAACCAAAATGACACCTTATCCATACTTGGAGTTCACATTACCTCTGAAATCAAAAGCAATAACTCTAACTGGACCAATTTTGATGCAAACTGACCTACAATCAATTTACAGGGAAATAAAGAAAGACAATGTACACCAAGTAAATGAAGATATGCTATAGGAAATTCCCGCAAATAAAATACTTTTATCTGTTCTATATAGTGGCAGTGATACTTTCAAATACTCATTCGCAGATCCTATAGTACCAAATAATACAAGCTTTAAATATTACAGGGCCACTGAACATGTTTTGGGCTGGTCATTATTTAGAGAATTACATAAATTGGAATTCTTTAAGAAATGCAGTGACATGATATGTGCAGAAGTGAAGAAAGCCACTAAGGCATGAAAAGGATTAGAGAATATTTAAATAAGGTGAGTGATTGGTTAAAAGCTGAAAAATGGACTACTAGAGCCAAACATGTGACCATCAAAGAGCTTGAAGATAAGATTTTCAAATTAAGTTCTAAGCCTAGAGATGACTCTCAAGTCAAAGATTTAATATCTAAGAAATATACAGAGATAACCAATTTGAATAATCAGCTAAAGATCCCAACTGTGGATCCTGTCAAAACTATCGAATTACACCAGGTGGAAAGAGAACAAGAACAATTACTAGTTACAATGGAAAATAACATAACCAAAGTAGAAGAAAAGGACAATAAGATTTCCGAATTAATATCCCATATAGCCACCCTTCAATTTCAAAGGGATAATAGATATAAGGTTCTACTAACATCTAACTTAGAATCAATGGTTCTAGAGAAAACTCAAATGCAATAAAATGCAGAGAAAAATATGCAAGAAGTTTCCACACAGCCACCACCACTTGAAATTTTTGATGTAGACTCCATGGAGGAGGATCAAAATACTGTTGAGCCTCCCAAGATACTAGAACATGTAAAATTTAAAATCAAGGAGCTTGAAGATGATTCCAATAAGAAGAATAATAGAATCATTAAGCCGGAGAATGATATAAGCCAAAAGGAAGATGATATAACTAAATTTAAAAGAGAAATATATGATCTAAAAAGTCAAGTTGCATCACTAAAAATAGACTCTCAAGGAGAATAATTTCTGAATAGAACTACACAAGAAATTTAGGGCAAGACTGCCCAAATATTCAACGATCAATGGGAAATATTTAACTTGATAACAACTAAAATGGAAATATATAAATTAGCAACTGTTGAGATCAAAAAGGTAAATACAACACTGTGGGATAAGTCTATAGAAGCTAGAAAACAATTGATTATTTGAGCAGCTTGACCAGCCAACAAATAGAGGATTTATAGCTTACCAGCAAGAGACAAGTAATAAGGATTGCCAAGAGGATAATGTTGAAGCAAACATTGTGTAAGGTAATGAAAAACAATGCAAATTTGTTGTTTGATGACATTAAGGCCTTCAAAACAATTTGAAATAGGGTAACAAAGCTTGGATTTCCCCTACCATGGGATGGAAATGTAGAGTTCTACTCAAAATAATAATATATATTAAACAAGCTCAAAGAAAAAGAAATGAAGATCCTAAACAAGAGATGGAAGGAGTTATCAATGGAAATCAACTATTTGCAAGATTGAACCATTCCTTTCATATTTGGGCCAAATTAAAGGTAATATTTAAAGAGATGAGGCCTCTCACATATGAGACAAATTTAGAAGTAGAGATGGCACTAGAAAATTTTAAAGCAAATAGCATCCCAATGGGAAAAGATTGGAACCAAGTTGTGAGATATCACATATTATATTTACTAATTGAGAAGCAATAGACTGGAAAAAGTATAGATGGAACATCTTCACAGTAGAAAGCATCTCAGGAGACTCCTCTTCCATCTTAGCAATCCTCTCCTGCACCTTAAGAACATTCTCGAACAATGGCAATGAAGAAACTTGTAGGACAAACCACTCCTCTGGCATTCATTCCACCTAGAGGATCTGTACCAGTTGGAGACCCGACCTATAATGAGCTGCTCCATCACATGGGACAATTTGGCATTCCACCTGGTTATTCCACACCTCCAGGTCAACAAAGTATATGTGTTCAATAGTCACCAATTCGAGGGAAGAACAAGGGCATGGGACACTAGAAGAACTAAAAGTTACACTGTGTCAATGTAATATTTTGATGTAATAAAGTAAATAATCAAAAAATATTACTTTTATTTAGAAGTCAAATCATTTCCAAACTGTATTCATGTGCCTTTGAGCCCTATATAATGTAAACTCAGTAGACAAGAAAGAGGTTGGTAATTTAAGAATAATAAGTATTCTTTCTTCCATTGTTGAGTCGGTGTATATAATTGAGATGTAAAGTTAATATTTGAGATTAATGAAATGAGGCTGTGCATTTTGTCTATTCTCTTTGTTTATCCATGTTCATCCATATGTTTATGAAGCTTCATGAGAATGCAATTCATGGATGTAGTATTATTTGTCTTGATGTAATCATCGTTGATTCTTTCCTTAAGATTAAATGATGTGTATCGCTGCAGAAGTCCAAAGTTATTTTGATTTTGTATATGATATTTAATGTAGATTATAATTGCTTTGGGTATGGAAGTATTCTGTATGTACTACTTTATGGATTGTGTTGCTGCAAAATACATAAATATCTCATGTTAGCCGTTGTAAATTGTAAAGAGTTACTGAATTCTGCTAAATATAACTCACTACGTTTCATCCTCATCTGTCCATAAGAAATTCACCCATCGGTGCTTCTTATTGTGCATGATTTGTGTTCCTCATCTCATTCCTTTCATATTCAATAATGTATTGCATGGATCTATCAAATTCCTTTGTTAATTTTCCTTTGCATCTGTAATTTTATCCATAATAAATTGTCAAAGAACTTGAGCATTTAAAGAAAGTCTCAAACCTAAATTCAATCGTCGATTTAGCTCTAAACTTATTCAAATTTGATCTCTATCATGTCTAGGTTTTCCCTACCTTCAACCTAGGGAAACTATGGGTGTTAACACATCCACATTGACACCATGTTTTTCTACCACTTTACCTCCCAATCTATCGTCCATTTTTACTCCCACACTAGCGCCACATTTGCTTCCAGTTTATTTCCTTGTATTTATTCTTATTTTGTTTTGTCGTGAATGCCGCATTTAGCTTCTCATTTAGCATCTGATTTTTCTTCTTTTTTTCCCACTATTTTAGCTTCTAGTTTGGATCCTACTTTGGTGTTGAAAATAACACCAAAATTGACTTCCAAGTTAGCGCCAGGTTTTGCATCCAATGTTGCTTCTAGATCTATGACATAGCGTGCTTCTATTTTAGCTCCTAGCTTTTCTTCCTTATTAACACCACATTAGGCTTTCTATTTAACAACCACAACCATATCCATTTGTGTACTAATATATTTATTATATCAAATTATTATAATTAGTCATTAATTTCAATAGTTCACAAGTAGTTCTTAAATAACATATTGAAACATTCAAATTAATTGTAGATACCATTATTAAATATAATTACATAAAATTTATGACAAAATTTAACACAAATAGACAACATTTATCCAAAGTAGTAATACCATCATATTTATTATTTTTCCATGAAAAACTTCATAAACAACTTCCAATATATATAAATTTACAATATAATAATGATAACATCACCATTATCTTTCATCAAAAGAAGTGAAATTATAAAACATCATCTCATCAATAACCTATCATATAGATCATTACATTAAGGTTAAAAGAACAAGTGAGCGATATATATAGTTGAAATTCCAATATCACAAGAAATATTTTTGTTGATATCGATATATATAAAAGTCAAAATGATCAAATTTTATATGTCAACGTGAATCCACCATACAAATCAAAATGACCCAGAATGTAATATGAACTTGGATCATCACAAAAATAAAAATGTGTCTAGTAGCGCGGATAAAGAAAAAAACATCCACAATCTCAATAATAGCATCAATGGCTACCATCATCATCATCAGCATGATCATCCTCATCCTCATCATCCTCATCTATCCCATCATCATATCCATCTAATCTATATGCATCATTATCAACAATATATTTCTTTAGTACATTGGTGACAACTGTTGATGTATATGTAACTTCGGAATGTATTCACTTGTATATTTCATGTATTGTACCCCGATGTTTATTCCGAGAAGTATCTGTAATGTAATTGAGTCATGCCATGCCTTGATGTTCCTATCGGGAGGTTCTATAATGTAAACAAGTCATGTCAAGTTATTGTGAGTAGCCCTCCTATTGTTCAAGGGTTAAATTCCACGTAGTTTCGGGGCCCTAGGGTTATTAGACTCTCCTAGAGAAGTCCGCCCTAGTGAGTTATTGTCAAGTCGGGAATCAGTATAAATAGAGAGTGAGCCTCTCTATTTATCACTCACTCACACTTAGTTGTAGCGCATAGCTTAGAGAGAAGAATTTGCTGGGGCTAGAAAGAAAGAGGCTACTGCTGTTGGGAGATCATCTTACTGTTTTGGGGTTTTACTTTTGGTGTTGATTATATCTTAGAGGAAGTTGCGGGGTTTTCTCCATTTATGGTTTCCCCTAGGAAAAACATTGTGTTCATTGTCTCTTATGTTTGATTGTTGTGCTTGTTATTCTCTCAGTTAAAGGTCCTAATATAACGCTAGCTTGAATGATAAAATATAACATGGTATTAGAGCTAACCTGAGAAGAAGACAATGTACAACTATGGGAACTAGGGCTTCCTACTTTTTGGATCTCTCTCCACATATTTTTAGAAAAAGAAGCTTGGGATGACTCTTCTCCCTACGGCACATCTTTCTGTCGAAACAAAATTTGATTTTGATTTTTTTTAGTTTTGGAGCTAACACTACTGCCGAAAATTAGGGCTTTCCACAGAAGTGGAATTTTTGAGTGAGCCCAAGCCTGGATTGATATCCTCCTCAAAATTGAAGTTTAGAGATCAAGATCAAATCATTTGGTTGGACAGAAGTCCATGAAATCCAAACCCTAATCTGCTCCTGAACCAGCACTGCAGAAATTCAGCTCCAGATTCATTTCCAACATCTTGACGTAGTAAGATCTAAATATTTTTTATTTCCATTTGAGGTTCTCAGTTAAGATGTCTCATCATACCAATCTTAATGAAAATATTGAGGTAGCTGATAACTTCTGAGCCTAGAAGTATAGGATCTCCCTGGTCCTAGAAGAAAATGAGTTGGACTCCTATATCAATGAAGAGGTTCCAATTCTAGAGGGAGATGAGGCTAATGCCTTACACAAGAAGAAATCGATCATGGATAAGAGGATGGGACTCCTTTATTCAAGGGATTTGTGCCAGAAAGAAGCTAGTCAAATTTAGTAGACTATGGGAAGAATGCTCTCAAGAAGAAGCTTGGATAGCAGATTGAGAAGAAAAGATGGGAAGTGAAGATCAAGCTCTCACAGTTCACTCCAAGAAAAGCAAAAGAAGTTCTCATCACTCTAGAGGTAAGCATTTCCATAAAAATAACACTAGAAAATATTTGTCTAGAATCGGATGTTATACATGTGATGAAGTAGGGAACTTTGCAAAAGATTGTCCTAAAAGACAAAATAAGAAAAAGGGAAACAAGAGAAGACATCATGCTCATGCTGCAGAGGATATGAACCTTCCACAAAGATAATCAGACAAGAAAGTGATGATTCTTCAAGTGATGAAGAATATGTCTTGATTTTCGCTCTCACGGGAAAAATCACACATGGAAGCAATGATTAGCTTATAGACAGTGGGGCTTCCAAACATATGACATGATTCAAAGATTCCTTTGTGAAACTATCAGAACATGAATCACCCCACAAGGTGAAACTTGGAGATGACTACCAGTATCCAAGAAAAGGTAGCAGGGAATCCTCTTATAAGCTAGACTATGGAATGTCTATGAAGATGTAAGATGTATTGTTTGTACCAGGACTAAAGAAGAACCTCCTCTCCATATCTGCATTAGATGCAAAAGGCATGAGAGTTGCATTTATAGATGGCCAAGTTATCATGTGGCCAAAGGGAAAGACTATTAATGATGCAGTAGTGATTAGGGAAAAAGAGGGAGGAATATACAAATTGAAGGGCCATCCAGAACAAGATTTGGTCCATGACATAGTAGAGCCAAATGAACTTTGGCATAGAAGGCTTGCAAATGTGCATTACAAAGCACTACCCATTGCAAGCAAAGCTATTGAAGGTCTTCCAGAAATTTAGGAAAAACATGATGGAGTCTGCAAAGGATGTGCGAAAGGAAAGAACACAAAGAAAAAATTTCCAAGTAGCGAGAACAAGGCAAAATGAATCTTGGAAATCATTCACTCCGATGTATGCGGTCCAATGTCATCTAGTTCTTTAAGCGGGTATGTATACTATGTTTCCTTTATTGATTATTTTTCTAGGAAGACATGGATATATTTTATGAAGAACAAATATGAAGTTTTCAGCAAGTTCAATGAATTCAAAGCCTTGATCGAGAACCACACTGAAAAGAAGATCAAAACCTTTTGATTAGATAATGGTGGATAATTCACATCAAATGAATTCAAAGAGTTATGCAAAGATTCAGGGATTAAGAGGGAGTTATCCACTCCATATAATCCACAATAGAACGGGGTTGCAGAAAGGAAGAATAGAACGATCATGGAAGCTGCAAGGGCTATGCTTCATGATCAAGATCTTCCCATGCATCTATGGGCAGAAGCTGCTAGAACAACATTGTATGTATAGAACCGTACTCCACACAGAGTACTCGAGAACAAGACACCTGAAGAAGTCTTTTTTGGAAAGAAACCAAAAGTCAGCCATCTCAGAATATTCGGCTGTCCAGTGTACATACACATTCTGAAAGAAAAGAGGACAAAGTTAGATCCTTCCAGAAAGAAGGGTATATTTGTGGGATACTCTGAAAGATCGAAGGGTTACAGAATATACTTCCCAGGATTCAAGAAGATTGACATCAGCATGGATGTAACATTTGACGAAGACTCAGCTTATAACAAATCCTGAAAGTGACCTGTTGAAGAACATGAAGAAACAGAAGCACCCAAAATTCATGACACAACCATGCACGAAGAATATCAAGAAGAAGATCGAGAATTTGAAGAACCTCAAGAACTTGTAGATCCACCTCAGGAGAAAAATCCTCACAAGATGAAACTTGCTTGGGTACAGGAAGCTATCCAAGGTGCACAAAGATATGGGGCTCTAGAAGAGAATCACAGAGAAAGAAAGAGGACTAGGTCCTGCTTTGGGTATGTAGCTTTATTATGTGACTTTATCGATAAAGAACCTTCCAACTATGAAGAATCAACATAGAGGAAAGAATGGAAGCATGCTATGATCAAAGAGTATCAATCGATCATGAATAATGATGTTTGGGATGTTGTCCCAATACTAGAGGGGAAGTTTGTTGTAACTTCCAAATGGATCTACAAGATCAAGCATGCTGCAGATGGAGGCATAGAGAAATATAAAGCAAGATTCGTGGCTCGTGGCTTCTCACAAAAAGAAGGAATAGATTATGAAGAAACCTTTGCACCTGTAGCCAGACACACTTCCATCAGATCAGTACTTGCTCTAGCTGTAGTGATGAAATGGAAGATACACCAAATGGATGTCAAGACTGCTTTCTTGAATGGTGTAGTGGAAGAGGAAGTGTATGTGGAGCATCCACTCGGTTTTGAGACACATGACAGGGAGTCTCATGTGCGTATATTGAAGAAATCCCTGTACAGTTTGAAACAGGCACCCATGACATGGTACGACAGAATTGATAGCTTTCTATCAAGTTTGGGCTTTACCAAAAGTAAAGCAGATTCCAACCTTTACTACAAGGTTAAAGATGGCAACCCACTGACACTCCTACTGTATGTAGATGATCTATTTGTAACAGGTATGGATGGGTTGATTGCTGATACAAAGAGGAAGCTTGCTGTCAAATTTGAAATGAAGGAATTGGGTATGATGCATTATTTTCTAGGCATGGAGGTGTGGCAGAATGAAGATGGAATTTCCCTGGGGCAAGGGAAATATATGATAGAGATACTGAAGATATTCGGGATGATGGATTGCAAGGCCATGACCACACCTATGGAATCAAACCTGAAGCTATTTAGTGATGCTTCATTAGAGTTGGTTGATGCTATGATTTATCGTAAGATGATTAGGTCCCTAATGTACCTGACGAACACAAGACCAGATATTTGATTTTGCTGTGAACACCTTGAGCCAATTCCTGATAGATCCAAGACATGTTCACTTGATTAATACAAAGCATATTATGAGGTACCTGAGAGGTACAATTGATTATGGGCTCAAGTATGAGGCAAATCGGAAGATTAACCTGGAGGGTTATGTTGATTCAGATTGGGCAGGAAATGCCATCGATAGGAAGAGCACTTCAGGGTGTTGCTTCAGTATGGGATCAGGTGTGATCTATTGGTTTAGTAGGAAGAAATCATGTGTGGCACTGAGTACAGCTGAAGCTGAGTATGTCGCAGCTTGTTTAGCTAGTTCTGAGGCGGTATGGCTGAGGAAGATAATGTCTAATTTATTTGATCTCTAGTTGGATGCTACTTGTATATATTGCGACAACCAGAGTTGTGTGAAGTTGTCGGAGAAGCCGGTGTTCCATGACAAGTTGAAGCATATTGAGATCAAGTATCACTATATCAGGGATATGGTGCAGAGAGGAGCAGTGAAGCTCCAGTATGTTGTGATGGATGAACATATAGCTGATGTGTTGATGAAGCCATTGGCCAGAGTGAAGTTTGAGTACTTCAGGGAGAAGCTTGATGTTCTCCAGATCGAGTTTTCCCCAAGGGAAAGAGATGAGTCTGTGAGCCATTCTGACATGGTGAGAGGATTGGTTCCTTCCATGGTCAGATGTAAGGGCTAAGCCATTTTGTCATGGTGAGAGGATTGGTTCCTTCCATGTCATATGTGAGTGCTGAGCCATTCTGATGTGACTGTAGGATTGGTTCCTACATGATCATATATAAGGGCTATTGCCAATCTTTGAATGGAGGTCCCTGGTTAGTTACCAGGAATAATCAATCTAGGACTGAGGGCCATTCTGATATGACTGTGGGATGTAGTCTCACATGATTAGATATAAGTGCAGGGCCATTCTGATGTGATTGAGGGATATGTTCCCACTTGATTAGATATAAGGGATGTTTCCATTCTCTGAATGGAGGCACCTGGTCAATTACCAGGAACCCTCAGTGTGGGACTGAGAGCCTTTATGATGAGTCAAGGTCAGATGTAAGTGTAGTGCCTTTCCACAGATGATAGTAGTTGTGTCCTATCATGTTGGTGGATGTGAGTGTTGTTCCTTTTCACAGATGATAGTAGTTGTGTCCTATCATGCTGGTGAATGTAAGTGCTGTGCCTTTCTGACGAGTCAAGGTTAGATGTAAGTGCAGTGCCTTTCCACAAATGATAGTAGTTGTGTTCTATCATGCTGGTGGATGTGAGTGCTGTGCCTTTTCACAGATGATAGTATTTGTGTCCTATCATGCTGGTGAATGTAAGTGCTATGCCTTTCTGACATGGTGTTGGATGTGTTCCTCTCATGGTCAGATGTGAGTGCTGGCCATTCTGACTTAGGGTCATATATAAGCGCTGAAGAAGATCTACAAGCAGGCTAGGTCTACAACTAGAATGAAAAAGGGTTGGATCTGTAGAACTTCCTGTGACGAGAAGAATCATGAGATAGCACCTATGATGATGACCCGGTGATTATCCAGATCAAGTGATGATTAAGATCCAGTGATGATGTATCCAAGATGATCCATATCGAGTGATGATCCAGATCCAATAGTGATGATCCAAATCGAGTGATGATCTAGATCCAGTGACGATGTCCCCGTGATGATCCAAATCGAGTGATGATCTAGATCTAGTGATGATGATCAAGATCGAGTGATGATCTAGATCCAAGATGAAGATGACTTGAAGATGTAGATGATGAGATGATCCAGAGAAGAAGACCAGCGTCGACAAGATGTCTCGAGAGAATAGATTCCTAGTTAAGAGGGAGTGTTTATGTATATGTAACTTCAAAATGTATTCACTTGTATATTTCATGTATTGTACCCTAATGTTTACTCCAGGAAGTATCTGTCTATAATTGAGTCATGTCATGCCTCGATGTTCCTATCGGGAGGTTCTATAATGTAAACAAGTCATGTTAAGTCATTGTCGGTAACCCTCCTATTGTTCAAGGGTTAAAGTCCCCGCAGTTCCGGGGCCCTAGGGTTATTAGACTCTCCTAGAGAAGTCGGCCCTAGTGAGTTATTGTTAAGTTGGGAATTAGTATAAATAGAGAGTGAGCCTCTCTATTTATCACACACTCACTCACACTTAGTTGTAGCGCATAGTTGAGAGAGAAGAAGTTGCTGGGGCTAGAAAGAAAGAGGCTACTGCTGTTGAGAGATCATCTTACTGTTTTGGGGTTTTACTTTTGGTGCTGATTCTATCTCAGAGGAAGTTGCAGGCTTTTCTCCATTTATGGTTTCCCCGAGGAAAAACATTGTGTTCATTGTCTCTTGTGTTTGATTGCTCTGCTTGTTATTCTCTCAGTTAAAGATCCTAATATAATGCTAGCTTGAATGATAAAATATAACAACAACATAATCTGGATCCTCATCTAAGTGGTCATCTTCACCATTTTTCTACAAATAAAAAGAAATAATCAATTTAAAGCATTAGTATTAATTTCATTTCATAATGCATATTTGTGTTATACTGTAAATATTAGTGTGATAATTTATGTATTCTCACGAGTTTTCCAACCATGAATATAAACATCATCTCATCAACATATAGTAACCACACATATCAAGTGTATCCAAAAACATGCACACATTCACACATACATACACATGTACACCATAAAATTTCATATCACAATAGAACAAGACCTAGAGACAAGGAAAAATAAGCATCCCAATGATTATATATAAAGTGAAGAAAAATATGATATCACATATACTATTCGCTTCAAACCAATTTTTTTGTCTAAAGTTGTTATATCATTATATATATATATATAACATGTTATTCCATTTATATCTTTAAGAGCATATTAACCATAGTTTTCATCTCTCAGTCAAGTTTATTAAAGGTTTACATTGTAATATAAAAACAAATTTAATATAACATGTTTGATAATATCCCCTTATAAACACGACTAAAAGAATATTATCATAGATATCATTTTTTACATATTAACCATATCATTGGTATAACAATTGCAAGGCTTACAAAGTTTCATTGGAATCGTGTTATCCAAGTACCTGCAAGAGGTAGCAAAATTCAATTCTGTTGCTTGGAATTCACCTGGTATCCTTGAATGGCCATTAGAAGTGAGTTGAAATTTGAAATAAATCGAAAACCAAGGCTTAGATGGGAAAATTGTCAATTATGATGGATTCTTGACATATGAGTACCGCCAGAAGCACCCTTGTTGAATGACTTCATGGACCTAACATTTTTTATTTTGATGGTTTTCTATAGTAAGGCTTTGTTTAGAGATGTGTAGTACAATTTTTGCATGATAGGAATATAAGATGTTCATATTTTTTTGAGTGAGTGTGTGGGAATCGTGGTCCTGTTACCATTTCCCAAACACATCTACAATAGGTAACAAAACTATGATTTTGTTTTTCAGTTTGATTTTTATGCCCTCGACTAAAATTTTCCTGGTGTCCATGAATGACTTTGAGAAGAAAGATGAAACTCACCATAACTAAGAAATTGAGGATCAGATGGACAAACTATCAGTTCCATTGAATTTGAGATATCTTAGTACCATTAGAGACACCCTAGTCTAGTGGCTTGATGGACCAAACATTTTCTATTTTGAAAATTTTCTAAACTAAGGTTTTCTTCACAGACATGCAATGCAATTTTTGTACTATAGGATAATATTTTGAAAAATGTTCCCATGAGTACGTGGGAATTATGTTCATCTCACTCTTTCCCAAACACAATTACAGGAGGAAACAAAGCTAAATTTCATTTCTTGATTTGTTTTTTATGGCCCCAATTGGAATTTCCCTAGTGTCTGTGAATGGCCTTGGGAAGTGAGATGAAATTCGCCATAACTAAAAAACCGAGGGCATGATAGAAAAAATGTTAGTTCCATTGGATTTATGACATTTGAGTACCACTCAGGACACCCCTGTTTTGTGACTTCATGGACTGAACTTTTCTATTTTGATGATTTTATAAACTAGTGTTTTTCTTAGTGATGTGTAGTGTAATTTCTGCACCATAAACTAAGATTTTGAATTTTTTAGGGACCGAGTATGTAGGTATATTAGTCATGTTTCCATTTCCCAAATACACCTGCAGGAGACAACAAAACCTAATTCCACTGCTCGGTTTTATTTTTACACTCTGGTTGAAATTTTCTTAGTGTCCCTGAATGAATTTGGTAAGTAAGATCAAACTCGACATAACTCCAAAACCAAGGCTCAAATGAGGATAATAAGTTATGTTGGATTTGAGACATCCAATTACTGCTAGAGACAACCCTATTTGGTGGCTTCATGGAGCGAACATTGTCTATTTTGATAGTTTTCTAAAATAAGGTCTTGCTCAGTGACATGTAATGCAATTTCTACATGATAGGCTAAGTTTTTGAAAAGTGTGCTTAGTGAGTACATGGGAATATAAAACATCTCATCTTTTCCCATACACCCTTACAGGAGGTAACGAACCTCAATTCCATTTCTCACTTTGGTTTTTATTCCCTCAGTTGAATTTGTTTGTTGTCCCTTAATGGCATTGGGAAGCAATATGAAACTCACCATAAATTGAAAATTGTGGCTACGATGGAAAAAGAATCAATTCCATTGGATTTGTGAAATAGGAGTACCACTAAGGAAGCCCCTATTTGGTGGCTTCATCGACCGACAATGAACTCTATTTTGATGATTTTCTGAACTAAGGTATTGCTAAGTGACGTGCAGTGCAATTTATGCATGATAGGGGTAATATTTTGAAAAAAATGCAAAAAAGAGTGTGGGAATCATGGTCATATATCCCTTTCCTAAACACACCTGTAGGAAGAAACATACCTCAATTCCATTGCTCGTTTGGGTTTTTCTTCTTCTGGTTGAAATTTGTTTGGTGTCCTTGAATGGATTTGGTAAGTGAGATGAAACTCACCATAACTCAAAAATCGATGCTCTGATGGAAAAAAAAATAGATCTGTTTCATTTAGGACACCCGATTACCACTAGATACACCCTTTTTTGGTTGGTTCATGGACCGAATGTTGTCTATTTTGATGGTTTCTAAATTAGTTTTTTTCTTAGTGATGTGCAGTGCAATTTCTATATGATAGGATAAGATTTTGAAAAATGTGTCGAGTGAGTGCATGGACTTCACATTCATCTCTTTCTTGCATAAAAAAACTTTTAGGTGGCAATGCAACTCAATTCTATTGCTCAGTTTGGTTTTTATTTCCCCGATTGAAATTTGCTTAGTGTCCCTCAATGGCCTTGGGAAGTGAGATGAAACTTCCCATAGCTTGAAAAACATGACTCCGATGGACAACCAATAAATTTCATTGGATTTGTGACATCTAAGTACCACTAGGCACACCCATGTATGGTGGATTCATGAACTGAAAGTTATTTATTTTGAGGGTTTTCTAAACTAGGGTTTTGCTAAGTGAAGTGCAGTGCAATTTCTGTGCGATAGGATAAGATTTTGAAAAATGTACCCAATGAGTGTGTGGGAATTGTATTCATATATCCCTTTCCAAAACAAAACTACATGAGGGAACAAAACTCAATTTTGTTGCTCGGTTTAGTTTTTATGCTCTTGGTTGAAATTTTCTTGGTGTTTGTGAATGACTTTAGGAAGTGAGATGAAACATGCCATAACTTGAAAATAAAGGACCTGATGGACAAACAGTAAGCTGCGTTGGATTCATGACATTTGATTACCACTATAAACACCCTTTTTTGTTGAAATTTTACCTAGGAAGTGTGTCCATTCATGCCTTAGGGTGGACAAGGACACTTTAATAAGTGGTCCCTAGCTTATTTAAAAAGGCGAGAATGACTTTATTTTATAAAGTGACCTTTTGAATGTGAGTTTAAGTTATTATGATTTTAATGTGACTTTATGAGATTTAAAAGTGGGTGTGCATTAAATTATCATTTAATATTTAAAAATTAATTTTTAATGAGGAAATGAGATGGGCCCTAGATCTCATTTATTTGTATTTTAATCTAAACCATTGATTTGGAGGTGCAAGTTACTCAAACAAAAAGGGTTTGGAAAGGAAAACCTAATTTTTTTGTTCACATTCTAAAGAGAGAATTTTCGGAGAGACAAGGAGCAAGATAGAAGAGAAGAACCAGGGAGAAAACCCTTGCACAAATTCCAAGAAATAGGAAGAGAAAGGAGGGAACAAATTTATAGACAATTGTACCAAAAAATATGCACAATTTTGAATTCAACCGTACAACATTTAATTTTTTTTGGACATATCTATACAACACAAAAATCGAGGTAAAGTAGGAACAGTTTTCGAGGCAGAACTAAAAATTCATACAACACAATTTTTGAGGCAGGTACCATCACTTATTGCTGTTTGTAAAGGAACATATTTCAAGGGAGCATACAACATAGAAATTGAGGCATCCATATAGTCACACGTGTGGCATATTGAGGAATTTGTACAACAGTTTGTCGATGTGTTTTTCTGACACGTGTTTTAAGATGAAAAATGAGATAAGTATTGTTGTATTTTGTTAAGTGAAATTGTCTCTAAAGAAATAAAAATCTCTTTGAAGAACAAGTTTTCCCTTCAGGGTTTTTTCTTGGACCAATTTAGTAAAAAATATGAGTCTTTTAATTTTCATGTGTGTTTCCTGAATTAATTTTCTTAGTAAGAAAGTAGGGCTGTCATAATTTTTTAGAGTTGAAAAAGTTGAAAATATATCTCAGGTGTTTCATGTTTTCAGTAAAATTTTAATTTTTTAAATGTACAGGCATGATGGTGTTTGGGAATTAAACCATATGTAGTGCTGAAACTGAAACCAGGTTGGGGCTACCAATTTTTTTTTAGTTTGGTGGCTTCATGGACTGAACATTATTTATTTGGACGGTTCTCTAAACTAGGATTTTTCTTAGTGCATGTAGTGTAATTTTTGCATGATAGGCTAAGATATCGAAAAATGTAACAAGAGAGTGCATGTGTATCACAATCATCTCTCCCTTTCGCAAACACACTTGCAGGTGGCAACATAAGTCAATTCCATCGATTCGTTTGGTTTTTATGCCCACAGTTGAAATTTGTCTAGTGTCCCTTAATGGCATTACGAAGTGAGATAAAACTCTCCATAAATAAAAAAATGTGGCTTCGATGGAAAAACCGTAGTCCATTGGATTCATAAAATCTAAGTACCACTAGGAAAACCAATTTCTGGTAGCTTCATGGACTAGAAGTTACCTATTTTGAGGGTTTTCCAAAGTAGGTTTTTGTTAAGTGATGTGTAGTGCAATTTTTGTATGATAGGAAAATATTTTGAAAAATGTTCCCAATGAGTGTGTGGGAATTGCATTAATCACTCCCTTTCCCAAACACACATACATGAGGCAACACAACTCAATTCTATTGCTTGGTTTGGATTTTGTGCTACCGGTTGAAATTTTCCTAGTGTCCATGAATGAATTTGTTAAGCGAGATGAAACTTTCCATAAATAAAAAATTGAGGCTCCATTGGAAAAAAACATTAGTTCCATTGGATTCTAGCCATCCAATTACTGCTAGAGACACCCCTTATTGGTGGATTCATGGAACAAACATTGCTTATTTTGATGGTTTTCTAAACTAGGGTTTTGCTCAGTGACATGTAGTGCAATTTTTGCATGATAGGAAAAAATATTGAAAAATTTGTTGAATGAGTGTATGA
The DNA here is from genome assembly GCA_001517045.1 of Pseudotsuga menziesii. Classification (NCBI taxonomy): domain Eukaryota; kingdom Viridiplantae; phylum Streptophyta; class Pinopsida; order Pinales; family Pinaceae; genus Pseudotsuga; species Pseudotsuga menziesii. Next base: position 1,014,325 of record LPNX011114008.1, on the reverse strand, counting down.
TCATCTCAATCATTTCAATATTAACCAAACATACTTTTAGGAGTTAATGAAACTCAATTTCGTTGCTTGGTTTGGTTTTTATTCCCCTGGTTGAAACTTGCATGGTGTCCCTTAATGGCCTTGGAAGTGAGATGAAACTCACCATAAATCGAAAAAATACAGATCCGATGTACAAAATGTTAATTCCATTGCATTCATGACATCTGAGTACCACTAGGTACACCCCTGTTTGGTGACTTCATGAACCGAAAGTTTTCTATTTTTCTGGTTTTCTAAATAAGGTCCTTTCTAAGTGATGTGAACTACAATTTTTGTACGATAGGATATGATTTTGAAAAATGTACTCAATGAGTGCATGGGAATCACATTTATCTCTCCCTTTCCCACAAACACATGTAGGAGGAAACATAACTCAATTGAACAGTTGATGCTCCCCTTTAAAATTTTCCTAGTGTCCCTGAATAGATTTGGTAAGCGAGAAAAAACTTTCCATAAATTGAAAACCAAGGATCTAATGGTAAAATAGTCAATTATGTTAGATTAGTGACATACTATTATCACTATAAACACTCTTGTTTGGTGGCTTCATGGACTGAACATGGTTTATTTTGACGGTTTTATAAACTAGGGTTTTGTTAAGTGATGTACAATGCAATTTCTACATGATAGGATAATATTTTGAAAAATACGTTGAGTGAGTGCATGTGCATCACAGTAATCTCTCCCTTACCCAAACACACTTACATGAGGCAATATAAATCAATTTCATTCCTTTGTTTGGCTTTTATGCCTCGGATTGAAATTTTCCTCGTGTACCTTAATGTCCCTGGGAATCGAGATGAAACTCACCATAACTCAAAAAAATGGATCTGATGGAAAAAATACAAGTTCATTGGGTTCATGAAATCTGATACCACTAGGGACACCCTTGTTAGGTGGCTTCATGGACCAAATGTTGGCTATTCTGACGATTTTCTAAACTAGGGTTTTGCTAAGTGACATATAGTGCAATTTATGTATGATGGGATAAATGATTTTGAAAATTGTCCTAACAAGTATGTGGGAATCATGTTCATATATCCCTTTCCCAAACACACCGGTAGGAGGAAACAAAACTCAAATATGTTGCTTAGTTTGGTTTTTATGCTCCTGATTGAAATTTGTTTGGTGTTCGTAAATGGCTTTGGTAAGTGATATGAAACTCACCATAAGTTGAAAATCGAGGCTTTGGTGGAAAAAAATCAGTTTCATTTGAATTAAGACATCATATTACTACTAGAGACACCCTTGTTTAGTGCCTTCATGGACCAAACTTCAGTTATTTCGATTGTTTTCTAAACTATGGTTTTGTTAAGTGATGTGCAATGTAATCTCTGCATGATAGGCTTAGATTTTGAAAATTGTGTTGAGTGAGTGCATCGGAATTGTAGTCATTTTTCCCTTGCCAAAACACACTTGCAAGAGGAAACACAACTCAATTTTGTTGCTCGGGTTGGTTTTTATGCCCTTGGTTATAATTTGTCTAGTATCCCTTAATGACCTTGGGAAGCGTGATGAAACTTTCCATGATTCAAACACCGTGGATATGATATAAAAACCATTAGTTTCATTGGATTCACAAAATTTAATTACCTCTAGGGACACCCTTATCTGGTGGCTCCAGGGATCATAAGTTGTCTATTTTGATGGTTTTCTAAACTAGGGTTTTGCTAAGTCACGTGCAATGCAATTTCTGTATGATAGGATAAGATTTTGAAAAATGTGTCCAACAAGTGCATGGGAATCAGATTCATCTCACCTTTTCCCAAACACACCTACTGGAGGAAATAGAACTCAAGTTTGTTGCCTGGTATGGTTTTTATGCTCCCAATTGAAATTTGCCCGGTGTCCCTCAATGGATTTGCTAAGCAAGATGAAAATCACCATAACTAAAAAATCGAGGCTCTAATGGACATACATTCATTTCTGTTGGATTCACTACATTTGGTTACCACTAGAAACATGCTTGTTTGGTGGCTCCATGGACCAAGAATTATCTATTTTGACAGTTTCTAAACTACGTTTTTGATTAGTAACGCGCAATGCAATTTCTAGATGATAGGCTAAGATTTTGAAAAATGTGTTGAGCAAGTGCATAGGAAACTAATCATCTCACCTTTTCCCAAGCACATTTGCAAGAGGCAACGGAATTCAATTCCGTTTTTTGGTTTGTTTTTTTTGCCCCTGATTGAAATTTTCATGTTGTCCCTTAATGGCCTTGGGAAGCAAGATGAAACCCACCATAATGCAAAAATCATGGTTCCAATGGAAAAAAGGTTAGTTCTGTTGGATTTGTGACATTTGATTATCGCTAGAGACACCCCTGTCTAGTGGCTTCATGGACCTAAAGTTGTCTATTTTTATGGTTTTCTAAACTAGGGTTTCACTTGGTGACGTGCAGTGCAATTTCTGCATAATAGACTAAGATTTTGAAAAATGTGTTTGGCAAGTGCATGGGAATTGAAGTCATCTTTCTCTTTCCCAAAAACACTTGCAAGAGGAAACATACTCAATTTCATTGCTCGGTTTGGTTTTTATGCCCCTAGTTGAAATTTTCCTGGTATCCCTTGATGGATTTGGAAAGCGAGATGAAACTCACCATAAACAAAAAAATCCTGGCTCCGATGGATAAATAGTTAGTTACATTGGTTTTGTGACATTCTATTAATGCTAGGGACAATGTTGTCTCATGGCTTCATGGACCAAAATTTGTTTATTTTGAATGTTTTCTAAACCAGGGTTTTCCTTAGTGTCGTGTAGTACAATTTTTGCATGATAGGATAATATTTTCAAAAATGTGCCAAGTGAGTGCATAGGAATTGCAGTCATCTCTCCATTTCCTAAACAAGCTTGCAAGAGGAATCATAGCTCAATTTTGTTGCTTGGTTTGATTTTTATGCCCCCTCTCGAAATTTGTCTAGTGTCCCCTAATGGCCTTGGGAAGTGAGATGAAACTCACCATAACTCAAAAACTGTGGCTCCGATGGACAAAAAATCACTTATGTTGTATTTTTGACATCTGAGCAGTGCTAGGGATATCCCTATCGGGTAGTTTCATGTACCGAAAGTTGTCTATTTTGATGGTTTTCTAAACTAGGGTTTTTCTAAGTGACATGTAGTGCAATTTATGTACGATATGACAATATTTTGAAAAAATGTTCTCGATGAGTGCATGGGAATTGTAGAAATCTTTTCCTTTCTCAAAACAACATGTAGGAGGCAACAAATCTCAATTTCATTTCTCAATTTGTTTTTTATGCCGCTGGTTGAAATTTTCCTAGTGTCCTTGAATGACATTGGGAAGTGGGATGAAACTCGCCATGTATTGAAAATCGAGGCTCTGATGGAAAAACAGTTGGTTTCGTTGGATTCATGACATTTTATCACCATTAGGGACACCCCTATTTGGTGGCTTCATGGACTAAACTTTGTTTATTTTGATGGTTTTCTAAACTAGGGTTTTGGCTAGTGACATGCAGTGCAATTTTTGCACCATATACTATGATTCTGAAAAACGTTAGGAGAGAGCATGTGGGAATTGTGGTCATTTTTCCCTTTCCCAAAAACACTTAGAATAGATAACATAACTCAATTCATTTCCCAATTTGGTTTTTATGCCCCTAGTTGAAATTTTCCTAGTGTCTTTTAATAGTCTTGGGGAGTGAGATGTAACTCACCATAACTAAAAAATCGTGGCTCCAATGAACAAACCATTAGTTCATGTGGATTTTTGATGTTTGAGTACCACTAATGACACCTCTTTCTAGTGTCTTCATGGACCGAATATTTCCTATTTTTATGGTTTTCTAAACTAGAGTTTTTCTATTGACATGCAGTGCAATTTCTGTACGATAGGATGATATTTTGAAAAATGTGTCAAGCGAGTGCATGGGCATCATAGTAATCTTACCCTTTACTAAACACACTTGCAGGATACAATGGAACTCAATTACATTGGCAGGTTTGGTTTGATGTCCCTAGTTGCAATTTACTTGGTGTCCTTCAATCATTTTGGTAAGTGTTGGGGAAAATATTAAATAGATTATAACATATATCCAACAAGTTAATTGTCAACCCAGAGAGAGCGTAAACTTGTGAGATACATACAAAATATATGCAGGGGAAGAGTATTGCTAACTTATTCTACAACTAAAATTGAATCTAAGTTATGAAAACAAGAAATTGTATGGAAACAAATCTAATTGCAGAAAACATGAAATTGCATAAATTAACTTGATAAAGAAAGGCTGAAATTGCATGAAATAAACTGGTATAAAGCAATCGACATTAACTTGTGAGCTCACGACTAATCTATATTGACAATTCATAAGAAAGAAATTATGAAAATATATATTAACAACTCATAAGAAGGAAATCCAGATTAACATAAGAGAGAGTAGAATGATTTGCATTAAAGCATCATCCCCATTACATAACAATCAGAATCCACTCTATGACTAACTCTCAAAAGATATAAACTATTCTCTACTTCTACACCACTAGAGAGATCTCTAACCAAAATGGGGAGAGAGCCCTCCTATTTATACATGAATTCAAGATAATTGATCATAATTACATATCCACTATTCTCTCAACTTATCCCTCAAAATCCTCAACAAATCTACAACTCATCCCTTCAAATCCTCCAAGAAATATTGGATGAGATATTCTCTCCACATTTCCATAATCTTCTCCTTGAAGTTAGCCCACATCTTGAAGATGAAATTCGAATTTGAGGCTAGGTGGTCACCTTTGAGCTTGTTAAAGTCTTCAAATACACCTGTAAGCATCACCAAACTCATCCAACTTTAAAGTATAATGGAAATATGTTATTTTTCTCAATAATTAACCACAAATTCACTCAAAATACTCAAAACTAAATGATTTGGAAAATGGTAATATAAACCCATATTTATTATGAAAGTGGTGAATATTAATGATTTTATGGAAGGATAAGATAGGAATAAGGTCACAAATGGTATAGGAAATATGAATAAAATGTGGTCTTTTTGCAGCTCAACATTCCCCCCAACTTGACTGGTTGCATGTCCTCATGCAACTATGCATTGATTCTTTTTAAAACTTTTGGCTTTGTAGCTGGGCTTTATGTGATGATTGTATGTAATAGTACATCATTCTAGGATTTTAAATGCATGAGTGGAAACAATTTTTCTTATGGTTGGTTCTTGTGTGACATCCATAACAAATGTTGGTTCTTGTGTTAACAACATTTGCTCGTTTTACTTGTATTTTTGCTGCAATACATAAGATTTAAAAGTATACATGCATTATAAATGATGAACCATCAGTGTATATTAGAAAGCATTTTTCTTCATATTATGAATCATGCCAATATATATATAGCATATTTTGGGACAAACATGTTGATTAAGGGTAAATGAAATGATGAATATGTAAAATGATAATGAATAGTCCCCCCCTAACTTAAGATATATTAGGTTTATGAAAAGGAGAAAGGAGATGTAGTTAGGGAATTTTCCAAATTCATTCATTTTCTAGCATTAAGGAATTACATGGTTAAATATTTAGAAAACAACATATCTCCACTGAACCCAAAAATTTGATGAACTATGGAATAGGAATGTGGTTGTTACTGGATAATAGAATGTGAAGTGAAGGAACTGAACTGCTGCTTGGTTGGATGAAGTAGAAGCTGAAAGCTGAAATTAGAACTGTAGTACTCTCATATGGCTGAAGTATGATGCTGTAAAACTATTGATGGAGTCATGCAAAGTATATAGTCTTCACCTGCTACAAAACCCAATGGTACAATTTTTACCATGCGAATAAATGTGTCGACGTCGAACATGGAAAGAATTCATTGGATTACCGACCATTAATGAATGTTGTTAACTAATGTGAGGAAATATCACTATTGATGTCAATGAGTACCAAGGTACGTAAGTAAATCATGCAAAGTGTGAATAAATGAGTTCACATCGAGCCACTTGCAAGATCTAATGATCAAGGGAAATTGATGTATTCCCATGATTTTCAGCGAGAGAACTTTCCATTAAGTCATGCAAGCCTCAAGGTACTAAAAATGAACTCTAGTCTCTATCCCAGATAATGTACTGAGGTCGATGGGGTAATAATTGTTGAAAGGTGGGCCTTAAGGAATCCCACATCAGTCAACACGAGTTGTACATAATGAGTGGTATGACTATAGATGAAAGATCTCATGGTCAAACAATTTTTATGGTAGGGATAACAAAGCAATGTAGTCATGGAAAGGAAGTTGAATGGTTTTATTCATAAGAAAAATAATAAATTGAAAATGAGGACAAATGTGTGCAACTTAGAAAGGTAGAGATGCGGGAAGTTATGATGTATAAGGCAGTGGAAAAGTAGACTCTAACATGGATGGCAAATAGGATTGGAAAGAGAAGGATAAGTAATCATGACATGGCGTAATTGGTTTCTGAAAGGATTCTTTGTGGCAACAAATGTCATTACATACACAAGGGAAAAATCAATTCCTTCGAGCTTTCAATGGAACATTTTTTCTAAAAATCTTCTGCGATTTTGGAAATTATTTCTGCATGCCATTTGTTCGTCTTTAAATCTACAAAAGGTTAGTATTTTCCTGCAACCAACTTGTGAGAGCATTGAAAATACATGAAAACATGTTCTTAACAAAAGTTAAAGAGAATAAATAAAATGCTCTTATACCTGAAAAGTAGCAACGCTTCCTGTCAAGGCATGTTTCTGGTAGATTGCCGAAACAAGTTAGTGCAACAATCATAAAATTGAGAAGGTTCCAAGTTTATTTATAATTTATAATTTTATGATTTGTTACCTAATTCTTGTTATTTATATGTTTTTAGTTTTTAAGTTTATTTTATTTTTTATTTTTTGTAATGTTATTATTGCAGTGTTTTTGTATATATATTTTTAAATTTGATTTTATAAAAACAAATTTTTATGTGTTTATTTTAATATTATGTCAATGTGTTTTTTCTAACGTTTTTAATTGTTTTTCAAAAAACAAAAAGAAATTGAATTCACGCGTCTTTATATAAAGATTGAACAATAGAGGGAAAGGGTAAACCCTTTCAGTGGTCGACCCTTATGTCACAAGGTTCAGGTTCGACAACTTTTAGGTTTGTATGTATATAATTATTAATTATACCTTTATTTTATTTATTTATATTTGTATTAATTTTTATATCTAATTATATTAAACTTTTAAAATTATATTTTAAAGTCTGATATAACTATATATACATATAATTAGAAATTAATACATACATATATAAGATAAAAGGTGAAAAATAACAGTCGTAACTATACAAAGATGTTGTTGTAGCTTTAGATCCAAATATAAAAATGTGATACATTATTATATATGTGAATGGTAAAATAATTTAAACCTAATAAATATCATAAAATATGGAGATTGGCGGTTAACTGAGTCGAAGGTGTTATTGTATAATCATTCAGAGGCATGGTTTATATGAATATCATAACAAAATTGAAGCAAACACCTGCCTCCCCCAAACTAAAGATGTGCTAGGTCCCGCTGTGCAAGAATAAAAATTAAGAAGAATGATTGGTTGCGAAAGCAGCTAAGCCTTCTATTTCAAAGACATATATTAATTTTATTATTTTATGTTTGACCTATTTTTTTTTGTATTTTAATATTTTTAATTATTTATTGTTTTATATACATATTAACTATATACATACTAACTATCTAATAAAAATAAATTATACTAATCCAACTTTTATTTTTTACATAGCTAAATATACATAGTAAAAAAAATTTCATTTATTTTTAATATTATATTAATGTTTTTATTTATTTATTATTATTAATTTTTAAAATAACAACACAAAATTTAAAATTTATTTAAAAAACATTATATTTTTTATTTATTTATTTTTATTTTGTTTGCTTATAAAAAACCCTATTTTAAAACCGAACAAAAAGAATATTTTTATAATATTTTGATATGTTTTTATTTTATATATATATATATTACAACATTTAATTGATTTATATATTACAACATTCTAATATATATTAATATATATTACAACATTTAATTGATTTATGTTTTTAAATGAAACAAATAAAACAAAGTATTATTACTTTGGCTTTAAGTAGGTAGTACATTTTTTATACTTTTATTATTATTCATAAAAATAAGAAATTTACAAACGCCATTATCAAATATGCTCTATTGTATTAACTCATCCCTTGCATAGAAAATAATTTATATAACAATAAATCATTTTATATAGTTCCTTATAATTGCATATAATTTATAAGCTGCGTTAAATCATTTTGCATAATTCCTTATCGTTCGTGTTGTATCACTCTAACGAGCAGAAAAAAATACAAACTATTTTGTAATTGCCATAGAAAAAAAAGGAAATTCTAGACAGTAATGCTCGTTTAAAACCAAAATATATCAGAAAGGATTTATGACCCGTAAATTTTTTGGATTGAAGACATTCGTATGGATTATTGGAGGAATGAATAGATCCAGACTGCTTTTTGCCGCATCATCTAGAGGTTCGACCTTAAATCAATCACAAGTTGGGTTTTTCATTTCATGATCCAACACACCAAGTTTGAAGAGGGATAAGACACAAAGATTCTGCTAATTTTCATTCATTCAAACCCATGCCACTCCTAATTCATTGATTACAGAGCTAAAGCTATGTTGATATACACAGTGTGGGAAATTGATCCAAAGGTGGGTTCACGATCTTCATCATTTTGTAGAGCTTAGCATACCCACTAATACGCCAATAACTTTACCACCAAGGCCAATCTCAAACAAAAGGCGGTAATGAAATTTTTGTTTGTATGTATCCTAGGGTTCCTTATAAAGAAATGATTTGAATTTTGATCAATTTGAAAATACAAAAATATATTAAAAATTGATTGTTCTATACACTTTATATATCCAGTTCTAGACACTTATATACCCAGTATTATTAAAACAACAATTTTAAGTTTCGAAAATAGTCTTACTAGGTCTCTCAATTGTATGTCTTTTACCAGACCCCTTTGCAAACAAAGAATGATTACCTTGACATAGAATATATTCATGCCAATACTGTGAAAGAAGGAAACAGTAGCGCATCTTCTTGTAAGCAGAGACCGATGAGATCCACAAGATGAGGATAATGTGGTAGCCTAAGAAGCACAAATAATTCTCCTTTGAATAAATTTGTTGCTCTCTTGACAATGCCAATTCTATTTCTTGGTAAATTGGCACAATACGGACCAGGGCACAGATGGAGGAGACGACCCACGAAAAAAAGGGGCAGCATTCAAATTGCTAGGATGTTTGGGAACTACTAGCTCTGTTTCATGGGTTTAATTCCCATTTGTTGCAATGAAGCTTGATGATTACGGTTTATCATGCATTCATAGAAACAGAGGGAATATACTGAAATGTTATATTCTAATACATCCTCAATCTATTTGGTGATTGTGTTGTCGTATATGATGTGGTTACTGTATCGATCAGAGATATAAAAATGGGTGTCATGACCCACTTGTGAGGGAAAAAAAACACTGTAAAACACCTACAGTACTAGTCCACGATGAGGGACCAAATGAGCTTAAAGCATGTTTAATTAACAAGCCGACTGATGCTGCCAAAGAGACAAAGGATACAACATAGGGTAAGAATAGCTAGGGTTTTGATCTGCGACTCTTGTTATTGTAAGGTGAGTAATATTGAAGTTCATCTCTTCTCACATGGTCGATGATCAATGCCATGAATGATACAGATATGCCTCGTAAGTAATAGATTAAGGAGATTTTAACAGAGGTGCATCAACCCAGATCCACCACGCAAATCCATAATTGATGGTGAATCAGCGACGGTAGGTATTATATTCTTTAAATCTATTTGGTTCTAGCTCGTTCTCCATTAAAATGGCATGTCAATAGTAGTCAAAGCTGTTGGAGACATTTACCACCTTACACACTCATTTTGGTCAATTTGGACTGGTTAAACTACTATCCTAAGTATTATTGGCTTAATTAACATCAGTGGAGCATTAAATGTCATCAGCTAGATCACATCCACACCTATCTTCAGTCAAGGAGGCTAACTTAGCCTTCTCCTACTTTCGGGGACACTAACTGGAGCACTCCGGGAGTGATTTGAGTGATATTAATGCACCTAATTGCTAACTGATGGTTACAATCAGTTAAATAGGGCAATGAGGGTGCCTCCCTTCATTAAATTGATTATTTAATGATTATTTAATGAACTAGAGTCAATAGGGATGCCTCCAACCACTTCTGATGTTCAGTTACACTTTAGTTAACCTCATCGGGGTTCATTGGAGTCATTGAAGTTCTAGCACTTGATGGTTGGCTTGCTATGACATGTGTCTGATCTCTTTCAGTTGAGACTCAGTCATTTATTACACTTCAACTTCATTTAGGGCTCAGTGGAGCCAATTATGGTTTTGATCAGTGGTTAGCTTGAGTGTTGACTGTGGCTTACATTTAGTTAAGCTAGACTCACTCATTCAATTTGAAAGACCTCCTTAGGAATTCAAATTGCTTCTCATTCATGCCTGTAGCATGACATTGTAATGTAATTTCTCATTCTTTGTGTGAATATACAGAGCGTCTACTCATTTCGTAGCCCATTTACACCATTTCATGAGTAATTTGTTGATTAATATTTGATGAGACTTGTGTTTAGTCCCTAGATCACTATGGAATATTAATATGGTATTAGAGCTCACAGCAGGATGAAGCTCTATCTCTCAAAAACAAGCTTTTTGACAGATTTCTGCATGAAAATTCAGCAATAGCTCAAAAATCCAGCACTGCACCAGAAGCCAAGGCTTACCACTTAATACTCCAAGTAAAGAACTTGTTGATCAAGCTTGCTTGATTGACTATGCTGGGTGTGATGAAATCCTAAAATGTGTAGGCTGTCCGACCTTACATTGCCCTTTCTGTTGTGATTTTCAGGTTTTCTACAGGTGAAGCATTCACTCTAGCAGATCCAGATGGCCTCCTTAGTAGATATTTTGACTCCATACAATTTCCACTCATGGAAAGGTGACATAGAGATTTAGCTGTGCTCCAGAGGACTCTATAGAGTCACCATGGACACTGAATATGAGCCTAGTTCTACCATAGAAAAATCAAGATTCTTGAACAAGAAGGATGAAGCATTTAGATTCTTGTGGGCCTCTCAATTTCCTGGGATCTTCTTTTCCATCTTGCGGGATTGAAGACTCCAAAATAAATTTGGGACAAATTGGAATCCTTATATGGAAAGCAAGATGGCTTGAGAGTTTACCATCTCGAAAATGAATTGATGTCTCTCCAGCCCTCCAATTTCGAAACTATGAATGATTTTTTCATAAAGTTCAAGCACACTGTTTTACTCTTGAAGCAATGCAAAGTGGAGAAGGAAGATGATCAGCTCATCCTCACCATACTCTCCAAAAATGGGGTTGTTTATTTAGTTTTTGTTTCTACATTCTATGTGGGGAATATCACAACCCCTGGATGGAAAATGCCTACACTCAATGCCTTCATTGAGTCCCTAACAAGTGAACATGACAAGCTTGTCTAGATGGGGATCATCAGATCTTTCCGTGATCAATCCCTCCATGTCTTGAGGCCCAAAGATCTGAAGGGTAAAGGAAAGCAACAGAAGAATCCAAAAACTAAATTCAAAGCTCCTAAGCCAAAAATTGAAAACCAGCAGCATGATGAGTCTTCCAGCTCAAGGAAGAATATAGGAAAAGGGAACCATGACAAGGGAAAAGTCAAGTGTTCATATTGCGGGAAGGGATTCCACCCTGAACACGCCTGCATGAAGAAGAAGCTTGATGAAGCAACCTCTCTCCTTGAGAGAAATCACAGCAATCTTTCAGAAATATTTTGGAGGAGAGATCAGCAAGATCGGGAACCACAGCATGAAAGAGGTCATGCCCTCATGGCAAGCAATTCGAAGTCCAAAGCACTCTTGATTGAATCTAGACCTTCAAACCACATGATGGATGGAAGAGACTCTTTTTCATCCTTGGAGACTAACAAATCCATCCCTAACCACATGGGAGATGACTCCACCATCATTTCAGAAGGACAAGGTACTGTTGACCTTGAAAATGGATTTTTTTCAAATGTTTTGTATGTACTATCTCTGGCATCAAATCTCCTTAGTGTCTATCATATGACACATATAGGAGTGCCTAAGAGATTTTCTTTCAGCCCAAATGATGTTGAGATAATGGAACTTGCATCCGGGAAACTCATTGCTAAAGGCCTTACAAACCATCATGCAAAATCCTATGAGTTCTCTCACTTTGTGTTGGATGCAAAGCTCACCGCTCTGCTAACTCATGGAAATGAGGTTAGTAGACTATGGCATGAGAGGTTTTTCCATCATAATTTCAAATATTTGCATAAATTACAGAAAAAATCCATGGTTGAAGGCCTCCCGGTCACCAAGGAAACCATGGGAATTTGCAAGGGCTATGTGATTGGAAAACACTCTGAGCACAAGTTCGATTGGGGGAAGGAAAACTGAGCTACATGCATATTGGGGATGATACATTATAATATTAGTGGTCCAATTCCTATCAAATACATGAATGGATCAAGGTATCTTCTTACTTTTATTGATTATTTTTCAATGTACACATGGGTCTTCTTTCTCAAAAAGAAGTCTGAAGTATGTGAAAATTTTTCTGAATTGAAGGCCTTGATTGAAAATGCCTCTGGGATTAAGATCAAGGTCTTGAGATCTGATAATGGAGGGGAGTATGTCAGTAATTATTTTATACACATATTCTCCCAAAGTGGTATTCAGGTCCAACATTCAATCCCCTACACTCCCCAATAGAACGGATTAGTGGAAAGGAAGAATCGGTCTCTCAAGGAGATGACCACCTGTCTGTTGGAATCAAAGAAGCTTGCTGCAAATTTGTGAGCTGAAGACATGAATGCTGCAGCATAAATTCAGAACATGGTGCCATACTCATCCATGAAATTCAAGAACCCTTTCAAAGCATACTTCGGACACAAGCCGGATGTGTTGAACCTGCAGGTGTTTGGGTCCACTGCATGGGTCCAGATTCCGCTTGATAAAAGAAGGGCTTTTCAACCACAAAGCATAGAATTTATGTTTATTGGGTATCCTAATGAATCTAAAGGATTCAATCTTATAGATATCAAAACCAAACAGATCATCATCGAGAGAATTTTCAAGTTCGATGAGCCACTTCAGGAGGTGGAACTAGTGAAGGAGAAAACTGCTGAATTTCCTTCCTATTCTACTGAATATTTGGATGATGAAATTGGGGGTGATGACCCTGATTTGGATCCTATAATTTTTTATATCAGTGTGAAGCAATCATCAGATTCTGAATCATAACCTGAAGTGCAAAATCATCTTCCTACATGGGCCCGACAGACACTCTCCTCCGCAGGAGATAACATTGGAAATCCGGATGATCCAAGGAGAACCCAGTCTGATTTCCAAAGAGCAGGTATTGCGCTCTCTTGTCCTGATAATTTGCTGTCCAAAACTTTCTATTTGATGATTAGTTCACATCCAAAATCCTACTACCATGCTCAGAAGGATCCAATATGGCAAGTTTCCATGGATGAAGAGATGAATTCTCTTTAGAAAAACACTACTTGGGAGCTAGTTTCTCTTCCTCCGAGAAGGAAATTTGTTCAATGCAAGTGGGTGTTTCGGACCAAGGTTGATGCTAATGGAAGAACCTGAAAATATAAGGCAAGGATTGTGGCAAAAGGTTTCTCTCAGGTCCAAGGTGTGGACTTCCATGAGACCTTTGCACCGGTTGCAAAAATGGACTCCATCCGCCTGCTTTTGACAATTTCAGCATCCAAGCAATGGGAAGTGCATCATATGGATGTTAAGTTATCTTTTATGCATGGATATATTCATGAGGAGATATAAATGAAGCATCCAGAGGGCCACATCACTGATCCATCTTTGGTTTGCAAGCTAAGGAAGTCAATATACGGGTTAAAACAGACCCCAAGAGAGTGGTATTCCAAGATGGATGCCTTCCTTCTCTCGCAAAACTTCCAAAGGTGTAGATCAGATCCAAATGTGTATTTACAGAAGTATGATGGTAATATAATTATTATTGCTTTATATGTTGATGAATTACTGATCACAGGTAGCACAGTTGCCTCCATTTCATCCATCAAAACTGCTCTCCACAATGCCTTTGAAATAAGTGATTTGGGGCTCATAAAACAATTTTTGGGGCTCGAAATTGAGCAAAATTCTAATGGGATTATGGTCACTCAGTAAAAATAAATTTCATACCTATTAGTCAAGTTTAACATGGCTGAATGTAGGCCTGCACCATTCCCTTTCCTTTCAAGGATCAACCTTGAAGAAGGAAAAAGCACACCTCCCATGGACTGCACTATCTATCGACAGCTGATTGGTAGCTTATTGTACTTGACACATTCTCATCCTGATATCTATTATGTTGTGAATGCTGTATCAAGATATATGCAGCAGCCTCATGATCTTCACTGGAAGGCAGCCAAGAGGATCCTCCAGTATATTCAGGGAACCAAGACCTACGACATTCACTATGCTTCAGACTCCGAGCTAGAGCTGGTTGGATACAAAGATTTCGATTGGGCGGGTGATTCTATTGATCGGAGGTCAACTTTTAGATATGTGTTCATGTTTGGTGGTGGCCCCATTTTCTGGTCTAGCAAAAAGTAGGCTTCCATAGCACTATCTTTAGCAGAGGCCGAGTATCGAGGAGCAATGAATGCTTGCATCCAAGCAGTTTGGTTGCAAGGCATTCTTTCAGAGTTTGATCTTGGTAGTAATTTGTCCATTGTCCTCTTTTGTGACAATCAAAGTGCTATTAATATATCCATAGATCTAGTTACCAAGCAGAGTACCAAGCATGTAGAGATCCACATGCACTATATCAGGGAGCTAGTGCATGACAGGACCATCATTCTGCAATACTGCCCGACTGATGAGAAGATTGCAAACATCTTCACCAAGAGCTTTTCAGAAAAGAAGTTCACTTGCCTCCATTCACTATTGGGGGTGAGTTCATCAGGGTGATTCAGACTACCTTCAGTGGTCAGCTTGAGGGGGGGTTTTTCCCACTGGGTTTTCCCTCATTTCCTCACTTAGTTTGTTTTTGAGCATTTTTCTAGTTTCAGCATTGTACAAGGTGACCTATGGCCTTATTTTTTGGGGACATAGCATTTTTATGCATTTATGTTTTCTAACTCCTCCTAAGTATAGCTTAAGGGGGGGTGTTGGAGACATTTACCACCTTACACACTCAAAACCCTAATTGGATCCACTGAGCCCTAACTGAATTCGAGTGTAATAAATGACTGAGTCTCAACTGAAAGAGATCAGACACATGTCATAGCAAGCCAACCATCAAGTGCTAGCACTTCAATGAATCCAATGAACCTTGATGAGGTTAACTGAAGTGTAACTGAACATCAAAAGTGGTTGGAGGCACCCCTGTTGACTCCAGTTCATTAAATAATCATTAAATAATCAATTTAATAAAGGGAGGAGCCTTCACTTCCCTATGTAACTGATTATAACCATCAGTTAGCAATTAGGTGCATTAATATCACTCAGATCACTCCCGGAGTGCTCTAGTTAGCCTCCCCGAATGTAGGAGAAGGATAAGTTAGCCTCCTTGACTAAAGGTAGGCATCGATGTGATCTAGTTGATGAGATTTAATGCTCCACTGATGTTAATTAAGCCAATAATACTTAGGATAGTGGTTTAACCAGGCCAAATTGACCAAAATGAGTGTGTAAGGTGGTAAATGTCTCCAACACCCCCCCTTAAGCTATACTCAGGAGGATTTAGAAAACATAAATGCATAAAAATGCTAGGGCCCCGGCAACTAAGGCCATAGGTCACCCTGTATAATGCTAAAACTGAAACAATGCTAAAAAATCCAGCACTGCACTAGAAGCCAAGGCTTACCACTTAATACCCCAAGTAAAGAACTTGTTGATCAAGCTTGCTTGATTGACTATGATGGGTGTGATGAAAGCCTAAAATGTGCAGGATGTCCGACATTACATTGCCCTTTCTGTTGTGATTTTTAGGTTTTCTACAGGTGAAGCATTCGCTCAAGCATATCCAGATGGCCTCCTCAGTAGATCTTTTGACTCCATACAACTTCAACTCATGGAAAGGTGACATGGAGATTCAGCTGTGCTCCAGAGGACTCTATAGAGTCACCATGGAAATTGAAGATAAGCTTGGTTCTGCCATAGAAAAATCAATATTCTTGAACAAGAAGGATGAAGCATTCGGATTCTTGTGCTTGTCAATTTCTCGGGATCTTCTTTTCCATCTTGCGGGATTGAAGGCTCCAAAAGAAATTTGGGACAAATTGGAAACCCTATATGGAAATCAAGATGACTTGAGAGTTTACCAGCTTAAAAATGAATTGATGTCTCTCCATCCCTCCAATTTCGAAACTCTGAATGACTTTTTCACAAATTTCAAGCACACTATTTTACTCTTGAAGCAATGCAAAGTGGAGAAGGTAGATGATCAGCTCATCCTCGCTATACTCTCCAAACTTGGGGCTGATTATTCAGTTTTTGTTTCTACATTTCATGTGGGGAAGCTCACAACCCCTCGATGGAAAATTCCTACACTCATTGCCTTCATTGAGTCCCTAACAAGTGAACATGACAAGCTTGTCCAGATGGGGATCATTAAGCTAAGTCCTATACCCCGTCACTGCTGGAAGGAAATTCTCCAGTTCATTTGTCTGATTGAATGAGTTGTTGAAGTCGACTAAAAATAGAACTGGTTGTTAGTCATCTACTTGGTTGCCAATTAATAAAATGGAGCAGAAAGGATTTATTGAGCAAATCTCGGTGAGAGGATAGCCACGAGATCCTCTATTACATAGAGGGTCATTTCATTGCTTATCATCTAATAGGATTCAGGCTTCAGATTTGTTTTAATCACGAGCATAGCAATCCATAAAAACTCTCATTTACAGACTGATCTATAGTTTATAAAAGAAATTATGTTTGCAGGTTTTGTATGGAGGACTGTCTGCAGGTTGTGCATGGAAGACTATTTGCAGGTTGCATATGGAGGATTGTTTGTAGGTTTCGTATGGAGGGCTAAAGCGTAAAAGACTTACAATTGTATTTTTTTAGGTTTCAGGTTTCATGTTTTAGGTTTTATTTTACTTTTATAGTTTTTATTTTAATATATCTATATATATACAATACAATGTTAACGTTTATTTGTTTATGCAGTTTTTTTTAAAGTTTTATTTTATTATTATATTTATAGTTCTAGGTTTTGTTAAATTAATAATATATATACATATATAAAGTTAAAACTAGAAAAATTAACAAGGAAACATGATATATATATACAGTTAATTTTTAATTTTAATTTTTTTATATATTCTCTTTAAATATTATTTTTTAATCTATTCCTAGATGCAAAAATAGATTTAGTAAAACTTTTACCTTATTTAGATTTATTTATTTATTTAAAAAAAAAACTAAAGCAATCAAAGGAACATATTAAACTAAAACAAAAACTATATAAATTATTATTATTATTATTTTTTAGTTTGTTTATTAATTTATTTATCTACTTGTTCATTAAAAGAAACTAACTCTTAATTTATATTTTATTCCTAGCATAAAAATAAAAAGAAATGAAAATTCAAAAATAACAAAATTTCAGTTGTTTTTTTATAAATATTTTAGATTTAAAATTAATTTTTAATTCCTAATAAAATTAAAACATAATAGTAATTAAGACAAAATTGAAAACATTAAAGCAAATTAAAGCATGTTAATTTTTTAATTGAAAATAAAACTAAAACCTACCTATTCTACTTAAATTTAAAATTAAAGATTATTTACATAAAATGAAATTTCCAATGTAACCATCTATCTAAAAGAAGTAAACCAAAATTATCTTTTAATTTTGAAAAACTAAACCTAGAATATAGAATAACATAAAAAATTAATTGTTGAAAATATGAATTAATAAAATAAAAGTGAAAACACAGTTGATCTAACCTAGTACTTACTTGGAACCATTGTTTGATGCAATATTCGATTGCTTGATATTCTCCCGAGATCCCTTCTTCATCCTCTTCAATCTCCAGCTCAAATAGATGTTCTCCTTCGTATATGCATGATTATTCAAATGTCGATTCTTCTTTGTTTGCTTCAGGAGGAGTAATTACATCTTTGACTGCTATCAAAATCCCCTCTTCTTGAGAAGAGGAGATCCCGACTTTTGCTAGGATCTGAGTGAGCTTCTCTAGGCTTATGCTCATCCTAAAATCATTTTACTAACATCAAATCAAGTACAAGAAAAAACGAGTACATGACAAGCACAAAAACAGTAGCACAAAACGAGTGCAAAAACAGAAAAAAAAAGGTGCACAAAACTCTGTACAAAACAAAGAATAAACAGATACAAAGTTAAAATCAAGTTAGTATGAAATAAAGGCACCCAAAAATGAAAGCAAACCAAACTTTACACTACAAAACTATAAAATAAAACTTGCATAAAAGCAAACTCGCATTTGCAGAAAATGAAAGAACACTCTTGTAGAAAAAGAAAATACTTTGCAGAAAAATAATCAAGGCTTTGGGGCGACCCACTAAAGTGGATGCATCTGGCTATTACACCACGGGAATTCCAGAAATTTCATAGTGAAGTCATCCTTGCGTCTTACCATTTTCCCCTCCCTCTTGCTGTGTAATGTAAAAAAAAGAACTATCTACCTATCTAACGTCTGACCCCTTTTAGCACCTCCCCGACAACGACGCCAAAATGCTGGGGAAAATATTAAATAGATTATAACATATATCCAATGATTTGATTGTCAAATCAGAGAGAGCGTAAACTTGTGAGGTACATACAAAATATATGCAGGGGAAGAGTATTGCTAACCTGTTCTACAATTGAAATTGAATCTAAGTTATGAAAACAAGAAATTGTATGGAAATAAATCTAATTGCAGAAAACATGAAATTTTATAAATTAACTTGATAAAGAAAGACTGAAATTGCATGAAATAAACTGATATAAAGAAATCAAAATTAACTTGTGAGCTCACGACTAATCTATATTGACAATTCATAAGAAAGAAATCATGAAAATCTATAATAACAACTCATAAGAAGGAAATCCAGATTAACATAAGAGAGAGTAGAATGATTTGAATTAAAGAATCATCTCCATTACATAACAATCAGAATCCACTCTATGACTAACTCTCAAAAGATCTAAACTATTCTCTACTTCTACACCACTAGAGAGATCTCTAACCAAAATGAGGAGAGAGCCCTCTTATTTATACATGAATTCAAGATAACTAATCATAATTACAAATCCACTATTCTCTCAACTTATCCCTCAAAATCCTCAATAAATCTACAATTCATCCCTTCAAATCCTCCAACAAATATTGGATGAGATATTCTCTCCATTTCCATAATCTTCTCCTTGAAGTTAGCCCACATCTTGAAAATGAAATTCGAATTTGAGGCTAGGTGGTCACTTTTGAGCTTGTTAAAGTCTTCAAATACACATGTAAGCATCACCAAACTCATCCAACTTTAAAGTATAATGAAATTATGTTATTTTTCTCAATAATTAACCACAAATTCACTCAAAATACTAAAAAATAAATGATTTGAAAAATGGTTATATAAACCCATATTTATTATGAAAGTGGTGAACATTAATGGTTTTATGGAAGGATAATATAGGAATAAGTGATAAATGGTATAGGAAAGATGAATAAAATGTGGTATTTTTGCATCTCAACAGTAAGTGATGAAAATTTCCATAACTCAAAAATTGAGGCTCCAGTGTACAAATTGGAATAATCGCTGGAATCATGACATCAAGTACTGCTAGAGACACCTCTGTCTGATGGCTTCATGGACCAAATATTGTCTATTTTGGCGGGTTTCTAATCTAGGATTTTTCTTAGTGACGTGTAGTTCAATTTATGCACTAGAGGCTAATATTTTGAAAAATATGGGGACTGAATAAGTGGGTATCATGGTCATATATCCCTTGAAAAAACACACTTGCAGGAGGTAATGGAACTCGATTCTGTTGCTCCATTTGTTTTTCATGCCCCTAGTTGAATTTTTCCTAGTATTCCTAAATGGATTTAGGAAATGAGATGAAACTTTCCATAACTTGAAAGTCAAGGATTCGATGGACAACCCACAAGTTCCATTGGATCCATGACATTCGAGTACTGCTAGGGAAATCTATGTATGGTGGCTCAAGTAATTAAATTTTTAAGAGAACTTGCAATTACTCTCCACCTCCATAAGATCAAATTTTGGGACCAAAACAAAATCCAATTTAAAACCAACATTACATAGATACTCCATCATGATAGGTATAAGGAAGGATTTGAGGTCATCTTTTTCTATAAAATGCTAAAATTGCATGCATTCTCCCTTCTTGTGTGGCGACTAAATGATATCATGTGCAATTTGGCATCTTCTCAAGACTAGAGGAATGGTATGGCTCGTAACAAGACCTTTTCCTAAAAACACCATAATAGCTCTAGAAGAGTTCACGGTGAAAAAAATATTCTTAATAGAAGTAAAATGTTTTATTTTCCTAGTACAAAGCCATCTACTGTAGTTGTGGAACCCTAAATTTCCACTCTTTCCTGTTGTAAGTTGTACACGGCATATTGAAATTTAGTGTAAATTCCTCTAGCTTGAGGGCTAGGCCATGACCATATCCCAATCACTCTTTATATGGTTTTATACAAAGATTTATTTTAAGAAAGTCTAAGATTTAATGAGAGAAAATTCTGTTACATTGTATATTTAATGAGACAAAAATGGGAGGGTGTCCAAAGTAGTCCCCTCTATGAAAGAGGATTTATTAAGTTGGTGAAAATAGGGAATTGTTATTTCCCCATTAAGGTTCAAGTTTCACCAAGTACAAGAATAATCACATAAAGTAGATTAAATTTTTTAGAATGGTAACTTAGCATAAAATGGAATAAAATTTTTAGAATGGTAGCTTCTGCATAAAGTGGATTAAATTTTTTAGAATGGTAACTTGTGAAACATAAGTCTAAACCAAGAAGTCAAAAGGTTGAGTGGAATTGTTTCTAGAAAACATAGCATAATCATAAGAGAATCCCATTAAGCAAGTAAGATTAATGTTGGGTTATTGTTGATAAGAGACAAAGAGAAAAAGCAAATGGTAATAAGATGTATGTTGTATTATGAACATTTGCATGTGTTGATTCTATAATATAGGGTGTAAGTAGGAGATTTTATGTGAACATGTTATCCCAAAAATAGATGTTGAGTGGAAGATTTAGTGATTATAGTTGTCAGAGGATTCTTGGCCTATGAGTGTGCACAACCATGCTAATTATCATGGATACAATCTCCTCAATCAACGGAGAAAATAATGACAAAATTTCTTTGAACTATGAAACATAAATTGTACATCTATATCCAAGCTCTTCCATTAAGTTTCCAACATCAACAAGGATTAGCCACCAATAGACATGATTTATTTATTAGAGATAATTATCCATACTGGAGCGTAAGAATGAAGTGCCATCTAATGGCTCTTGGATGCAAAGTTTGGAGGACTATTGAAACAAAATATAAAGTACCAGATGAAGTACCTATAGGTGAAGGATAAATAAGCATATATGAGTCCAATTCAAAAGCTATGAATGAAATTTTGAGTGGGTCGATAGATTAAGTACTTGTAAAAGTCATGCAATGCAAAAAATCCAAACATGCCTAGAAAAAACTAAAATGCGTCTATGAAGGAGCGCCCAAAGTCAAGGAATCCAAAGTACAAACCTACAAAGGACAGTTTGAAAAACTAAAAATGAAAGAGGAATAAAATATTGCAGAATATCTTCTAAGAGTAGATGAAATTGTTAATGCCATTAGAGGCATTGGAGGAGAAATTAAAGAAAAAGACATATTCGAAAAGGTACTAAGAACCATGCCAATGAGATATGACTCAAAGGTATCCTCTCTAGAAGAATGAGATGATATTAAACTTATGACAGAATATGAACTACATGGGATATGCACTTCCTATGAGATGAGAATAGGACAAAATGGATCATCAAAGAAGGAAGTAGCTTTTAAAGCCGTATCCAAGATCCAATCTGAGGACCTAGATGATGAGGAAGCTTTCTTAATCAAGAAACTTGAGAAAGGAACTGGAAAGTACAAAAAGAATCTACCCTTGTAATGTTCTAACTATGGAAGGATTGGACATTTTTTGAAAAAGTGTCCTTACCCAAAACAAGAGGATAGCGATGATGAAGAACCTTTCTGTCATAAGAAAGATAAAAAGAATAATGTTATAATTGATTTTACCTCACTTGGCAGATTACACCTTTATGTCCTTCCATGTTCCTCTGTAGACTGCTTGCACCCCCTTGCTCAATTTATACTTTGATGATCCAAGCAAGTCCTTAAAAAACACCTATTTATTTGTATACGCGACTTTTAATCCAATACCCACATGTACACGCATCTTTTTAGCCAATACCTGTGTACATCGAGAAATGTGCTTACAATTTTTTTTTTTGGAGTTTTCCTCAATGAGTCCTAAATAACTTGACTCTTGGCCTTCCATATGCATGGAAAATGCTCTAGCTTAACCCTATATTGTCCATAGGAGGGATATATATTGAGCCTCTTAGATGCACTGAAGGAGGAGAATTTTGGAGAGCAAGGAAACTATAGTTCATTGTTGCCTCACTTGTTTCTGCTTGAGTCTGCATCCCTTTGTCCCTTTGGAGCACACATTGCTTCTCTTCCCAAGCTTTCCATTGAGATGGAGGACTGAAGTAGTGAAGGCCCAGGTGGAGGAATCAATTTCTCTGTTTTGATGAGGTGCCAACAGAGTTTGTCACTGTTCTATCTCTGTTTATTATTAATAGAAATATCCATTTCTTATCCATTACATGTGTATAAATATGAATATTTTATCAATGGAAGTAGTTATATTTGCTTATACATGATGGTTTATATATGCTAGAGTAGGCCTAACACTTTGATATATAGCATGATTGTCTTGTTTGCTATTGTTGAGAGTGAATTGTGGATACACGTGTGTTGGAAAAGCTCAACGCGCATCTAAATCAATTGTTCAAAATAAGGTACGCTTCATATCCCTTAGTGTTAGATGCATTTATTTCTCTTGTATATTGGAATGGATTGATTTATGGTGTTATTCAGTCTGTTGTGGTCTACCCCAAGCCATAGGAATTTATTCTTCGTAACAGAATTGACGACTCCACTGGGGAGGTTCCTTTTATTTATTTGGGGATTGGGTGCACAATGTGCTAGAATTGCTCTATGTTTCTCTCTATTTTTGTGTCGGGTCCAGTAGTATGTTTTCCCATTAGTGTCCTATTGGAGTAATTTCGGTCTTAGCTTATCATTTTACCCCCTCTTTCTTCCAGTATGCATTTTTTTGCCTCATAGTTGCGTTTATACGTGGGTTTTGTCTGAACAGATGCGTATACACGTAGGTTTTTTGCAAATAGTCACGTATTTTTTTCTTTTAAGTGTGATTTAGATGATTGAGAGTTGATGGGTGAAGTTTGGATGTTGTTGAGTCTTCCTGGGTATTGTTGGTGTCTATCTACTTCCTCCGTTTCTGACAAAATACCTTTTTTATTTTCTTCTTAGTTAGAAAGTTGTTCTTGTCATCTTATTTCCCTTTTGTTTTTGTATTAGTGCATTGGATTTCTTTTATCTCAGTGTCTTGTTTGGTTGTTTTCTGATAGTTGCTGCAGGGTATGGGAGTTGTAGAGTCTTGTTTTTGCATTTACATATCATTTATTTCAAAAAACAAAATATTTTATTTTTGGCATGTTTCTGCATTTTTCCATTTGCATGGTACTTGCATTAGGTTTTCTTATTTGATTAGTAATCAAGCTTTCATATAGGAATGGTTCCATCACCATTTGAAGGAAAATATGTTTCTCATGTAGTGGCATACCCTATTTTCACATTTAAAGACAAATTTCACTTGGCAGTGTTTGTTAGGTGTGCATATTTACTTTCACTACTGAGTCATAACATCATTGGTTGCACAATAATTTCCTTTGAGTAATCACAGCCCCTAAAATCAACGTTTAATTTAAAATGAATTACACATTTTTTCTTTGATAAGGTACATCAACCAACTTAGATTTTAGAGTCTTGGAATAGGTTGTGTGAGTAAATGTTTCCAAGACTACTAAACAAAACATAGTAGGTGTCTATCCAGGTGAGAGAGTGAAATCATTGGTATAATTAGTGTTCTCAGGAGTCTCCTCTTACACAAGAGTTAAGCACGAGGAAGCGTACATGTTTGCGGTGGGGATAAACCCTTCCCAATATCTGTGCAATGTCGAAGATGTTTCCAGGATATTATTCGTATATGGGGGATTTGAGGTACATTTGGTGGTTTCGAGATTTATGCTTTGCTACCCTTCCCATTCGGTAGATCCCACCTATGACTATCCGCCTGAGCATTGGTTATATTGGGGTGACCTTATTTTCCTTACTTAGGTATCACATGGGGTACTTGTAGAGGTTATTTTATGAGTGTCTTGGCCAGGTAGGGGTGGGACAACATAGTCACTTTACGCGTTGAAGTTGAGGGCCACTATAATTGGTTACACACCTCCACTTGTAGTGTATGGGACTGTCATGCCTCTCCTAGGAGAGACATACCTTCTACATTTGGGAGCTCATTCATCCTCCCCTTCGATTGCTTGCATTTTGGCGTAGATTCTCTTAAGAGTGTGCTTTGTGTGTTCTAGAATTCCATAGGGTTTGTAAATAGTTTGAGTCTCTTTATTTTTGTGGAGTCACTGTGGAACAAGGAGCGGAATTTCACCATTCTCAATGTTTAGAGGGTCTTCTACCCTCTATATCTCCTCCTCCTTTGTAGAAAAGAGCCATATAGTATGAGAAGAATCATACTCACCGTGATTCACACACTGATATTACCATGAATCATATATCTAAGATCCTAGAGGCCCCTCCTTCTCCGCCCCTAGGGTGGGGAATGTTCCAGATAGTGTATATGGGACTCCAAAAGAAGCCAATCCTTTTGAGGTTGTGCATTATATCATACACGATCCTAGTTTCCATATTATGTAAACACTGAACGACAATATTCTTTGCATATTTTGAGCAGTGAGACTGATCCGGTACCCTATAGAACTAGACCTTTTATATTTGGCATGCCATACTTTTCAAAGGTTGTTTTGTCATTTAATGCTAGATCTTGTGTTGACCCTGGTACTATGCTTGGGGGCACTACCATTCCTTTCCATGCAGACATATTTGGTAGTGATCACATTGTACCTCCCACACCTGCTGTGGGAGGATATTTATACCTGTTACGTAGGCCTAATACTAGTGTCCCTGTTCACAGAAACTTTCATAGACATGTGAACATTGGAAGCAAAACTTATATTCCATCTTATGCTCCATCATCCACTCCACCTGTTCCTTCAAATGCATTTTTAATGTTGCATCCTCCCCATGACTCACATGGTCCTTCAAGACGAAGTACTACATATAGCCATGTTTTTCCTCCATCTATCCACACTGTAGTTTCATGAGGCTACATGCCTCCATAACCAGGGTATTTTTTAAGGATTCTAATATTATACTTAAGTATAGTATTCTAGGCAATTGCTTTGGATTGAAAAAAAAATGTTTATAGATATGTAGGCAAATACTAAATATGAAACATACAATTAACACGGAAATGTGTAAATTTTGGTGAATATTATGATAAAAAGACATCTTTTATGTAAATATAGGCGATATTAGAGACTAAAAAGTGAAATTATTTAAAAAAAAAACCCCCAAAAATAGCCAATTGGAGAAATTTTTCCAGTAAAAATTACCCTACTCCTTACATGTCGGTGGGTTATGTACCACCTTATGTGTCCAGGGGTCAACCTAATTATCAGTATTACAACTATTGCTATGTAGAACCCCAGTCTCAAGGTATTATAAATTATAACATTCCCATGTATCCTTTTATGGGTCAAGCGGGCGGAGGCTATTATCCCACTGGCCAAGGCCATGGTATTTAAAAAAACAAGACTTACATGAATCCATGTTATCAGGGGGCATGCAACTATATGGCACAATATAGGATCCCTTTCGTAGCGACATTGAACTTTCATGATTTATCGAGATTGACCAATGATCTGGTGTCTCATGATCCGACATGGTCAATTGTTCCCACCAAGATTCATTCAGACATTCCAAAATGATAAGGTAAGAGTGGTGAGGACCCCATTGAGCACATTACTTATTTCCACCTATGGTGCTCTTCAAATTCATTGAACCATGATTCCATTCATTTGCGACTATTTCAATGCACCCTCACTTGTTCTACAACGAAATGGTATATAGAGCTGCCTGGGGTCACATATTGGACGTACAATGACTTAGCCATGAATTTTCTCAACCACTTTCAGCTACCTATTCATTATAATGATGGTACTGAGCTCTTATCGACATTTTGGCAAGATAAAGCCACCCATATTTCTGACCATATTCAAGAGTGGCATAGGAAAAAGTGGTTGATTAAATCTAACATTCCACCTGAGTTCCTTTTGGAATGGTTCCTCAAATCATTATTTTCATATATAGGGAAGGATGTTTCCATATTTGGAGTGATGAATGAGGAACATGCTATTTTTCGAGCTCAACAGCTAGACTTGATTTACGCTCAGTCTAGGAGCTTATATGAGATTATTTTGAACATGCCATAGTCAAATTATGATCCTAAGTTCAAACCTGGGCTACATGCTGATGGCATTGTTAGATCTAATAGTAACAAACCCGTAGACTTGGGTACAAATCAAATGAAAAATTTGTCTATTAACCATCCTACGTCGGGACAAGCTACAACTTCGTCTCATCCCACACAATCGGCAGATTTCCACTCTATGCAATCGTTGAATCCGAAGGGTAAACAACAACCCGAACAAAACAAGAAGAAGAGAAGAAACAATCGTAAGGGTGGGAATAGGAAAAAAAATTCTAATGATGACAAGAACAGTAACAATGATGGGGGGGAAAGAAGTCTAAACATAAGGTCAAATTCCCTTGTAAGCTTTGTGGGGAATATTACCTCACTTACTTGTGCCCTCATATTGAATATGCCTCAAAATTCATTGCATAGAGCCCAACTGTGTTGACAAATCCTTTACTGCACAATCAAAATATGAACTTGAGGACCATGGAATTCTAAAGTGATTCCAATGGGCATCAAAACCATCCAGGATATGAAGGTGGCCATGGGTGCATCAACATGATGTCCACCAAGAATGTTGTGACATGAGCTAAAGATTATGGTTCATCACAACCCGACTTGGGAAAAGAACCTGCTCCTCCTAAGGCCCCTTTACATATAGACAAGCCCGTTGACAAGCATGAAGTTATGCCTTGCATTACTAAGTGAGTCTTTAAGCATTCGGGGCACAATCCTAATGCCCAAGCCTCCCAGAACTATTCCATTGTTGGGGATTTGTGCCAGAACTTTTGTGCGATGTCCACCTTAGAAGTCCATCGAAATTTTCATTGGTAGAGGAGGGATTTGTTGTCTTCCCTTGGGGTGTTTGATTCAAATCCTTCCACAGTGATTAAATTTGAAACACATGAAGTCTAGCCTCAATATCGTTACCATGTGGCTCTCCTAGTCCACATGGAGTGTATGAACAACACCATTAAATGCACAGTAATTGATGAAGGTGCTGCAGATTATGTGATGTCTTTAGCTTGTTGGAAGGGTCTAGGTTCGGCCATGTTGTCACAACATGGGACAATGTTGACTACTTTTGATGCGATATCTCTTCAGTCGCATGGTATACTTCCTTCTCTTGAAGTCCAATTGGGAGGGAAGATCATGTTGATCGAGGTTGAGGTGGTTGATGCACCCCTTGACTATAATATTTTGTTTGGATGTAACTGGATTTATAATATGAAAGCAGTCACGTCATCCCTCTTCTGAGTTGTTTGTTTCCCTTTTGAAGGGAGTATTGTCATGGTCAAGCAAAAATAGTTTGGTAATTCCAGTATGAAAGCATTGTTGGGAGCTACTATCTCGGTCATTGATAATTATTAGCTGACAACTAAGAGTGTTGGGGTGGGAATGCATCCGTCATTGATGGGAACTTTCAATTATTTTGGACCAATTCTTACGATAGGTTCCAACCTTAGTAGTGAATCATCATCATTGAGTTCGACTCCATTTCACATTTCACATTTGGAAGATCCTTGCACTCTCCCTTCTCTGAGAACTTCAGATGAATATCCTAGACCTACTAAGATGGACATGTCATTATATAC
This sequence comes from Pseudotsuga menziesii, assembly GCA_001517045.1. Lineage (NCBI taxonomy): Eukaryota > Viridiplantae > Streptophyta > Pinopsida > Pinales > Pinaceae > Pseudotsuga > Pseudotsuga menziesii. The sequence continues at coordinate 985,862 of LPNX011114008.1, read as the reverse complement.
AATGGTGATTTCATATCAACTTGGTCTTGGTCCCATTGTAGATCTGAGTCCTTCCTCTTCGCGGATGGAGGAGGAGGAACTCTTTGCACTACCCGCTTGGGCGGTTGCATCGTCACACTCTCATGATTTCTTCGATGATTATTTTCCTTCAGATGAAGCTATTCTTGAAGCCATGAGTGGTTTAGATGGGCCTTGGGAGGAGTTACACCATCGATCTTACTTTCTCCCAAAGCTTGAACGTATGGAGTGTGATGACTATAGGGCTATCCTTAGTGAGAAAGTTGGTAGCCCCATGATCCCATTAGGTGCTCCTGGTAAGTATGTAAAAGGGAACATGGCTAATTTGTCTCCAACTATTTCTATCAACATTTCTCACACTCCAGGAAAAATAAAAAATGTTTACATTGGGGTAGATTGTTCCCCCAATGAGATTGAAGCATACACTAAGCTATTCAAATAATTTCAAGATGTTTTTGCTTGTTTGTATAATTAAATGACGAGAATAGACCCTCGCATTGTTGAACATGATATTAAGACCTATCTAGATGCTAGACCTATTTGACAACACTTACGTGTGACGAATCCTTGTAAGGTACCCGCTATTAAGGTAGAGATAGAGAAGTTGCTTAAGGATTTCTTTATCTATATAGTTCCCTTGACTGAATGGGTATCCAATCTCATTCTGGTTGATAATAAACATGGGACTATCTATGTGTGCACTGATTTCCATGACCTAAACAAAGCTTGTCCTAAAGATAACTTTACCACACCATTCGTTGATCGGATTTTGGATGAGTGTGTGGGAAGTGAGGTGTTCTCATTCATGGATGTATTTTCAAGGTATAATCAGATTCAGATCAAACCTAAGGAACAGTATAAAATGACTTTCATTTTTCCTTGGGGTCCATTTTCATACCAAAAAATTCCTTCAGACCTTAAAAATAGGAAATTACCTTCGCTTTTCATGTCCTTAAGTGGATTATTGAAGTATATATTGAGTATTTAGCTGCTCACTTTCATTTGAAAGTGGATCATCCTTACCATCTATGCTTGGTTTTCAAAAGATGCCACCGATATCAAATCTAGTTAAATCCACAAAAGTGCGTCTTTTGCATGAAAGTAGGTCACCTATTGGGGTTTATTGTTTCTAAGGAGGGAATTAGGGCCGACCCTTTAAAGGTTGAGGCAATACATTGATTTTCCCCTCTGCACACGATTATACACCTTCAGAGTTTGCAAGGGATGACTAACTTCTTATGGAGGTTTGTTGTCAATTTTTCCAATTTGACCAAGGGTTTCATGCACTTTTTGAAGAAAGAAACTCCTTTTATTTGGGATGAGTGATCCCAATGATATTTCTATGCATTGAAGAAATCCTTGGCATCATCCCCCGTGCCTAGTTCACCTGACTATAGCAGCAATTTCTTATTATATGTGGTCGTGTCTCAAGAGATGATTGGTATGGTTTTGATTCAAAAGGATGAAGAGATCCAAGAGAATGTTATCTATTATCTTAGATGAAAAATAATTGATGTTGAACTTCATTATATTCATGTTGAGAAGATAGCCTTAGCTACTGTCCATGCGGTTCAACGACTAAGACATTACATACTCCTTTGCCAGACTTTGGTTGCGTCTCACATCAATCCATTTCAGTTCGTCCTCACCAAATAGATGATAGGGGGAAAATACAATAAATGGATTGTGATCTTGCAATATTTTTATCTCGAGTTTGTTTTGGGAAAATCGAAGAAATCATTTATTTTTGCAGAGCTCATATCAGATTTTCCTAGTTTGGATGAAGTTGAGGTTCATGAGGAATCTTTTTTTGATGAACATATTTTCCTCATTTCGACTATGGACCCATAGTATGGGGATATTATTGTTTATTTGCATACTTTAAAGGTTCGTCCTCACTTCTCATGGTATGAGCATTGACGGTTACATCATGTAGCTAAGAACTACCTCATTATTGGTGACACTTTGTATCGCTGTGGGGTTGATTCCATTTTGCATCGATTTTTAACTCATGAGGAGGTTGAGGATGTGCTTAATAATTTACATGTAGGGGCATGTGGTGGTCATTTATCTAGGATTTCTACAACCCAAAAAATTTAGAGAGCCGGTTATTTTTGGCCGCTAATATTCAAGGATTGTGTTAATTCGGTCAAGCAGTGCCACCCTTTCCAGGTGTTTGCATGGAATATGCACTCACATCCTACCCAGTTACATCCGATTATCACCGTTGGTCCTTTCACCAAGTGTGGGGTTGATTTTATGGACTGTAACCTAGCTTTTACTAGGGGGCATCATCATATTATAGTGGCATTTGATTACTTTACGAAATGGGCAGGGTCTATGCCCACGATCAAAGCTGATGGTAAGACAGCTGCACATTTTGTTTTCAATAAGATTATCACCCACTTTGGTATCTCGAGAGAGATTTCAAAACAAGACGATGGCTAAGTTATCTTTAAAGTTGGAATATAAGCAAGAGCACTCCTCTTCTTATGATCCTCAAGAGAATGGACAAGTTAAAGCTGTGAATAATTCCATTCTCCAAAGAAGCATTGCACAAAGCAATACTAATTGGCATATCATGTTGTATCCTACTTTTTGGTCCTACTGAACCACGATCAAGACTTCCACTGATTTTTCTCAATATCAATTAGTGCATGGGGTGGATTTGATTTTACTGATTGAATGCGAGATCCCTTCTTTGAAGCTATCCATATAAATTTTTCCACAAAATTATGATTTAGAGGAATGTCTAGTCTGCTTAGAGTAGCTTGATGAGCAATGTCGAGATGCCTTAGTGGCTCTTAAAGTAAACAAGCACCGTGTTAAGGATTAGTACGATACATCTATCCATCCCCAAAAGTTTAGTGAATGTGACTTGGTCCTCTTGTATGACCAAGCTAGTGAACCATTAATGGTGGGAAATTTCAACCCCAAGTGGCATGGGCCTTACATATTCAAACAAGTGTTAGAGAAAGGGTCTTACAAGCTAGTATATTATGAGGGGACAACCTTGGCAGAGCCTAGGAATGGGATCTATATTAAAAAGTACTATTCTTAATTGTCAACCGATATTGATACTTTGTGTACTATTGTACAATTGCATAGTTTAGTTTTGGGTCTTCTCGTGGTGATCGGGTTTGTTGACCTGCTTTCGTTTGTTATGGAAGATGTCAAAATAGTCTTCAATATATGTAGCATACGCTGATTGCGCTATCCACCACACCCAAAACCTATCCTTGACTTCTTGGGTGATTTATATGCTTACGGGTCAGGTTTTGTCTTCAGGAGGTGTATGTCTTCGACCTTCATCGAACAATATTTCTAAATATAGTGCCGTGATTGAGTTATTATGCGATGCTATCTCTCATGGTATTCAATTTCTTGAGGTACATCTTGACTTGATGTTAGTGGTATTACAGTTAAATGGCATGTATCGTATTAGAGATATGACATTATTACAAATATTCTTGTGAGAAAGGTTGTTAGAATGACAATTTGAAAACATTACATACATTCACATTCCTAGGATCTACAATCATGTTGTTGTTTCATATGCAAATTAGGTACTAGATTGGAATTTGATGCACAAAAAATGAAGCATTCACATCACATTCATCCATGTAAATATAAATAACCAATCATCATATGTTTTTTTAATTCAAAATATAGTCCAAAAAAGTGGTGTCATAATACATAATGTCATGATACAAAATTGGGGATTTTAGCCACAAAAATATACTACATGATCGATACAAAATGTACATCTAGGCCTCTAAGCCCATGTATTAGGGTGTTGATCATGAAAAAAAATGACATCCATAGCCAACCTTCTGAACAACCAAACCCATACATGGGGTACACTTACTACCTATCACTGCATCGCCTCAGGAAAGTCCTCAACTTGCACCATGGGCACCCTATGCGTCAAAAGGAAAACGTTTGTGTGGATTTTTTGGAGTGTACGCTCTACATCCACACCTTGTATATCATCACCTCTCCCCCTTCGATGATGTCAAGGGAAGTTGTCCAGACATTTAGGTCCAACATATGTATGTACATGACCAATATTAGTGTGTGTCACCACCCCAAAACATGTTTTTTGATTCCATTATATCAAAAAATAAAAAAAATGAAACCGGGATGGTTACCTATATCACTATATGTGGATTCCCGTGGAATAGGAATATTTGGATCGCTGTGGAAGTCTATCCCTGCACAAGGGGTAGTCATCTATGGCTATGATCTGTCTATGCCACCAGTGGAAGAATTCAAGTGGGTAGGGCATAACTACATGTCCTCCTCCTAGTATCTGCAACACATTTTCCTACCGCAACTGAGCTAGATCCTGAGGATCATGTGGAATGATCTGCACTCTTGGGATTAGTCCCGGTACATGCTCAAAGAAGAAGGTACTCAAAATGCTGGAAAAACCAAAGTTTCTTATTCTTCCCAGCTTGCAGTTTGTGAAATGCTCTTTCATGTTACCCAACAACGAGGTACTCCAGTCATATATTTTGGTCCTCATGCACTCAAATTCATAAAACATCAGTGGCCTAGAATCCTAATGGAGATATGCTAACCCCACAATCCTACCCAATTCTAGTACTATGGACTTGAGGCCAAGGTTCTGAATAGAGTTCACAAGTACCTAACTCCCAACCTTTTCTATGTCTGGGAGGAAGTATACAAAAATGTACTACTCAATAGTGAGGCCACCTCCAACCCCAAGATCTCTCAAGTTGACTACCTCGCCTCAGCGGGATAGTCTAGTGATAAAGTATATATCCTCAACCTCAAGGCTAAGGAGAATTCCATCGATTTGAAAGGTATATGTATTTGGATCCCAGCAATCCATGAGCATTTGGAGTAGTCTTGGATTAGCTCTCAATATACAAAGACACCAAAAATTATATAAGCAACATGCCCTCAAATATTTTTGGGTATCCATGTCACCTTACATGGCCCTATCAACATCTTCATGTTTGCGTTCACGCCACTCCATTACCATCCTACATAAAAACATAAGAGTTTCATGAGATTTTTCCTTAAAATTTTGTATGCACAGCCTTGTATGTGACTGTTTCTTGAACAACCATGCATATACATGGAAATCAAAGAATTTCCCATCTCTTTACTTGGCCCTATATGAAAAAATTGAGAGGTTTCTCACGTGGGCTGAAACACCAAATTTGCGGTGCTTCAAAATAAAAATTCAGCCACTGAAAATTATAAGAAAACCATTAAAATGAAAGAGTGTGGGATGTAGAGTTACCTACCTTAGATGGTTCCTAGTTTCGTGGTCGGTAGCTCCCGGAATCAGTGTTTGAAATTCGTGGTTCAAATGCACTATGTGAGGTAAAATTTTCAAATGGTATGGTGAAAACGACGTTTTTACTATTTTATAGAAAAATTTTGAATTTTTTACCCACTGATCTATAGTTTGAACCCTTTGACTATTTTGGACTGTTTTTTCCTAATGTTGTGGTGTAGGGACCTAATTTGAGCGTACTTTTACTAAGACTTTGACCCATTCGTATCTATAACGGGTATAATTTTGAAATGGCATATAGGTTAGGACCACACATAAGCTTGCATTATGCATCACCTTATGACCATGTTGCCTTGACTATAGGTATGGAACCACTGTGCAATGTCACATAACCTTCATACTGCTATTAGAAGTGGCATTATGTAAGTGATAGAGCCTTCTTATTCATGGGTTCCCTATATAGATCCCACTTTGCAGTTTGGTACCCATGCTGAGATTTCTCCACTAGGTTTGGGAGTTCCTTATAGTCCTACCATGTCCTTGTGAAAGAGCTTCATATCCCTCTTGAAATTTATGCTAGCCATATCCTATAGAGACTCCCTTGTATATGATGTTTTAATTGCATTTCATACGTTTTTCTTTCCTTATTGAGCTTTATGTCGGTTCCCTGCTTCAGAGTTATAAGCCAAGTAGCCCAGTCCCGTCTCAATCCTAGCCAAGTAGAAACTTGTATATATCCTTTGCAGCTTGATCATCCATTACTGGGAGGAGACCTTCTCACAAGTGTCCTCATCCTGTACATGATTCCTTGCATTAAGCATATAGGTATTTTCCATTGCTTGGAACTAGTTTTTCCCACGACACTCATTTCCTCCTAGCTGTATACTATAATAATTTATTCTTTTTCAAGCTTTCTAATCTGCAAAAGTAAAAAATAAATAAAAAAACATAAAAATACGGGCGTGAAATGATATTATTTTTGGTAGCTGTCAAGTCTTGTCGCCTTCAAATAGAGAACTGCATACCACATCCATTGGTTGGGTTATCAATATGAATTTAGGAGATGTACTCATTATTATGAGTTTTCTCCATCGATTGGTTATGCTTTCGATGCACATGGAGCCTCTTTTGATGCCTCCTGTGTCACAGAGATGTCCCAATTTTCATGTCAAGTCTATGATGCCTACTTCAGTCACCATTTTCCTTATTCTCTTGTTCAAAGGAAGTTTATCCTGATTCCACCATCCCTCGGTTATCCTTGTATTTACATGTCGTCCATTCTCGGTACAATTACTAGTTCATGCACATCTTGTTCGTCTGAGTTCTTCCAAATTATCTAGCGTTTCTGAGTACCTAATGTTGGTTGATGGGGGATGCCTTAATGCCCTCCTTCCAGTAGATTCCATTACATCAAATTCATATCATTTATTATGGAATAGGATTCTAGAGTGCATTGATTTCCTTGAGACTTTCATTCATCAGTGGCAGATCCTCTCGCCATCAATAGTTTTGGGAATACATCAATGTACCCTGATTGATGGATTATTTCAAGTGTTTAACCTCAACACATCTGTTCACACTTGTTATATTGCACTCTATACCTTGATTTTGATTATCATTATCATTGGGATATCTTGCATCTGTTAAAAGTTTACATCAATGACAAACAATCAGATGATGGACCATCATGTTTGACCTCGACACCTTTATTCGCATGATGGGACATGTACTCATAGTGGTTTTTGTATAAGAACTCCTAGCTTGGTAGCATTCCATATATTCTACCTCTTTGATCATTCCAGTATTCATGAGATATTAGCTCTCATGACCAGATTCTAGTTTATTGTCATATATCTTCATTCACTATGGAGATTGTATTCATTGTATATTGTACATGGAGATGACCAAACATAACATTTTTATATCATGCCTATTCATGTCCATTGTAATCTTATGTATCCGGGACTGCTACATGTATATTTGCAATCACATGCTGAGATTTATCATTGTATTGTATTGATGAGTGGCTGGTTCTTCCACCTGGGTCTTCATTCCTCCAATTCTGGGATGTATATAATGTATTTCAGCCATCATGTTACCCCTCTGACCTCACACATTAGGGGTCATATTTTATATATTATTTTACCACACTCAGTAGATCACACCTTTATGTCCTTTCATGTCCCTCTGTAGAATCCTTGGACCCCCCTTGCTCAAGTTATATGTTGATGATCCCAGGAAGTCCTTAAAAAACACCTGTTTATTTGTATATGTGACTTTTAATTCAATACCCGTGTAGATTGGGCCTCTTGGATGCATTGAAGGATGATATTTTTGGAGAGCAAGGAAACTATAGTTCATTGTTGCCTCACTTGTTTATGCTTGATTCTGCATCCCTTTGTCCCTTTGGAGCACACATTGCTTCTCTTCCCAAGCTCTCCATTGACTTGTAATCTTTCCATTGAGATGGAGGACTGAAGTGGTGGAGTCCTAGGTGGAGCACTCGATTTATTCATTTCGATGAGTTGCCGACAGAGTTTGTTAGTGTTCTATCTCTGTTTATTATTAATATAAATATCCATTTATCTTCCATTACATGTGTATAACTATGAATATTTTATCCATGGAAGTAGTTATATTTGCTTATACATGATGGTTTATATATGTTAGAGTAGGCATAACAATTTTATATATAGAATTCTTGGCATATTTTCTATTGTTGAGAGAGAATTGTGAATACAAGCGTGTTGGAAAATATCAACGGGGATCTAGATCACCCATCCGGAAAAAAGGTACGCTTCATATCCCTTAGTGTTAGATGCATTTATTTCTCTTGCATATTGGAATGGATTGATTTCTGGTGTCAATCATTCTGTTGTGGTCTATGCCAATCCATAGGAAGTTTCTCTCTATAACAAATAAGAACATATACAAGAATAAGTTTAAGAAAAATAAGAAAAACTTCTACTCCAAAGAAGGCAGTGAAAATGATGAAATGAGTGAAGATGCTGAAGTCATATTCATGGGTTTCAAAAGCGAAATTCCTGAAGAAGAAATAGAAGATGTGATAGAAATTGAATAAGAACTTATAAATTCATATGAAGAATTAGAGAAGTATAGAAGTATGTACAAAATATAAAAAACTCACATGATAGAATTTGAAGATAAAACCAAAGATGCAAAAATAATGATTGTTGACTTAAAATATCGGGTCCTAGAGGTTGAAAGGGATGAAAAAATATAGAACAACAACTCAAAAGGAGAATACAATAATATGAAACGATTGAACAAGACATTATGCACCTTAGAAAGAAACTGGATGAAGAATCAATCAAATAAACGTTTGAAAATGGTTCAAGGAATTTAGATGAAATCCTAAGTGTTCAAAGACCATTAAGTGACAAATCTGGATTAGGGTTTGACAAAGAAAAATAGGATATTATTCTTGCACAAATAAAGATGGAAATAAAATAATCTATGCTGTTGTACTCATGAGAAAAATAGAATAAAGTAAGAATTATGTTTCTCCCTTACAAAGAACATATATGATGCCTAATAGACTAGTGACAAGTAAACATCGACAACTCTTTTTAGGAAATTGTTACACCTATAACAATTTTGGACATATGGATAGAAGTCGTAAACTAAATACTCCTATGGAGAAAGGGATTACATTACATACTTATGTCTATAAGAAAAATATTACCAGAAACAATCCAAAAAGAAGAAAATACAAGTATTTTGCTCCTCTACATATTTATAGTACAAAATGCTACAAATGTGGTAATCTGAGACACTTTGCTAGAAAGTGTAAACTAGTAATTCCTATGGATGACACCTCAAACTCTCATGGAAAATAAAAATGGGTATCTTGGAAAAGGAAGGATAATGTGTAATGTTGTTTAGCTCTATGTGCCACAAAAAAACAAAATCTATGGAATATGGATAGTGGATGCTCAAAACAAATGACAGGTGACCCAACTAAGTTCCTAAGCCTAAAAAGGAAGCAAAAAGGAAAAGTCACGTTTGGAGATACTATCCTCTAAAATAATCGAGAAGGGTACATTGGTTATTAGAGACAAGATGAAAGCTGAAAATCTTCAGCTTGTAGAGAAATTCAAACCTAATCTTTTGAGTGTGAGCCAAACATGTCATCAAGGAAAAATATGTATATTTGATTCCAAGAAGTGTGAAATCAGAAGAAAAGATTCATGAAAAATTGTTGGAACTACTGTGAGAACTCCGAGCAATGTGTATATTCTAGAAAATGAAGAACAATGTTATATTAGCCAAATTGATGAAAGTTTGTTATGGCCTAGAAGGATGGGGCACTTGAAATTTGACAATCTTGTGAAAATTAGTCAGAAGGGAGCTATAAGAAATATTCCAAATATTATTAAACTACCAAATCATGTTTGTAGACATTGTCTTCATGGGAAACAAACTATAGAAAGCTTCAAGGTGAAAGAACAAATAAAATCGCAGTCATTGGAATTAATTCACACTGATCTTTATGGACCAAAAAGGACTAAAAGTATTCAAGGAGAATAGGACAACTTTTGACTTGTAGATATGACAACTAGACTTATCTGTCATGTAGGAGACATGATCATATTTCCCATGTATAAAGGACAAGTGGAGGAGTAAAAAATCGAAGTAATAGCTAAGCTGGGAGTATAAACTAAAACACGAGTATCGGAAAGTTCAGAGTGCTTCGTTCAAGGATGTCATGCTGCCATTGTTTATAACCCAAAAATAATAGTTCTTCCTTATCTCTCTTGTTACTTTTTAACGAGTCCAGGATAGTCAAATCGAGTCTCTCTTCATTTTTTACAAGCTTAAAGAGGGGAGAGAATAATGCTTGATATTCACTAATTCGTGGATTTTACGAGCCCAAACTAGTACATGCTCTCTGTTGTTTTCATATTTTGAGAGTCTGAAAACTCTGAAGAAGACTCTAGGGGGGTGTTTTCCCATCCAATTTAGTCTCCTAAGGCCAAAAAGTATAAAACAATCCAAAGAAGAGCTCTCTTAGCTCCCGGAGGACCAAGGTATACCGTTTTTGTACTTAGTCGACAAGGTTCGAAAAAGGGGTAAACTAATACCAAATCGACGCACCTTTAGAAGCGATAGATAGCCTAAGTTCAATGAGTGTGAAGGAAAGAAAGACCACACAAAAATATCCATTTGATTACAATAAATGGGGCTTACAACAGTAAACTTGATGCTTTGTTCTTTAGGTTTTGCGAGCATGACAAGGACATAAAGTATGCTCATAATATTTTTCATGTTTAGGTCCAGAGCATGAAAAAGAGAAAACTAAGCTCATACCAGGTTTTCCTTTTCCATAAGTTTAGTCCCTCAGGTCTAGAAAACTGATAAACCTATGCCTGAAGATACTCTTCTCAATTCTCTAGAAAAGAGAGTATTCCTTTTTCCTAAATACCACAAGGCCAGAAAAAGGGGTAAACTTATACCTAAGTGGATGATCCTTCACTTATTCTTAACGAGTATGAACGAAAAAATTTACTCGGTAGTCTAGTTTGTTTTGAGGAGTTGGACTAGGTCCTAAAGAAACTCCATAAGGGCGAGGAACCTTATAAACATGGATAGCACGTAAAAAGATGCAAAATGAAGGCTCATTTTGTCATGAAAAACTAATAAGAAGGATCCCGCAAACCTAACACAACTGTGGCATGGGTACTGTTGAGCCGCAAAAATACCACATTTTATTCATCATTTCACATACTAATTATCACCTTATTCCATTATATCCTTCCATAAAACCATTAACATTCACCACTTTCATAATAAATATGGGTTTATATTACCATTTTCCGAATCATTTATTTTTGAATATTTTGAGTGAATTTATGGTTAATTATTGAGAAAAATAACATATTTTCATTATACTTTAAAGTTGGGTGAGTTTGATGATGTTCACAGGTGTATTTGAAGACCTTAGCAAGCTCAAAAGTGGCCACCTAGCCTCAGATTAGAATTTCATCTTCTAGATGTGGGTAACTTCAAGGAGAAGATCATGAACATGTGGAGAGAATATCTCATCCAATATTTGGTTGAGGATCTAAAGGGATGAGTTGTAGATTTGTTGAGGATTTAGGGGAATGAGTTGTCTATTTGTTGAGAATTTTAAGGCATAGGTTGAGAGAATAGTGGATCTATAATTATGATCACTTATCTTGGATTTATGTATAAATAGGAGGGCTCTCTCCTCATTTTGGTTAGAGGCCTCTCTAGTGGTTTGGAAGTAGAGAATAGTTCAGAGTTAGTCTTAGAATAGGATTTCTGATTGTTATGTAATGGAGATGATGCTTAATGCAATACCTTTGATTCCTCCATGTTAATATAGATTTTTAGCAATTTCTTTCTTATGAGTTCTTAGTATAGAATTTCAGTTAATTTCTTATGAATTCTTAGTATAGAATTTCAGTTAATTTCTTTCTTATAAGTTCTTAGTATAGAATTCCAGGTATTTTTTTTTATGCATTTTCAGTATTGATTTCATGTGAGCTCACAAGTTAATTTCAATTTCTTTATATCAGTTTATTTCATGCAATTCAGTCTTGCTTTATTAAGTTAATTCATGTAATTTTATGTTTTCTGTAATTAGATTTATTTCCTGCAATTTCCTGTTTTTAGATTAGATTTATTTCTCTGTCATTTCTTGTTTTATGAAGTTTAATTTAATTATAGTCATGTATTTTTAACTTCAGTTATAGATTAAGTTCAATGACACTCTGCCCCTGCATGTATTTTGTTTGTGCCTCACAAGTTTACGCTCTCTCCGGGTTGACAATTAAATCGTTGGAATTCTATTATAAATTGTTTAATGTTTTTCCCGAACAGGTACCAAAAGATGGTAAATTTTTCTAAACTAGGGTACCCATGAGAAAGAGGCCCTATCCATGGATGAACAATGATGTCTACGAGGTAAAAGTGGTTTGACACCATAGTCCATGGATAAAAAAGTGATCCTAACGTTTAATGATGAATAAGGTATAAGTGCAATATCAACAATAATGGCCAAATCCTACCCTACATGTGGTAGAAAACAACCTTTTAGTGATCTTGAAACTGCTAAAGTTAGCAAAAACCCATGGTATTAGTCCACATATTAAAAATTGATTTTAAACTATAGGAAATGGGTAAAAAATTTGATTTTTTCTATAAATAGTTCAAAAAACAAAAAAAGACATACCATTTAAAAAATTACTAAACTTGGCAAGTTTTTACCTCTGACTTCAGTTGATCACCGAGGACAAACCGCTGGACTAAATCGAATTCCTCAAGTTGCAGGGTGGTTATCTCTCCTTTCTCCTTCTTTTTATCCGCTCCATTTTTTTATTTTTGTGTAAAATTTTATGATTTTGTGCAAGCCCTAAACAAGTTACGCAACATACGTGGGTCTGCTACTGTAGCAGTTGTGTATACACATTTTATATGCGAGTTGCTCCACAGTAACCCATGTATGACCCGTGTTGTGCTGAAAGCACAGTCACGTATGCTGTGCGACTTAGAAAAAGTTACAAAATGGCCAAGAAAAAAAACATTGATGGGTTCTAGTGGTTGACAATGGTCATTGGGTAGGTACAAAATGGTTTTAGAGTGGAGGGAAAGAGAGCATGAGGATATGGATTGATAGGAAATGTGGGATTCCCCGACTTTGCAAGCTTTGCAACAATGTGGCTTGCTGAATTTCTATTGCACATCCAACATGCGGGCCAGTGTTTTCCTACTAGAGACTCTTATTAGTTACTGGGACCATGACCTTGGTCTATTTGATCTACAAGGAGAGATCTTGGAGATTACAATAGAGGAAATTTACTTCATTACAAGGCTTTCCCGCAAAGGCATGCCCATAAACCTTGAGGGTACTGGTAGGGGTGGTGACCCTAGGATTATTCAGGAATACATTGATACTTACTTCACACCAGGTACACAAAAGAAGGGGACATGTATCCCAATTTCCCAAATAACTATATTTCCATTAGAAGTGACGGTAACCACAATGGAAAGGATTGTCGGTTCTTCTTCACCGCACTTGGCCACTCGGACTTAGATGCAGATTGCAATGGAATGCATGCAGGGTATAGTTGTTGGGTGTGTTCTACTATCTTAAATACACCTAATATTTAATTATCGACTGGGGTTGGTAGGCTTAGAGTTTCTACAAAATATATGCGAAGGTAGAGGGATTCCTAGGGTGTTGTAGAAATACTTTAATAAACAAAAGATTGAAAAATATTTCAAAATGAAAAACCGAGTCAAACTACTAAATAATTTAATTATTAATGTCATTAAAGCAAAACATCATACTAGGATAATATTAGACTACTCATTAATTAACTCTTCTTCTTCTGAATCTAAGGATGGGAAAACTTTCATAAACAACTTCAGAAACTAAGAAAGGTCTAATTTATGAATAAGTAGAAAAAATAAATAAAGAAGCAAGTAGAAAACTTAATAAAGAAAACTTAATTAAGAAGACTTCTCTAATTCTTTAGCCTATAAGCATTTTTAGTAAACATAAAATTAAAGGAATAAATCCTATGCTAGTGTCAATATACAAAGTATTGGTGTATTTTCTAGAAATTAACATGTCTAACCCTAAGTTCAATATAAACAACAGGGAATTAAACTAAACTAGAGATACAATTATCAGATATTATAGCGATGATAAATGAGGAAATCAAAGACAAAAGAAGCAAATCGAATCATAATTCAAATACATGCTTTGATTGAAAAGAAATACAAAAAAAGGCTTTTAATAAGTACTTTAAAATAATATAACCTAAGGTCCTAGAGGCTGATGTAACTATTACCTAATTACCAAAACATAACAGAATTCAAAAAACCAAAGAAATAAAACTGAAAACAGGTAAAAAATAAACTAAGAACACTAAAGGTTGGATGGAAGGCTGGATGACAATCTGGGAGGAAGGTCCGAATGACAGTCCAAACACACAGTCCGAATGAGAGGCTGTATATAGAGAATAATAATAACATACCTAAATGATTTAATTATCAACTGATTTTGTGCATATGAAAACAAGATGCATAAAGGACAGAATTTAAACCTAATTAATAATTAAAATAATCAAAAGGGATTACTAATATATGGGTATGAATATATTGTTTCTATTATAAAATAAAACAAACTGAAACGTTGCTGAATTAATCTATATTTAAAAAAAGTTAACAAAACTAATTCTAATCTACAAATCAGACCTAAGACTAACTAAATTATATTTATCTGTAAATATAACATTAAGCATTTAACCGAAAGAGAAGACTGAAAGGAAAATTGAAAACAAACTACACGTGACTGGTCACTCTAATTCTATAGGCAAATCCTACATTAACAACATAATTACATTAACTACAACAAACATATGTCACATAAAGTAAATAAATGGAGAACTATAGTAACATAATCACATGAACAAATTAAAACAAAACTACTTATCTCTGAAAGAGAAAATAACATAAACATGTACAGACATTGAAGCCACTTGTTTTTGAGGGGCCCTCTCAGCAATCAGGGGATGCCTGTCTAATGCCTACATAAAATCAACCATGAATAGCAAAATGTACAGACTTTTATTCAGAATATGGGACAAAATTATAATGTGCTTAGGCACAAATTACATGCATAAAATTGGAACTGTCAACTCTCCTACCTCTCAAATGGAAGCATTTATATACTGTTTATGAGAGTTTGAGCAAGTTGACCCTTTAGTGGTCGACTGATCTCTAAATTTGGCTGATTATAATGAACATTAACTGTTTATAGGCCAATGCATAATCTGGTTCCTACCTCAGCGTGATCATGGCATATTCAGCATGAGAAGGGCATCGTGGTTATCTACTCTTCCTTTTGCGTGGCTGGTGGAGTGGTGTTGGGAACAAGCAATGTACACAATGGGTCTTCCAGAACATAGGTCCTTCATCAGCATGAACAAACTTCAAATGTGGAACATAGACTCCTTCCTT
The DNA here is from genome assembly GCA_001517045.1 of Pseudotsuga menziesii. NCBI lineage: Eukaryota > Viridiplantae > Streptophyta > Pinopsida > Pinales > Pinaceae > Pseudotsuga > Pseudotsuga menziesii. The sequence continues at coordinate 970,558 of LPNX011114008.1, read as the reverse complement.
AGCACAACAAACAGAGTGGTGGTGAGCGAAGGAGATTGCAAGCTAGTGTGCTATCCAGAACACAGATTTATTATGCAGGCATGTGGATAACATCTTATTTGTAGGATGTTTTATGTTTTTCAACGTGCACACTGATGGGCGATCTGGATGGGAGGCTGAATATCTAGTTGCATTGTGAGTTGAATACATTGAGCGTTAATCTAGGGAAAACATGGCAAACCACCAACAGATTTCGTGCAATGGGCTAGATGACGAGGTGAACAAAATCAACACAATAGCGATCCTTAGGCTAGGGGATTCATCAAACATCAAACACATGGATAGCAGGTGGTTTCAGGCACTGGCAACATGATGTTGGGCCACAACAACGTGATCGTAGCATGCAGGTTCCTTATTCAGTACGCTGGTAAATATGTGTTGGACAAAGAACTAGATAGTGAGCTAGATGATGGTTGCACATTGCTGGCTAAATGCTTGTCTATTTAATGAGCTGAAAACTAATATGTCTATTATAATCTTGCCAAAAAAAACTGTAAATCTGCAAAAAAATACATAAATTAATAGATATATTAAATATGCTTTAAATAATAGAAATTTAAGTCAATAAAGTTGTAAAAATAATGTTAATAACCAGAGTTGCGTAAACATCAAATTCGTTCTTACCTCATGCTAAATAACTATCTGCATGACATAAAATACACAAAAGATAATAAAATATGCATTTAAATGTGTTATTTTAATACCAAAAATGATAACAAAATGAGTATAAAAATGATAACAAAATGATAACATATGTATAAAAGTTTTGATCATTTTTAAATTTTTTAAATGCAGATGTTGGATCTGTATGCCCCGATGGGAATCCTAGGACATTGGTATGACCCACACAAGGTGGAGACCAGAGCATATTACAAGTTCTCGAGGGGAATCTAACCAGGCTAACCCAAGGGGTTCCTACTATGTAGATAGAGCGGATCCCAATCATTATGAAAGAGTTTGTAGTAGGGATTCCCAAGACCTAGATACATCTTCTTAGAAGGGTAGCTAAGGCCATTATTCATTACAGGGAGGCCGAGGAGGCAACCACAACCGAGGAGGATGAGGAACATGCTTAGATCTATAGGCATATATATGGATTACGATCCAATTTTTTGTATATTTATACAGTTATGACATGATCTATGGAACAAAACTCGATATATCTATGGACATATTTTACATATATATATGTTTTTGCGGTGATTTACATGTGTTTCATATGCATCTGTCATATTTATTTTACAAAGTGTGTGTTAAGTGCCATTCTAATATATAATTTGCATAAGCATCAGTAATTTTATTTTGATTTCTTGAAATGTGATTGAATGAAATGTATTCAAAGTTTCTTTCAAGAAATATTATACGTAAGAACTGACATAACAAAGTACGGTTTCACACCTGGTATTCTCCATTGAGTTGGGAAACCACGAGTTGAGAATCAAGTCTGACCTCCGAACGAGTAATGCCATGTAGTGTAGAATCCCATAACAAATCAATAAATTCCATGTACTCATCCATGTTATTAGTAGCAAGACCTAAGCAAGTGCCACCAGAGGCAACTAGTTGTCCTGAGGGTGAATAGATAACCCAAGCAACTGAAGCCAGGTTACAAGTATGGCGACTAGCACCATCCAAAAAACCTATGAAACAATCGACTGGAACCTGTAACCATCAACAGACTGTATAAGAAACACGAACCCTCTAACTATTGTACATAAAAAATACAAGAACAAGCACCATGAATAAGCGTAGTACTTCTTCAGGTAGAGCCCATTTCTAGGCTTCAACAACTTATTTATATCATAATCACTTAATTCGTATGATCCCTTTTTCAAAACCTTTGACACTAAATAGGGACCTAGCCACATAGACTTGAATTTTCCTTCCCCTAGGGGTTCTTTATCTTTATCCCAGAGGAAGATAAGTTCCCCTTCAGAAAAAAACTCTTGGTTTAACTTCTTTGTCATACTGTTTCTTAACCTTATTTTTGTGAGCTTCATTTGCTGTCAACGTGTCTTTGCGTTGTTCATCTAGATGTTCTAAGTGAATCAAACGTTATTCTAAATCTATATTATTAGGAAGCACATGAATAGCTATTTTAAGGGATGAAATTTCACATTCATTAGGTGCAAGTGCTTCCACTCCATGTACGAGTTGGAAAGGTGGAAATACAGTAGCAGTCTTAACATTAGTCCGGTATTCCCAAAGTGTAGGATATAGCATGATGTGCCAATTTGACCAAATTGCATTAATGGTACACTTTAGAATAATTTTCAAGGTTTTGTTAACTACCTCTAATTTCCCATTTTCTTGAGGGTAAAAAGAATATGAATGATATTTCCTAAGCCCTAGCATAGTAGTTATCTCAGTCATCATACTATTTTGAAAGCGACTCATTAGAGGAAATTTCAACTCAAAATGGGCCTTTTAACTTTTATTCAAATTCCATGTCATCATGTGTTACCAATGAAATTGCTTTAAATTTGAAATACCGTATAGGTATTAAACACTTTTTTAATATAAATTTGGGGATAGGTATCATAAAAAAAACTACTTTTTTTGTTTGTATTTTTGACATATCTCCCCGTGTTTTTACTCAAATTTCGATCGGGAGAGTTCGTTGGATGCATAATTAAATTCTGCATCCAACGAGTACCCATTTGGCATGCTTTTGACGGACCCCACTACCCCAAAAACAAGAAATACCTGAAAAAATGGAATGATGATGTCATTATTCCATTTTTTTCAGGTATTTCTTGTTTTTGGGGTAGCGGGGTCCATCAAAAGCATGCCGAGTGGGTACTCGTTGGATGCGGAAATTAATTCCACATCCAACGAGCTCTCTCAATCGAAATTTTAGTAAAAACACGGGGAGATATGTCAAAAATACAAACAAAAAAGTAGTTTTTTTCTTTTCTTCCTCCAAAATTAATAAATATTATTTTATTATTTTAACTATTATTTTATTAATCCATTTTAGGAGGCCCATTTTGAGTTGAAATTTCCTCTAATGTCCATGGTCAGTGACAATTTCCTTTGGTATACTAGAACTAGTGATAATATGGTTAAATATGAAGTAAGCTATCGTTTCACCATCAACTTTGAAGGTAGGCATTTCCTTTTCCCACTTTGTGAAGTAGTCCATAGAGATAATGATATATTTGTGCCCCAAAGGTCGAAATTGGATTGCACGTCATGTAAACTACCCACCACTTAGTAAAGGGCCCCACTGCGATAACGAGAAACACAGGAGTGGGATGTTTCCTCATTTTTCTAGTGTAGAGATGACATGGGTGATAGTGCTTCATAGCTTCCACACAATCTTTGAAGGTTGTGGGCCAGAAATAATCGACACGTAAAATATTATGGGCCATTCCTAACCCAGAAAAATGACCCTGACATGCTCCACTGTGGGAATCATTTAGGAAACACTCAAAATCCTCGTGGTTGAGGCATCGACACAAAATAGAATCTAACCCCCTTCGATATAAAGTATCATCGATGATCAGGTAGTTTTTCGCATTGACACACAATTTTCTTTTCTCTTCCTATGAGAAGGACACATGACACTTTAAATTTTAGAGATACATCATGATATCTCCATACCAAGGACTAGAGGTGGAAATCAGAAAGATATAGTCATCTGGGAATGATTCATCCTCCACCACTACATTTTCTTTTGTACGAAATTATGAGATTAGCTCTGCAAAACTAAGGATTTTTTGGATTTAGCAGACTAGAAATCCAAGTCAGAATATTGGAGAATGACTATCCACTTATTGAATTTACCACTAATTATGCATCGGGGCAAAACATACTAAAAAGGACTTACATCTTCCACCACTGTGGTTGTCCTCAGTAAAATGTGGTGACATCGGCTCTAGATAGAATGGACAACACCTAATGCTAACTTCTCGATGTGGGAGTATCTAAGTTGTAGACCAACTAATGCATGAATGAAATAATAGACGACATGCTCTTGGATCTTGTCGTCCTCCTGAACCAATATTACCCCTATAGTCAACTCTGACGCATCTAGATACAATATAAATTTCTATATTAATCTGGTGGACGTAATAAAGGAGCCGACAATAAAGAATTTTTTTAATGCCTCGAATGCAAGAAGCACAGTTTAATCCCATACAAATGGGGTGTCCTTCTTAAGGAAGCACATGAAACCCTTAGTTATCTTGGCATAATTAACTATAAAATGTTGAAGAAAATTAGATTTCCCTTGTAGGCTATGAATTTTCTTGATGGAATGAGGAGGAGGAAGATTTACAATAGCCTCAACTTTCAAAGGACCCACCTAAATTCCTCTGTTAGACACAATAAACTCTAGTAGTCTCCCTGAATCGATGCAGAAAACACACTTGTGGGGATTCAATCGTATCTTATAATGTATACATAGTTCAAAAATCATGCAAAGGTGATATGAATGGTCTTTCCTCTTGTGAGAATGGCTAGGAATATCATCGAATTATGGCTTGACAATATTCTTGAAGTCGTGGAAGGAAAAATTCATTTCTCACTGAAGGTAGGTTCAACATTTTTCAAACCAAAGGGAGTTTTCTTGTACTCTAAGGTACCCCAAGGACAAATAAAACAGGGTTTTATGTTGGTCTTCTAGTTTGATTTGGATGTGATTATACCTGTAAAAGTCATTCATAAATGAAAATAATTTGCTACCCACACAAGCATCAATGATCTGATCAATGAAGGGCATGGGATAGTTGTCCTTTGGACACGCTTTGTTTAGGTCATGGAAATCAGTGCACATGCATATGGTCCCTTGTTTTTTATCAACAGGAACAGGATTGGATACCCATTCCGTCAAAGCAATTAGGTAAACCCTTTTTTTTCAGTAATTTCTCCACCTCATCCTTGATGGCTGCCACTTTTAGTGGATTAATAGGTCAAATATTTAGTTGAATAGGTTTAGCATTAGGTTAAGTCTGGATTTTGCGTTCTACAATAGATGGATCTATGCTTGGAATCTCCTCATATGACCAAGAAAACATGTCTTGAAATTCTTTAAACAAGAAAATATGTATAGAAATATCCTCTGGAGAGCAGTTTGCACCAATATGCACATTTTCAACAATGTTGGGGTTTATAGAGATGTTGAATGGAAGGGTAGAAGAGATATTTTCCATATTCCCCTTGGAAAATACTCCCTCCTTTGGTAAAGGATTAATTAAGCAATCAACATTCTCTGACAGTCTCACATGGAACTCTTGATTCTCAATCCTGCTTAACTCTGAAAGAAAAAAGGGCCTATGGTGCAAATATTCATAAGTATTTTCAGGTCCAATCATGGATTCTAGAATGGATTCATCCAAAGGAAAAACCATATCTAAGCAATCATAAAAATACAAAGAGTTTTCCTCCCAAGCAGGAAGATAATCTTCATCTGACTCCTTGGAAACTGAAGAAGAAGTCACGATAGAATCAACAGTAGTGTTAACAATAGCTTGATAAACCACTTCCACTGTAGATAAGGGCATCTGCGGTTCATGACAGGAATGAAGGACCCAAGGATCAGTTCTATCAACAACCGTCGTGGTAGACTTCCCTACACTCGTAGAAATAGATAGTTAATAGGGGTTGGGATATCAAACATGCCCATCAAAGGTGCATACATTCCAACCCCTAAGATATCATTAGCCGATTTAGTCTGATCAATCAAAGGTACAGTGTACTCATTAGTCTCCAAATGACACTTCCGAGTGAAACTGAGTTGGTCAACAATAACCAACTTCCCTTTGTGTGGAAACACTACCACTCGAAGAACGACCAAGACAATCACACAGATGGCATAAGTCCATATTCTTCCTAACAACAAGTTCTAATCCAATGGGGCATCAATCAACTCTACTTCAACAACCACTTCTTTCCCTACCAACTTTATCTCAAAATTCAATAGGATACCATGCGGATGGAAATACCTTCCGTTGGAAGCAATAAGTAAAGTTTTTGATGGATTTAGCTATGGGGAACCTAAATATTTCCAGCAAGACATTGAAATTACACATGTAGAAGAAAATTTGTCAGCAATTGTACGTCTAATGATTTTGACTCCATGGACTACATCAATTGAATAAGCCACATGATATGGAAGGCGTATTTTAATTTTTGACAGATTAAAATTTTCCAACAAGATCGATGAATCCATGTATCCTAAGGCTTCTGAGAGGGCATCCTGTTGAGTAGGACCACTTTGAAACACCTCCAATGTCGACATCGCATAAGGATTTTGAGCCAAATATTCAAATATAGAATAGTTGGAAGCATCCCTCGCTTTAGGATTGTGGAATGATTTCTTAAAGATACCTTTCAGTATCTTAAGCATTGGATCAATAGGTTTTTCAATCACGAGAGGGTTAGGAGTTTCACTAGTAGACTTACCCTTTTCTAGAGCTTCCCATTCATGATTATTGTTTCTTTTCTCAAGTAAGGTGCTAGATCATACCATATTGATATAGTTTTGATCAGGAGGAGCACTGGAAGTGCCCTCAGCTACATTTGAAATAAAAGTTGTATTCTGTCCTTGGGGAAATGGATCCTTTAGGACAACCAGTTGTTGATTCTTCATAAAATTTTGAGCTTGTTCCATAAGAGGGAATTGATGAGTCATGTGGTATCCTTGGAACAAATTACAAGGAAAATTAACCTTTTTTTATTATCTTTTTTACCCCCATAAGCATTGTTTGTGGGTTTCTTCTTGTTTTGATTACCCTCACCCTTCTTCTCTTTCTTCTTTTTCCCACTGGCCTACTGATTTCCCTTCTGAGAAGAATGTGCAAAAATAGTTTCAATTTGAGGTGAGGGGATGGAATCCTTTACTATCTCTGGTATATATTTCTTCACTAAAAACTCATGGAGTTTCTTAGCCATTGATTCTATAGTAGGAGAAGTGACCGAATTGACCACACCATCAGCATGGGGTCTAGGCTTGAGTTTCTTTGCATTATTGGTAGACCTTGGCGTATCAGGTATGATTTCATACAAAATCCTAGACTGAGCATATATCAAGTGTAACTGTTGGGCCCTGAGGATATCCTCTTCTTTTGTAGTCACCCCCAAAGTGGATACACTTAGAAATATAAGGTAGTACATATTTTAAGAACCACTCTAATAAAAAATCAGGGGGTTTACTAGATTTAATAAGCCTCTTCCACCTTTTCCACTTGTAGATGTGATCTAAGATATGTTTGGCCTTGTTTTTCCGAAAAGTTGACAACAAGTATGTGCCGGTATCATATCAGAAAATAAGTTGAAAGTGATCGAGGAACACCGTTGCTAAATAAAAACAAATTTCATATGCAGTAGCAGGAAATTCTATGTGCCATTTGGATGCAACATGAGTTAAGGTTCTCTGGAAAATACTCAACTGAACAGAGTCACCGTTCAGTGAGTTCGAAGAGCACCAAATGTGGAAAGTGGTTACGCATGCACGTGGATCTTCACTAGCTTTTCCTTCATACTTTGGAATGTTTGAAGGTAACTTAATAGGCATAGGTGGGCATGCCGCACTATGCCTTACGGGGTCATTCATCAACTTTGAAAAATCTAGAAAGTTTAAAGTTTCCAAGAAAGGAAGCTTTGGCCTAATAAGGGCCTGAAAATAAGTAGTTTGGGATGTAGAAGGACCTGCCCCCTGGTTCCCAAATGAAACGGTGGGTCTTTCCCCTGCCACAGGTTGTGATGTAGTTGGACTATGAAAATGATTCTACTTGAAATCTAGTGGATTACTTGTGTGTGGTGCATGATATGTGTTTCGAGTTGCTCCAGGTGAAACTGGAGTTTGGAAGACAGAAGCAGGTATCCCTCCACTGAAAAGTGAAAAAGGAGAGATTATGAAAGGGGCCAAAACTGTTGTCTAGAAATTATGACCAAAATAATTTGTGTTTCTAGATTGCATGCCCACATATGCAAGGGTAGGACCTACATAAGGAGTGGATTGGGGAATATGTTCCCCATTCCATAGAAAACCCTGGATGAATGAGGAGGTTCCACTTGGAATGCGCTGAGGAGTTTGGATAAAGGAGGGAACATCAAAAGATGCACTGGGAATAACAATGACCATCCCTTTAGGTGGATCTACTACATTAGAGGGAGCCGAGGGTTGAACCACTCAACTACTTGGTAAAAGAGGTGCAGTAGATGCACTTGGTATTGGAGTACCTACCAAGGTAGGTGGGACTCCACCAACCCAAATGGCTGAAGTTGGGGTAGAAATAACCTCTCTAGAGCTAGACATATCTCTGCTCAATGGAACACCAATAGAAGGTGAACTAAAAGGGAGAAGCTGGACAATCACAATATCATTTAGATCGGTTAGAGGCGGGTTAAAATTTCTTGCAAACTCATCAGCTTGCAAGTATTCAAACTCTATTGCAGAGGTTTATTCTTGATTAATCCTGAGTTTCGGTTCACCTAGAACTTCACTAATTCCTATTGGAACTGTCAATATCTAGTCTCCACCTTTGAGGGAGCGGTGGAGGCTCCACTGTATCATATGGAAGAACGTTTTGCAACCTTCTTGACCTATGAAGAGGCTGGTCCTCCACATCTATAAATTTGACTCACACACACCTAAATGCCAACTAAACATAGAAAAACAAAAGATCACTCAATAAAAATGTCCTAAAGTCACTCAGACATGGTAGATATAAGGTATGCCTTCCAAAGGAAAGCTTGGGATGATTAGGGCCCAGGTCCAACCAGTGAACACTGAAGGATGGTTACTTGGAATCCTATGAATATTTTCTTGGGAACAAGCACTGGAATCACCCACCCACCCTCCAAAATTGTCTATCGTGGTTACCTTCCAAGTTTGTCCAAGGTGTAATAGAAATAGCCTTCCAATAATTTTGATGTATTTGTAACTTTGGAATGTATTCAGTTGTATATTTTATGTATTGTACCCTGATGTTTATTCCAGGAAGTATCTGTATTGTAATTGAGTCATGTCATGCCCCGATGTTCATACCAGGAGATTCAACAATGTAAACAAGTCATGTAAAGTCATAGAGGGTAACCCTCCTTATTGATCAAGGGTTAAAGTCTCCGCAGTTGTGGGGCCCTAGGGTTATTAGACTCTCATAGGGAATTCGGCCCTAATGAGTTATTGTCAAGTTGGGAATTAGTAAAAATAGAGAATGAGCCTCTATATTTATCACACATTCACTCACACTCAGTTGTAGTGCATAACTGAGAGAGAAAGAAGAAGTTGGGACAAGAGAGAGAGAGACTACTGCTGTCGGGAGATCATCTTACTGTTTTTGGGTTTTACTTTTGGTGCTGATTCTATCTCTAAGGAATTTCCAGGGTTTTCTCCTTTATGGTTTCCTCAAGGAAAATATTTGTGTCTATTGTCTCTTATGTTTGATTTTTGTGCTTGTTATTCTCTCAGTTAAAGATCCTAAGATAATGCTAGCTTAAATGTTAAAAATCTAACATGGTATCAGAGCTAACCTGAGAGGAAGACACTGTGCAGCAATTGAAGCTAGGGATTCCTACTTTTTGGATCTCTCTCCATATATTTTCAGCAAAAGCAGGTTGGGATGACTCTCCTCTCTAGGGATCATCTTTCTACCGAAGCATAATCTGATTCTGAGCATTTTCAGTTTTGACCCTACACTACTACTAAAAATTAGGGCTTTCCACAGAAGTGGAATTTTTGAATGAGCCCAGGCCTAAATTGATATCCTCCCCAAAATCAAATTTTAGAGATGAAGATCAAAGTTTTTGGTTGGGTAGAACTCCAGGAAAGTCAAACCCTAATATGCTCTTGAACCAGAGAACCATATCTGCGAAAATTTAGCTCAAGATCCAGTTTCGACATCTTAACCTGGTAAGATCTAAATATTTTGCATTTCCATTTAAGGTTCTCTGTTAAGATGTCTCATCATACCAAGCTTGATGAAAAGCTTGAGGGAGCTGATAACTTATGAGCTTGGAAGTATAGGATCTCCTTGGTCTTGGAAGAAAATGAGTTGGACTCTTACATCATTGAAGAGGTTCCAGTTCCAGAGGGAGAATAGGCTAAGGCCTTAGACATGAAGAAATTGGTCATGGCTAAGAGGATTATTGAGGATTCAATTAAGGATCACCTCATACCACATGTGTCCTCCCTAAAGACACCTAAAGCTATGTTTGATGCCCTGACCAAACTGTTTGAAGGGAAGAACATAAACCAGAAGATGACTTTGAGAAACTAGTTGAAGAATGTAAAGATCCAGAATGAGGAGACCATATAGTCATACTTTACAAGGGTCTCCTAGATCAAAGAACAAATTGAAGTAGTGGATGAAGAAGTGGAGAATGCAGATATTGTGATGACCACCTTGAATGGTCTGCCTAGGTCATGGGATTCTTTTATCCAAAGAATCTGTGCTAGAAACTAGCTAATCAAGTTCAATAGGCTGTTGGAAGAATGCTCACAAGAATAAGATCGAATAGTAGCTCAAGAAGAAAAGATGGGAAATGAAGATCAAGATCTCACAATACAATCTAAGAAGAGCAGAAGGGACAATCATCATCACCAAGCTAAGCATTCTCACCAGAAAGATAACTCTGTAATACCAAATAAGGATCTATCCAAACTAAGATGCTATACATGTGATGAAAGATGACACTTTGCTAGAAATTTTCCTATGAATAAGAATATTTATAAAAATAAGAAGAACCACAAAATAAGACATCATTCTCACACTGTAGAGGATCATGATCCTCCTAGGAAAATAGTCATACAAGAAAGTGAAGATTCTTCCAGTGATGAAGAAAAAGTTGTAATCTCTGCCCTCATGGGAATTGTTAAACATGGAAGCAAATATTGGCTTATTGACAGTGGGGATTCCAAGCATATGATGGTATTCAAATAATATTTTGTGAAGCTATACGAACATAATTCACCCCATAAGGTAAAACTTGGGGATTAATACCAATATCCCATAAAAGGTAGTGGTGAATCCTCCTACAAGTTAGACTCTGGAAAGTCTATGAAAATGAAGGATGTTTTGTTTGTACCAATGCTAAAGAAGAATATTCTCTCCATATCAGCATTGGATGCAAAAGGCATGAGGGTTGCATTTGTATATGGCCAAGTCCTCATGTGGCCAAAAGGAAAGACTATTGACGATGCAATAGTAATTGGAGAGAAAGAGGGAGGATTATACAAATTGAAGGGCCAACCAGAACAAGCTTTGGTTCATGACTTAGTAGAGCCAAATGAACTTTGGCATAGAAGGCTTGCACATGTGCACTACAGAGCACTACCACTTGCAAGAAAAGCTGTTGAAGGAATTCCAGAAATGCAGGCAAAACATGAAGTAGTTTGCAAAGGATTTGTGAAAGGTAATAACACAAAGAAGACATTTCCAAGTAGAGAAAGCAAAGCAAAAGGAATATTGAAAATCCTTCACTCTGATGTATGTGGTCCGATGTCATTCATCTCATTAAAGGGGTATGTATACTATGTTTCTTTCATTGATGATTTTTCTAGGAAGACATGGATATACTTCATGAAAAACAAGGATGAAGTATTTAGCAAGTTCAAAAAGTTCAAATCCTTGATCGAGAATCATACAGAAAAGAAAATCAAGACCTTTCGTTTAGACAATGGATGAGAATTCACATCAAATGAATTCAAAGAATTATGTAGAGATTCAGGGATTAAGGGAAAGTTAAACACTCCATATAATCCACATAAGAATGGGATTGTAGAAAGAAAGAATATAATGATTATGGAAGCTGCAAGGGAAATGCTTCATGATCAAGATATTCCTATGCATCTATGGGAAGAAGCTGCTAGAACAGCTGTGTATGTACAAAACTTTACTCTGCATAAAGTACTCAAGAACAAGACACCTAAGAAGTCTTCTCCGACATGAAACTAGAAGTCAGTCATATCAGAAGATTTGGTTGTCCAGTGTACATACACATTCTAAAAGAAAAGAGGACAAATTTAGATCCTTCAAGAAAGAAGGGTATATTTGTGGGATACTCTAAAAGCTCGAAATCTTACAGAATATACTTCCGAGGATTCAAGAAGATTGGCATAAGAAGAGACATAAAATTTGACTAAGATTCATCTTAAAACAAATCTAGAAAGAGACTAGTTGAAGACTTTGAAGAAACATAAGTACCTAGAATTCAAAATACAACTATGAATGATGCAAATCAAGATGAATATCAAGAAATAGAAGAACCCTAGTAACCTGTAGATCCACCCCAAGAGAAGAATCCTCACAAGAGGAAACCTGCATGGGTACGAGAGGCTATCCAAGGTGCATAAAGATATGGGGCTCCAGAAGAAGTGCATAGAGAGAGGAAAAGAACCAGGTCCTACTTTGGCTATGTAGCACTGTTGTGTGACTTCATTGATAACGAACCTTCCAACTATGAAGAAGCCAGAGAGAAGAAAGAATGGAAGGATGCTATGATCAAGGAGTACCAGTCGATCATGAAGAATGATGTCTGGCATGTTGTCCCAAGACTAGAGGGGAAATCTGTCGTGACTTCCAATGGATCTACAAGATCAAGCATGCTGTAGATGGCAGCACAAATAAATATAAAACAATATTTGTGGCTCATGGATTCTCCCAGAAAGAAGGGATAGATTATGAAGAAACTTTTCCACCTGTATCCAAATACACTTCCATAAAATCGGTACTTTCTCTGGCTACAGTAATGAAATGGAAGATACACCAAATGGATGTCAAGAATTCCTTCTTGAATGGTGTATTAGAAGAGGAAGTGTATGTGGAGCAGCCACTCTGTTTTGAGACACATGACATGGAGTCTCATGTGTGTAAATTGAAGAAATCCCTGCACGGTTTAAAAAAGGAACCCATGACATGGTACGGCAGAATTGATGGCTTCCTAACCAGTTTGGGATTTACCTAGAGTAAAGAAGATTCCAACCTTTACTACAAGGTTGAATAAGGGAACCCAATGATACTCCTAATGTATGTAGATGACCTATTTGTAATAGTTGAAGATGGGTTGATTGCTGATACAAAGAGGAAGCTTGCTGCCGAGTTCGAGATGAAGGACTTGGGTATGATGCACTACTTTCTAGGCATGGAGGTGTGGCAGAATGCACACGGAATCTCCCTGGGACATGGGAAGTATGCAGTAGAGATCCTGAAGAGGTTCGGGATGATGTACTGCAAGGCCATGACCACACCTATGGCATCGAACTTGAAGCTTTTATTAGAGGAAATTTGGGGTCTAAAATGGGCCTTATAAGAAAACGTGCCAAAATAAGTTTTTGGGATTTGGAATTCAAGAACCAATAGAATTTCAATAAAATAAGTCAACCATAATGGTTGAATTGGCATATTTGTCATTAAAAAAAAACTACATTTTTTGTTCGTATTTTCAACATATCTCATTGTGTTTTTACTCAAATTTCGATTGGGAGAGCTTGTTGGATGCAGAATTTGATTCTGCATCCAACGAGTACCCACACTGCATACTTTTGACAGACCCCGCTACCCCAAAAACAAGAAATACCTGAAAAAACGTGATGATGACATCATCATCACATTGTTTCAGGTATTTCTTGTTGTTGGGGTAGAGGNTGGCATATTTGTCATTAAAAAAAAACTACATTTTTTGTTCGTATTTTCAACATATCTCATTGTGTTTTTACTCAAATTTCGATTGGGAGAGCTTGTTGGATG
>LPNX011114008.1:909110-956510 GCA_001517045.1 Pseudotsuga menziesii | reverse complement strand
TTTTATTATTTTAACTATTATTTTATTATTTTAACTATTATTTTATTATTTTCCTTAGGAGGCCCATTTTAGACCCCAAAATTCCTCTAATGTAAGTGATGCTTCATCAGAGTTGGTTGATGCTACGATGTATCTTCAGATGATTGGGTCCCTGATGCACCTGATGTATATGAGACTAGATATTTGCTTTGTTGTGAACACATTGAGCCAGTTCCTTACAGATCCTAGACATGTTCACTTGATTGCTGCAAAGCATATTCTGAGGTACCTAAAGGGTACAGTTGATTATGGGATCAAGTATGAGGTGAATCAGAAGATAAACCTAGAGGTTTATGTTGATTCGGATTAGGTAGGTAGTGCCATCGATAGGAAGAGCGCTTCAGGGTACTGCTTTAGTATGGGATCAGGTGTGATCTCTTGCTTTAGCAGGAAATAGTCTTGCATGGCACTGAGTATAGTTGAAGTAGAGTAGGTCACAACTTGTTTAGCTACTTGTGAGGCAGTATGGCTAAGGAAGCTACTGTCTGATTTGTTTGATCTCTAGTTGGATGCTACTTGTATATATTGTGACAACTAAAGTTGTGTGAAGTTGTATGAGAACCCGATGTTCCATGAAAAGTTGAAGAATATCGAGATCAAATATCACTATATCAGGGATATGGTGTAGAGAGGAGTAGTAAAGCTCCAGTATGTTGCGACAGATGAATAGATAGTTGATGTGTTGACCAAGCCATTAGCCAGAGTGAAGTATGAGTACTTCAGGGAGAATATTGGTGTTCTGTAGATCAAGGTTCCCTCCAAAGGGAAGGGATGAGTTTGAGAGCCCTTCTGACATGGATGTAGGATTGGTTCCTCCCATGGTTAGATGTAAGTGTAGGGACCTTCTGACATGTATGCTGGATTGGTTCCTCGCATGGTTAGATGTAAGTGTAGAGCCTTTCGACATGTATGCTGGATTGGTTCCTCACATGGTCAGATGTAAGTGCAGAGCTTTTTCAACATGTATGCTAGATTGGTTCCTCACATGGTCAGATGTAAGTGTAGATCCCTTTTGACATGTATACTGTATTGGTTCCTCTTATGGTCGGATGTAAGTGCAGAGATTTTTTGACATGTATGCTGGATTGGTTCTTTGCATGGTTGGATGTAAGTGTAGAGCCTTTTCGACATGTATGCTAGATTGGTTCCTCGCATGGTCAGATGTAAGTGTAGAGCCTTTCTAACATGAATGTTGGATTGGTTCCTCTCATGGTCATATGTGAGTGATGGGCCTTTTTGACATGGATTCAGGATGTGTTTTTCCCATGGTCAGATGTGAGTGCTAGACGTGCCTTTCTAACATGTATGCTAGATGTGTTCCTCAGATGGTCATATGTAAGTGCTGGGCAGGCCATTCTGACTAAGGGTCATATATAAGCACTGAAGAAGACCTACATGGAGGCTAGGACTACAACCAATATGAAAAAGGGATGGCTCTATATAAATACCTATGATGAGAAGAATTGAGAGATAGAACCAGTGATGATGATCTAGTGATGATCCAGCAATGATGATCCAGATCCAGTGATGATCCAGATCCAGTGATGACCTAGATCCAATGATGATCCAGATACAATGATGATCCAAATCCATAGATGAAGATGAATTGAAGATGAAGATAACTTGATCCAGATGATACAAAGAAGAATACTTGTGTTGATAAATTGTGTCGAGAGAATACCTTCCTAGTTAAGATAGAGTGTTGATGTATTTGTAACTTTGGAATTTATTCACTTATGTAATTTATATATTGCACCCTAATGTTTATTCTGGGAAGTATCTGTAATGTAATTAAGTCATGTCATACCCTGATGTTCCTATCGGGAGATTCAATAATGTAAACAAGTCATGTAAAGTCATAGAGGGTAACCCTCTTTATTGATCAAGGGTTAAAGTCCCCACAGTTGTGGGGACCTAGGGTTATTAGACTCTCCTAGAGAATTTGGCCATTGTGATTTATTGTCAAGTTAGAATTAGTATAAATAGAGAGTGAGCCTCTCTATTTATCACACATTCACTCACACTCAGTTGTAGCACATAACTGAGAGAGAAATAAGAAGCTGGGACAAGAGAGAGAGAGAGATTACTACTGTTGGGAGATCATCTTACTGTTTTTGGGTTTTAGTTTTGGTGTTGATTCTATCTCTGAGGAAGTTGTTCGGTTTTCTCCTTTATGGTTTCCCCAAGGAAAATATTTGTGTCTATTGTCTCTTAGGTTTGATTGCTGTGCTTGTTATTCTCTTAGTTAAATATCCTAAGATAATTCTAGCTTAAATGTTAAAAATATAACAAATAACACCTATGCATGATCCCTAGTGTCAAGAAACTAAAGGCTACCCCAACTTCACCGATATTCTGGAGGAACACTCGCAAGCCTGATCCTTATGCATGGGCAGGGTAGAAAATCCTGAAACCTTGTCAACACCGACACTGCATAGGGCCCAAGAGGTGGTAATGACAAGATCCTCAAACGCATAAAAATCCTGGTATACGATCGAAAGGGGAAGTGGAGGATTATCTTCTCAACCAAGTTCTCATGCGGCCTCGTGCTTAACTCTTGTGTGAGAGGATATTTCCATATGGTCTCTTGTAGAATAGGATTTACCTAATGAAAGGGCACTACGTTTGAAGTAAGGTGCTTATGGACAGTTAAAACTCCCTAGTCCACAAGCCTAACCTAAACAAGTTGATGTATGAGCCTAAAAACAAAACTTACAAGTAAAATTTTAATTAATCATTCTTTTTAATGGGATGTATTAGTCAAAGGTATCGGATTGAGACTGTATGATGTTATAGACTCAACAAAAAGAAATCAAATTATGCATATAAAATATTCAAAGAAAATTCAACTATGAAATGAAAATTTTCTTTTCTTTTTGTTTGTAAATGGAAGCTAATGAAATTTTAAATAGCATGAGAAACTACAAGACTTTAAATTTTTTTATTCTTTCTGAAAAAATAACGAAAAGGGAAACTAAATGCAACCTAATTCAAAAAGTGCAAAAATGCTTTTTGTCTTTTCTTTTTAAAAAAAATTCAAAAACTATAATGCAAGTAAATGCAAATTGAGTGAGTTTAACCAAACTGATCATATAATAGTAAATGATGCAATCAGACCCTATAGTAACACACTTCACTCAAACAGGAAGAAATGGATCAAAACCTATACTTGGTGGAACTATCAATTCAAATACTAATATATCAAAAATGGATCATCATTGAAACTGGATAATCAATGGATCATCATCAAAGCTAGATCATCACTGGATCATCATCATCATCACTGCTTCCACTATCCTGATCAACTGGTGCTATTTCTCAATTCTTCTTGTCATAGGAATTTCTACATAGCCAACCCTTTTTCATGCTGGTTGTAGGCCTAGCCTCCATGTAGGTATTCATCTTCTTCAACACTTATATCTGACCATGGGAGGAACACATCCAACATCCATGTCAGAAAGGGCCCAACAATTACATCTGACCATGGGAGGAACACATCAAACATCCATGTCAGAAAGTCACACCCAACACTCACATCTGACCATGGTAGGAACACATCCTGCATCCATGTCCGAAATTCCCAACACTCACATCTGACCATGAGAGGAACCAATGCATCATTCATGTCAGAAAGGCTCTGCACTTACATCTGATCATTAGAGGAACCAATCCAACATTCATGTCAGGAGGGATCTGCACTTACATTTGACCATGAGAGGATCCAATACAACATTCATGTCAGAAGGGCTCTGCACTTACATCTAACCATCATAGGAACCAATCCAATATTCATTTTATAAGGGATCTACACTTACATATGACCATGAGAGGAACCAATCCAATATTCATGTCAAAAGGGCTCTGCACTTACATCTGACCATGAGAGGAACGAATCCAAAATTCATGTCAGAAGGGCTTTGCACTTACATCCACTAGAGGAAATTTGAGGTTTAAAATGGGCCTCCTAAGAAAAATAATAAAATAATAGTTATTAATTTTGGAGGAAGAATAAAAAAACTACTTTTTGTGTTCGTATTTTCGACATATCTCCTTGTGTTTTTACTCAAATTCTGAGTGGGAGAGCTCATTGGATGCGGAATTAAATTTTGCATCCAATGAGTACCCACACTACATACTTTTGACAGACCCCGCTAGCCCAAAAACAAGAAATACCTAAAAAAAATGTGATGATGACATCATCATCACATTTTTTTTCCAGGTATTTCATGTTTTTGGGGTAGCGGGGTCCATCAAAAGTATGCAGTGTGGGTACTCGTTGGATTCAGAATTAAATTCCACATTCAATGAGCTCTCCCACTTGAAATTTGAGTAAACAAACAGGGAGATATGTTGAAAATATGAACAAAAAAAGTAGTTTTCTTTTATGACAAATATGTCAATTCAACCGTTATGGTTGACTCATTTTATTGAAATTCTATTGGTTCTTGAATTCCAACTCACAAAATTTATTATTGGCGCGTTTTCTTATAAGGCCCATTTTAGACCCAAAATTTCCTCTAATTAGTAACCATGGGAGGAACCAGTCCTATATCCATGTCAGAAGGGCTTTGCACTTACATTTGACCATGGGAGGAACCAATCCTACATCCATGTCAGAAGGGCTCTGCACTTACATTTGACCATGGGAGGAACCAATCCTACATCCATGTCAGAAGGGATCTACACTTACATCTGACCATGGGAGGAACCAATCCTACATCCATGTCAGAAGGTATCACGGAATCATCACTTCCATTTGGAGGGAACCTCAATCTGGAGAACACCAAGCTTCTCCTTGAAGTACTCAAACTTCACTCTGGCTAATGGCTTGGTCAACAAATCAACTATTTGTTTGTTCATCGCAACATATTGGAGCTTCATTGCTCCTCTCTGCACCATATCCCTGATATAGTGATATTTCATCTCAATATGCTTCAACTTGTCATGGAACACCAGGTGCTTCGACAACTTCACATAGCTCTGGTTGTCACAATATATACAAGTAGCATCGAACTAGAGATCGAACAAATCAGATAGTATCTTTCTTATCCATACTGCCTCACAACTAGCCGAAAAAGATGCAACATACTCCGTTTCAGTTGTACTTAGTGCCATGCAGGATTTCTTCCTGCTAAACCAAGAGATCACACCTGATCCCATACTAAAGTAGCACTCAGAAGTGCTCTTCCTATCAATAGCACTACTTGCCCAATCATAACCTTCCAGGTTAATCTTCTGATTCACCTTATACTTGATCCCATAATCAACTGTACCCTTTAGGTACCTCAGAATATGCTTTGCAGCAATCAAGTGAACATGTCTAGGATATTTCAGGAACTGGCTTAATGTGTTCACAACAAAGAAAATATCTGGTCTTGTATTCATCAGGTACATCAAGGACCCAATCATATGACCATACAACGTAGCATCGACCGACTTTGATGAAGCATCACTCAATAGCTTCAGGTTTGATGCCATAGGTGTGGTCATGGCCTTGCAGTCCATCATCTTGAACAAATTCAGGATCTATATTGCATACTTCCCTTATTCCAGGAAGATTCCATCCACATTATGCCACACCTCCATGCCTATAAAGTAGTGCATCATATCCAAGTCCTTCATCTTGAACTCGACATCAAGTATCCTCCTTGCAACTTTAATGAGTTCCTCTTTTCTGTCAGGAACAAGTCATCGAAATATAACAGGAGCATCACTGGTCTTCCACCTTCAACCTTGAAGTAAAGGTTGGAATCCTCTTTACTCTCAGTAAATCCTAGATTCATCAATAATCTATCCATCCTATCATACCATGTCAAACCTCAGGATCTTCTGCAGTCACTCCCTCTGAAGCGAAGCATCATTCTCCCTCTTCCTTTCGTACTCTATGCATTGAAACATTTTGTACTGGAGTGACAAGTAGCTTCCTCTGTTACTAATATTCTATGTATCCATCTAGGGTCACTGGATACCAAGATCCTCTATCTTGAAAATGTTCTTCTCACACCAATCTATAAGCTTTTCATCCTCTATAGGCTTTCATCTTTCAACCTTATAGAAAAGGTTAATATATTCATCACTCTAGGTGATCTTCAAGCTCCTCATGTATTTTTTATCCCATGGGTTCCTTCTTAGCTCATACAAGGCCTTCTTTCATTTGCACACATGATTATGCTTGTCATGTGTCTTATCTTCTACTGGTTGCAAATGTCTCTTTGTAGTCTATTCCTTCTTTCTGTGAGAAGCATCGTGCTACGAATCTTACCTTGTATCCCATAATGTTGTCGTCTACTGCATGCTGGATATTGTAGATCCATATGGAAGATACTACAGACTTCCCTTCAGATCTTCAACATCACATTCTAGTCATCATTCTTCATTTTGTATTATTTATTGAACTGTCACCACTTGTTCTTCGAAACAAGTCTCATCCTTCTTTTCTTGTAGGTGATTGTACGCGATCTTTCCTACAAGTCAAATGCATTAGTTGTATGGTTAGAAACATTTCATAAGGTATATTCATAATGAAATATTTTTTTTCATCAATATATAATCATGCAACTATTTTATCCAATACAACATTCATCCATATCTTACAGAAACTTTCTAGATGTCTTCCATCTCTACCATGACATCATTGAGATTGTGCACTAATCCAATATGTCAGAAAAAAGGTTTATTCCAAATAAGTAGAAATGGAGAGTTGTATAGCACCATGGGCCACTTACCCATCATATGCATATTAGTAGTATATTGTCATTAATGCAAACATTCTATCATGCATAACACATCAACTGAATATAAACAAATGCATAACAAAATATTATAATGAAATGAAAATTGAATACTTATCTTTATTTGTTTCGTGGGTAGAATCCTTCTTGAGCCTTCAGCTTCATCATCTTCTTCATTCATAACAACATCATTTCTTATCCAAATGCTAATATGGATAATAGGTTCTTCAAGAGCTGAGTCCTCCGTATTCCTCATCGCTTGAGGGATATTCTTTGAATCATGAGCGTTTGATCTTCAATTGATCCCATCTTCTCTTCTCTTATTATGGGTCGAGCTTCATATTGTTTGTGCTCTTCCTAGAGTCTGCTGAAAGTAATCACTTCCTTTTGGCACACATTCCTTGAATGAATGAATACCACGATCTTGGGAGGCCATTCAAGGTGGTTATAACCATATCTTATTCTTCTCTGATTGCTTCATCATAGCATCGAACAATTCCTTTTGATGTCTTCAAGGATGAAACATGAGGGACGAGATGATATTTAATAGAATCTGCAATGATTCTCTTGGATCTAGCCTTGGCCTCATCTCCCTCTAGCTCCTAGACCTTTCTTACTGAAATACTGATCCAAGTCAATTTCTTGAAGGATCACGGAGTTCCTATACTTCTTCCGATTTATATTCTTCACTTCAAAATAGCTTGGTCAAGGAATCAAACATCTTTTTAGGTGTATTTAGAAAAGACACAAGTGGTATAAGGTGATCCTCTTGGCCTTGACCAAGTACTTCTTTTGTAAGTCTTTAGCCTCATCTCCCTCTGGAACTGGAACCTTTCCACTTATGTAGGTGTCCAATTCATTTTCTTCAAGAACCCGTGAGATGAAATACTTCCATACTCGGAAGTTTTCAGTTTCACCAAGCTTGTCATCAAGCTAGTGTGATTAGTCATTTTGAAATGAGAACCTCAAATGTAAATAACAAAAGATTATATCTTATCAATTTGAGGTGTCCGTCCTGGTTCTGGAGCTGACTAATCTAGGGTTTGTTAGAGAAACCCTAATTTTCAAAACTTGGAATATTTCATATTTGATCAGATAGAAAGATGCATCTCCTTAAGGCAAGTTGTCCAATGTACCCCTTTTCTGAAAACAATGCATGGAAGCTCCTGGAACAGGAAACCCTAGTTTTCCAATTTCCTATGTAGAAATTCATGATATTGTTTCTGTGGTATCTCCAAATGTAATACTCCTCTATGCCTAAAAATTTGCATTGAGGTAGCCTCGCATGTCCTCTTTCGAACACCACTAGTTTTAGCAGAACTGGTTTCACCAATTGGGACTTATTAGAATTTTCCCAAGGTGACTTATTTCCATACCGTTCAACATAGCGAACTTGTACGGACTTCCACGTGTCCCTGTTTCATCATCAGGGTCTAAAACGTTTACCACAGAAAGTACAGTTTGTTCCCTGTCTGAAAATAATTCCAAATTTTATTTGTACCTTTTTATTCTGAGATATACAAATTCTCCCTAGGTGCCCTGTTTAGGGATGAATCCTAGAAGAGATTGGAACCCTGATTTGGAGGAATCATATCTCAAAAAATATAGTGAATATGAGGCTAAAATTTTTACACAAGGTACATCAGGATTGTATCTCCCTCCTATGAAAGTTTCGACTCTTGAACCTTATTCAATCTCTAAATATAGCGAATGTACCAAAACGACTAGTTTTAGTATTTTAGGGTTTTTCAGGCTCAGGGTCAAATTAGGGTTTGAATTTCTCAGAGTTCTGATCAACCAAAAACTTTGACCTTGGACTCTAAACTTATACTTTTATGAGGAGATAAAATCTATGCTAGGCTCACTAAAAAATTCATCTTCTGTAAAAAGCCCTAATTTCCTGCAGCAAAAACTGAAAATGCCCGGAATCAAATTCTCCTTCGATAGAAAGATGCACCCTTTAATGGAGAGTAATCCTAGCCACCTTTTGCTGATGGATTGTGGAGAGAGACCCAAAAAGTAAGAAGCCATAGCTTCTATAGTTGCAAAATGTCTTCTTCTCAGGTTAGCTCTGATACCATGTTAGATTTTTATCATTTAAGCAATACGATCTTAGGATATTATTTGAGAGAATAACATGCACAACAATAATCACAAGAGACAAGAGACACAAACAATTTTCCTCGAGGAAACAATAAAGGAGAAAAACCTGCAACTTCCTCACAGATAGAATGAGCACCAGTAGAAAAATTAAAACCCAAAAACATAAAGATGATCTCCGATAGTTAATCTCTCTCACTTGTGATAGCACTTCCTCTCTCACTCATGCGCCCTAGTTGAGTGAGTGCATGTGACGAATCAAGATTATTACTCTATATTTATACTAGTTTCTGACTTGACAATTACTTACGAGGGCTGACATCTCTAGGAGAGTCTAATAACCCTAGTGCCCCACAATTGTGGGGACTTTTCCCCCCTGATCAATAAGGAGAGTTAACCTCAACTCAATTGTGGGGACTATTTCCCCAACTTACAACATAGGGTTAACCTCATTGACTTTAGAGGACTTTATTATATTAATGACTCTCCCGGTAGGAACATCAGGGTACAATGAAATACAACCGATTCTCCTGATAGGAACATCGGGGTACAATATAATATATACAAGTGAATACATTTCGAAGTTACAAATACATCAACAATGATGTGATTCCCTAACCATTGTATCATTTTTGTTTTGAATGGATTCTTATGTAAAATTGAAGGGGCATATTACACTTGTTATAGATCTAAGAAATAGAACAACCATGAAGCCTTTGATTTTGTGTCAAATGTTTTGTTCTAGGACTGAATAAAATAAAGGTTAAGCACTGCCATCTTGACCATATGTTTATATATGTTTTGTAGAATAAGTTTGTAGGTTTGATGGAGGGTCTCTTTATTATTTTATGTGCTCTGTCAGTTATAACCTTAAAAAGACTTCAAAATTGCTCATAGTATGTACCTATATCAACCAACATATATAATTGGAACATTTCTCCTTTAGTATGGTGCATAAGAACATACATGTGGGTGCATAAATTTATTACAAGACAACAGAATACCTCAGAACATGTGCCTCAGACCTTAGAGTTTAGGCCTTGTTGTTGGATTTCATCCTTTATTAATACTTGTTTATCAAACCAACACAGCTAGGGTTGACCTAACATCATTAATTCTATACATATGAAATAAAGAAATGATCTTTAAATATTCAATTTAAGATGTTCTCTTTCCGATGGTTAAGGTTCCCCTCATTGTTGTCCAAAATATAGACATATAGATGCCTAAAGTCTATTATAAGTGGTCAAGACTTGGATGATGTTTTCTAGTTGGGGATATCCCAACATACATTGCAATTTGTTGTTAAGGGACTACTCCAAATTGAACCTAGAGGTATGAAATGGGATTTATGACATCCATAAATCAAATCATTCATAAAAAAACCTGGCCTCTTAAATGTTAAAAAATTCCATCATTTTTAGTGGTAATAGGTACAACAAGAGAAGGCACAATGGGCCATTGAGTGAAAAAGAACAAGCAAATGGGGAAAAAGTTCCCTATACTAGACCAAAATACACATGTTTAACCTACATATGTTTTTGATATGAAGGTGTATTTCACCAAAATAAATTATCATATGAAAGGGTTCATGTGGAAAGTGGATATAATAGACTGTGGCATTTACAACCTCACCCAATTCCTTGAGCTAGCACTAGAGTCATATTAGGAAATGGTGGGATATAGGGAGTGGTTGTTACATGCATTTAGGTCACTATTTAAAGAAATGATAACTATTTTATTACATTCTCCATGATTTAGGACATCAATAGTGATGAATATGTGAGGTTGTCTAAGAATAGTAAAGTGGAAAAGGTCCACATACTACTACCTCAATTGACCGAACTAATCACTAAGAAAGTCTACATGTGAACTAATATAGTCTAAGGTGAAACATGCCAAAATACAAGGGAATCATGTCCATCGATAAAGGGTCCCGAGGTAAGTTCTCCACAATATGAAAGTCCACCAATCTCCTCAAAATGTATCCAGTGCTCCAACTGCTACCTCCTAAGCAATGCGTTTTTCAAGGTCCACCACACCTCCATGAATGATCGCCAACTCAAACATCCTCAAGTCATGAAAATGTATCCATGTGAGAAACCAAGTGGTCACATGCTAACTAGAGCTATGCACCCTCCTCCTATATTTTTTAACATTCCCCTAATATAGGTTAACCTCCTAAACATGCAAACAAACCCTCCATGTATGCCTCACGAAAAATGTTTCCATGCCACATAGGATGCCAACCTCCTGAAGTGTGGCACATAAGCATCAAGTCAAGGTCTATCAATCCATGAGTAATATATCTATAATGTGTATGTCCATTGAGATACAACAGAGGGTAGTTATATTACTCATGTTGAGATAACTACCCATAAGCACTTCAAAATTTTACATAGTGCTTAGGGATGCTTCATGTGATTTGAAGTGCATGTGCTCACAGATCCAAAGAACCATGTTTTGATAGATTAATGCATATGTTTCAAGGTGATACTATAACATAAATTAAGGGATATATGAGTAGAATATGTAGATTCCTCATTTCAAAAGTAAAAGAAATACCTACAGGAGCAAGTAACCAGACAATGACAATATGTACATAAAAGGAAGAGTTGTTGGCTTGGTATGTAGATAAACTATAGAGACATGGCCAATGTTAAATAAATGTAACTATAGAAGATATTCTATTTTGTATTATTATTATTAATATTTCCACTTCTAGAAATGTTGTTCGTCTGATTATAGATGTCATCGATGTATTTGGTCATGTAAAGTCTTGAGGTAAAACATCTGTTGTAAGTCAGGTCAGTAAAACCCAAAAAAGTATTATTAAAATGTAATTTTGAGTATCCCAAGGAAATTAGGCCCTGATTGGGAGGAAAATTTGGCCCTAGTAGGTTATTAGGCCTCTCCATTGATCAATATAAATAGGGGAGGTTCCTTCCTCATTTGGACACACTCAGAACTCAAGAAGTTGCACTAGAGAGAGAATGAGTAGTCCATTTAGAGAAGAGGAAGCAATCTAGTATTATTCATGGTGTCTTACAAGTATTATTATTGGGCTCTTACAATGTACTTCATTGAATTCTATATTGAGGAGGTTTTCCAAGATAAATCTCTGTGTTCTTTTGTGCGGTTGTGCTTGTCTTTCTTTCAGTGATCCTTTTTCATATGATTATGATGATAAATGTTTTTAGATATTATATAACCATTAAATATAAATATGGTACCAAAGCCACCCTAAAATAATTATTTATGTAGCTGAAATAATGCTACAACTGCAGCTACTGGAGATTAGGGTTTCATGTTTGAAAACTCTAGAAGAAAAATCTACTCATCTTGAAAATTTCTCTGTAACTTGAGTTTGGTAAATTATTAGGAGCTGAAAATTGCACAGACTGAAGATGAAATATCGAGTTTCATCCTTAGAATCTCTATACTTTAGGATATATGATCCCTCCAAATCAGATTTCCATCCTCTTCTATAATTTAGTCATAAACTATTAATCTAGGGAAAATTTCTATATCTCACGATAGGAAGATCTAAATCAAATTTCACAAAATGTTGTAGATTGGAACAAATTGAATCTTCTTTGGTGTGAATTTCATCCCCATAATTTGAAACAATGACACGTGGAATTCCATACAAATTCACTATATTGAACTAGGCATCAAACATGTCACCTTGGGAAACTTAACATAAGTTCCACTTGGTGAATCGAATACTTATCTATCCTGTGGGGTTGGAAATAAGAAGTATCTAAATATATCTCATTATGAATTTTTAGTACTTTAGGAGCAAAAATTTATTAGATACAACATAATCAAGATCAAACAATTCTACAGAAGATATTGGAGAAACTAGGGATTCATGTTCCAGGTACTTCCACGTCGACCTAGGAGGGAGAATATTTTTCTGTAAGAAGAAGTTCCCCACTCGGTGGATTTTCAAATTTTGACCTAACATTGCTACCGAGAAAAGTAGGGCATCATATATTTTGTAGTTTTATCCACAATTTTGGGAAAAGGAGTATGTTACTCATATCACCTTGAGTAGGAACATATTTCTATATAATCGAATATTAAAATCACTTAAGTTAAAATATTAGGGTTTCTCTATCAAATCCTAGGGCCACCAGAATTAGTCTTCTAGAAAATCATTGAAGTAAGCATCCAGTTGAAGCAATCTCATTTGTAAGTTCTATTCTCTCTAATTCCCTTTGAAGTTATCACTTTATCATGATGACAAACAATACCTATACTTAGGACAATCTTGAATGATTCAATAAATTTAGGGAATGGACTTATAGAGTTCTTCTCATACAGAAGAAAATGACTTAGAATACCATGTCAAAGGAGAAGCTATAGATTTAGTGGGAGATGAGGACAAATCTAAAGAAGCCAAGAAGATCATTGCAAATTCCATCAAGGACCATTTGATATCACATGTATCATCTTTGGAGACTCCCAAGGAGATGTTTGATATCAACATGAAGATGACCTTGAGGACTCATCTCAAGGGTGTGAAAATGCAAATGTCAAAAGGTATCCAGTCTTACTTCACACTATCATTCAAGATTAAGGAACAACTAGAAGCTATTGGAGACAATGATGAAGAAATGAAAGTGGAGATGAATACATTGAATTGTCTCCCAATATCATGGGAATCATCCATTCAAGGAATTTTTACTAGAAGAAAGTTTAGATATGGGAGGAATAAATGCAAGAAGAATATTGGTTGATAACAAAATAAGAAGAGATGGATGAAGTTGAAAATAAAGCCCTTACATATCATGATAATAAGAGAAAGAACAAGAAGGAAGAACATTCTCACAAGAATATAACTATTTCAGAAGAAGGACCTCTCGCAAATCAGATGATGAAAACTGAGAATTTACAAAAGAATGGAAGGATTATATGATCAAGGAGAACCATTCAATCATGAAGGATTATATGATCAAGGAGAACCATTCAATCATGGAGGATCCCAGTATCCAATGATCTTGACATAGATGGATATACAAAAGATTAACAATAGAGGAAGATACATGTCACTCTAGAACAAAATACAAAGAGTACAATATGAAAAGGGAGGATGGTGCTTCGATTCAAAGGGAGTGACTACAACAGAATATTGACATGATGTGACAAAATCCAAAGGATATTTTTCTTAACAAAGGAAAATGTTCGGTCAATATCCTAAAGAGGTTCAATATGTTGGACTATAGATACACCAATGGAATCAAACTTAGAGTTTGTATGTGATCCTACTTCATATATAGTTGATGTCACAATATATAGGAAAACGTTTGGTTCATTAATGTACTTCAAGAACACAAGGCTTTATATTTTCTTGCGGTGAATACTTTGATCCAGTACATAGTGGAGTCGAGATGTGTTCACATGGTTGTGGAAAAACACGTGGTGTGGTACCTGAAGGATACAATTGGGTATGGTTTAGATATGTGAGAGACCAAAATATTTTCCTACATAGATACGATGAACCTGTTTGGGTTGGAAGTGCTGCAAACAGAAAGATAACTCCAATATGTTGTAGAAAGTAGACTAGTGTTTCTCTAAGTGTAACTGAGGATGAATATATTGCAGCTAAGAATAAATCAAGGGAATATTCCTCAAGCGATGAGGAATATGTTCCTTGATCCAGAGGAATTCTATCGATGAATATGAATATCATACTCTCAACCATTTCAACATTGGATAAGAAGGAATGCATTTGCAGGGACACACATATTCAACACTAGTACACAGGTCCTATGTGATTTATGGTGTAGAATATTTTCCATCCTTTCTGATAATGAAAACGACATGCATAGGTCCTCAGAATCAGAGGATGAAGTAGACTACATTGTTGAAGACTCCAGTAATTCTTGCAAGAATATAAAGATCACGATGTAGTATACCAAACTAACAAAGATAAGTATTGTAATTCTCAATTCCAATATATATATATATATATATAGTTGTTTAAATGACATTTTTTATCTGTGTACATATATATGTTCAAAGAAATGTTACATGCATGATAGAGTGTTTTCATTAATGAACAATATACTACTAATATGAATGTTATGCGTAAGTGGCATATGGTTCTATACAACATTCCATTGCTAGTTATATATAATGAAAACTCTTTGTTGACATGTTGGGAGTAGTGCACACTCTTAATAATTTCTTGGTAGAGATTGAAGGAATCTAGAAAGTTACCGTATGAATACAAGGTATGGATGAATGGTGTATTAGCTAACATAGTTGCATGATTGTACAAAATATATCTTTATGCATAAGAATTTTTCATTGTGGATATGTCTTGAATATTATGAAATGTTTCTAACCATGCAAATAATGTATTTGAATTGTAGGAAGGATCGTATACAACCACCTACAAGAGAAGAATCATGAAGTTTCCTATGTACAAGTAAAGAATGATTATGATAAGAATGATGAAGTTGTAGATGCACAAGGAAATAATGATGAATTTGGGGATGCAGAAGAGAAGAATGATGAACTTGCAAATGTACAAGAGAAGAATGATGAAGTCATGGATGTAGAAGAGAAGAATTAGGAGCCCTAGTGTTTTGGTCACTGTATATAGAGCTTGGTTGTATCTTCATGGGAAAATACCAATATGGTTGGTGACATTACTAAGGGTGGATCCCATTATGACTAGTCGCATTGCTAAGGATGGATCCCAACATGGTTGGTGGCATCCCCAGAAGAAACATCCTATGAAGGTTGTTCGTATATTTGAATAGGAATATCCCAACAAGTTGTGGTCTGACATTCATTTCTGGATGTTGTGGTCCTGCATCCAATTGTGGATGTTGTGTTCTTGCATTAATTTGTATACGTAAAGGTAATTAAGTCATTTTTGGACGTTGTGGTCCTGCATTCATTTGCAGACGTTTTTGTCCTACATTAATTTGTAGATTTTGTGGTTCTACATTCATTTGTGGAGGCTATGGTCCTGCATTTATTTGTGGATGTTGTGGTCCTGTGTAATGTCCCCATGTCCCATAATGCAGATAAATTAAAAAAATTTATTCAAGAACCCTTATTCTCCTTTCGAACATAGAGAATGTACCTTAACACACTCTTCAACATTCATTTTCAGTATTAGAACCCACTGTGATAGTTTTTCTTCCCTTGATAGATCTCTTCTATGACCGAAAACACCTTTTCTGCACTGAACCTGTCCTTTCCACACTCCGTTCTAGAATCCGGGAATCGGAAAACATAATGTGTGACATAGTCTTTTGACCTATTTCTGCCTTCCTCTTTCTGACTTTTGGCCTTCCTCTTTATGACCTCATAATCCAGGAATCAAAACTCAATATTCAACAAAAACCATTAACCTCTCTTTCGCCTTCTACCTTCTGACTTCCAAACCTCCTCTTTCCAACCTCAAAACTCAAGAATCAGAAACATAACAATTGACAAAAAAATTTAACCACTTTTCTGCCTTCTGTCTTTTGAATTCTGACCTTCCTCTTTCCAACCTCATAACTCGAGAATCAGAAACATAACAATTGGCAAAATTTTTTAACCACTTTAGCACCTTCCATCTTCTGATTTTTGAACTCGGACATAGGACTTCAGGGTTCAAAAACTTGGCTTTCTTCCTTATCCTTGTCTGTTCTGCTGAATTCTACCTTTTGATTTCTACTTTTCATAATGGAATTTGGGAATCGTAAATCCAAATTTTCCTTGGGACATTTAACCCTTTTTTTGCTTTTGAATTCCTCCTTCCACAGGCGGATCCCGAGAGTCAGAAACACAACCTTCTTCCTTTCTTTCAACTTCTATTTCCACCTCTTGCCTTCTGCCTTCTGTAGGTGGATCCTGGGGTGCAGAAACACATTTATTACCTTAAGATAGCCACATTTCTGATCCTATAACCAGGCTTCTAGCCTCCAAGGACTTAAACTAAATGCATTGAAACATACAAGGCATATATATATATATGCAAATGCAGGAGCATTTATCAACAGTAATCTCTATTGAATTCATTTATAAGCATTAAACATAATTAGTATACTCATAAGAAAATACATTGTAGAGATAACATAAAAAAGAATAATTATCTTAGATAATGGATTTTTCCCACAACTATCTATGTCACTACAATGTACCACCCAACCATAGGCCTGTGTTCATTAATCTCTCAACACCACTGCCTCCCTAAGCTAAGCATGATTTCCACAAGGAACTAGGAAAAAATAGGCTCACACATAGACAGAAAGTATCACAACATGGCCAAACCAACCTCCAGCTGGGTTTATCAGGCTACTAAGGCAATGAATCACTCACAGTTCAAATTCACACCAAGGCCCATCCAAACCAACTAATGGTTGGGTTTCTTAGGCTGCTAAGGCAGTGGGGAGGAAGAATTGCTAAGCTAGTGAGCTCAACCAAAGAGATATGGACACCTACACCAGATCTACCCATATTGTCCTTCCACAATACCTACACACCCAACATAAGGAATTATTCCCTTCACTGCTACACAGTTCCATCAGGCCATACCTTCCCTTCCAGTTCTCTTTAGGGTGTGCATATAGGATTTTCCAACCCCTCTAGATATGTCTACGAGGTTCCTCTCTTCACTAGGTTTATTAGCCAATTTAGGGCCTCTTCCAATGCTAATTCTTTTAGACGAAAACAGGTATGCACTTCACAATGATCCACCAATGTAAACATAGTAACACAATATTTCCTCTACCAAAACACAACAGAACCACTCTTCTGTGACTTAGGGTAGCGAAACCAATAATGCGTGTCTCTAGAATGAACGTGTCTCCACAAAAACTATGTGAGAATGAAAAAAATGCCTACAGGATGGATGATTAACCAAAATCGCTCAACGCGAATTGGGATAGCACCCTCCAAAAAAATCTGTGTGCATGAGAATGAATATCATGAATGAATGAAAATAATGACATTGAGGCACAACAAAACCATCTCACCACTAGGGAAAGATAGCCTGGGCATGCATCACCAAGTTTAATTTCTTCAAAAGAAAGAACGCAACTTCCGAGGTTTCATACTTGCAGTTTTTCTCAGACACATAATTAGACTACCATGCCTTGCTCTGCCCAAGGAATTAACTACCTCAACCAACTTTTGGAAGGAATGAATGATTGAGGATAGAGAACAAAAAAATTAGCTAAGGGTTCATGGGTTCCCCCATTGACATATGGTCTCACCCTATTGGCTCAAGGGTTTTACTAACACCCCACCATATTCCTCATGAAATCATGCTCCCATATCTTTCATGTTGCAGTCCCATAGCTAGCTATGGTATTTTATTAATTGTGTATTTACATTATATCTTCAAAATGTAATGTGCCTGATTTAGGACCATAACCATAGGTATCAACCTTGTTCACCTATACCCAAAACATCAATCAATGATAGGGACTTGGCATTGAGCTCCTTTCCATGATTGAAATACAATATATACATCATGTACAATTTTAAAACCATGGGGTTAAAACTGGGTGGCTACATTCCTCTCCCCCTTACAACAACATTGTCTTTAGTGCTAATCAAATTTGAAAACAAATGCTACATTGGCACTACCTCAGTGCTCTGCAAAATTGAACAAAAATGGATGTGCCAATCGCATGCAATCCTCTAGCTCCCATGTATCCTCTTCAAGACTGTAGTGCTCCCACTGCACATTCACCTATCCAACGACTTGATTCCGGAGCACTGTGACCTTCCTGCCGAGGATTCTCAATGGATTGGTTTGGAACTCTACCTCGAGTTCCACCTAAATCACATCCCAATTTATCACATGGCTATGATCATGTATATATTTCTTAAGAAAATAAACATGAAAAACATTATGAGCTCTAGTGCTAGCAGGAAATGCAAGTCTATATGCAACTGGACCTATTGTCACATGCCCCAATTTTGCAAAAATAATATTATCATATTTGATTTTATTTCAAGACAATATGTTAAATTTTATGCTAAGTTGTAATTGATGACTCAGCAAAGTCAAGGATGTTGAATGTAATTATGAATATTTTAATTATAAATAAATAAAAGTGGAGACAACAGCTTGGGAGAGCTGTTAAAAAGAGTGTTTATTGGTCAAGTTGGTGGAGGAGACTGGGTGGAGAGAAAATAGACAAGTGGCAGCATCCTCAAACACTTATAATGTTGCAGGTGGCAACCTCCCTACATTTGGGGTCATGATCCCCCAAGAAAATAGGATCAGAGCATGTGGCTCAATTAATGACAACTAACCCAAAAAGACCTAGGCAATATTAATAAAAATGCCCATTGAAAAGAGCTGAGGCTGCTCATTCCAAGAAGAGAATCATTCAGGTGAATGTACTTCATAGGTTTTCATTAGGAAGGGAATTTGTGGAAGGTGTCTGAGGGGTAAACTGCAGAAAGTGATCTAGTGTAGCTATTCAGCTAAAGGATCTTGCTGCTGAGTGTAGAGTTAGAACTGAGTCATTGGACTAGTATTTTGTTGCTTGCTCCACAAGTTCTCAGCCAAGGAGACCAAGAACAGGCTCAGGGGTCCTGAGCAGACACTGTTTGAGCACTCTCCAGGAGTTGGTAGGGAGGAACGGCCTCCCAACACTGTTGTCATCCAACTTTAAATAGGTTCTACAGCCTTTTATTTACTGTGTTAAAAGTTTATAGCTAAGAATGAATTATTAATGAATGATTACATGTTTTGTAGTGAACTGATAGAGCTTGTAACCCTTTAGTTATTTGAATATTGAATCTGTAATTGGTGAAAATATTCCTAACCTGTATTTTTCCCCATCTAGAATGGACCAGACCGTACTCTAGCACAGGTAGTATATTTTAAAATAGATGAAGGATATGACAGAAATCTGGATTGAATAGAGTTATTTTGTATTTCAGAACAATGGAATAATTTATTTCTATATATAGTTGTTTTCAGGAAAGAATATTAATTTGTCTAGTTATATTTATTGTTCAAACCAGACTATTGTAATAAGAATGCTAGCAAAGAAGTATTCATAATACTTTACAGACAACAGGTTTATTTCTTTTAACAAGTTGTTACAGTAAATATGTTATTGTTCTTATTCAAAACTGTATTTTGTAAAATGATACCATTAACCTGTAACATAGGTAAAAGAATTAACTTAGATAAAGCACTCATTTATTTCTATGAAGAAAGAACCAAGTTGTTTTACATAGTTTATTTTATTGTTCATACTGCTTAACTATATTTACAAATGTTCACATTTCAAGTAGGGTAATACTAGCATAGTTATTTTTATAAATAAATTAACTACAACGATTATAATATTGTAACAAGGAAACAATAACAAAACCTATCTATGTACTTATTTAAATAAAATAGACTAAATGCAATGGTAAATAACATTTAATCAATATTATTTATAAATGAACTAATTCATTTAAATAAACTAAACAAAGATTAATTATAAAAGAAAGTACAGGGTCGAAACCCTCATTGTATTAACATTCTAATTCATAGTATTAACATTGTAATTCATAGTAATAATATTGTAATTAATAATCAGATAAGCGATAATCCAAGGATTTGGATTATTTAGTATTCTGAACCTTAAAACTATAAAATATTATTAGAGTCCTGTAAGGACAGAGAAAGATAACAATGGAATTATAACAACTTTATACCTGTAACAAATAATTAACTTAACATTTATTATTGAACTAAAACCTACAGAATAATTTAAAGAAATTATTTTATACACAGGTCACCAACAGGATTAACCCTTGCTTGAATATCCGAGCTTATAAACAAATTATTATAATATGAGGAAATAATAGAATAGGTTATAATAATACATTTTAATGCAAGATAAATTTAAACAGTAAAGATTTCTTTACACAGTCGAATAAGGGTAAGAACCCTAGTATACAAAATTACATTAAGAGCATAGAAATAACTGAGTTCGAGCTCAAGAGAGTTAATCTCTATGCTTTAAGTTTAAATAGAGAATGGCTTGACAGGTCGCAAGATCTATTTACGTAACTGTACACAAAAAAGTAAAACAAAATTTACAAGTCATGGCATAAGTCAGAGAACGCTGCTAACAACAAGGGTTTAGAAAAAACTAAACAAGTAAACCGAGGAACAGTAACCCATGAAGGGTCACTTTCAGACCATAACTTTTAATCGAAAACTATTCCATAAGAACTGAACAAGCATGGATTTCCATGGGTTAACCAGGGCTTACCCGTAACTAAGGAGCCGGCCTTACTTGATTGTACGAGCTGCAAACAGAGGTATGAACCGCTACCTGCAAGGAGAAGAACCCACGACATTAAAATATGATTCATACTATAACTGATTTAAGGGTAAGTTTTAAGAAATGTTTAAAAGAAATTTCATACCTAGAAGTGAAGGTAATGTAGCCACCGAGAAACAGTAACACTGCCACCAGTGAGACAGAGAGAAAACCCTTCATTTTTCCTGTGACAGATATGGTTTAAACGCATGCACAAGCCATTTCTAGCAGTAGCAATAAGAAATTTGAGCAACGGCCAAGCAAGAAGTAGATGGTGAAGCTGGAATTGTCACCACAATGCGAAGCATGAGAACAACACTCTCGAAACCCTATGACGAAGACAAAGTTGTAACAGAAACAAGTAACTCCTTAAAACTATCCCTACAGGAAAGCCGTGGAGGAAGAAACCAAAAGCCACACATAGGCCAGGCCGTAAGCTTTAAGTCACGGCCCTCAACAAACTCTTTCTAGGGTAAACTCACAGTGTAAACAAGAGTTCGAGAACGAAGAAGATAAATTGAACATTTTAAACTAGGACGCGAAGCTCGTTAATTTCATAGTAGGGTAAGCATGGGAGCCATGGAAACAGTTGCAGAGAAGCCCAAAGGCCCGAAATCCACGGAGGAGAATGACAAAGAATAGGGTTACACAAAATATTATACTTCCAACACTTGGTCGAGAAGAAAACACGTGGTCACTTAGATTTTTAACCATGCAGTGGGTCGACGCTATAGTTCCTGCATGCAAATGATTTACAATGATTTAAAATATAATGCTATGAACATTAATATAAGTATTTTAATAAAAATGTTCCACATTATTATAGATGTCAACCTACGGTTGCATGGGCATAAACCATGAACCCTCGGATCATTGACAAGGTTATCATATAGTCATCATATAGTTCAGAACAATGGTGATTTCAAAGCCTATACTTTTAAATACAAAACCTTACACATAAACCAATCGATGGAGTGGTCTAACGCCTCATCCCTTTTCCATATCAAGGTATAATGTGAAATTTATAATTAATATGTTTATTCATATTAAACTTTTCGTTGACTGTGAAATCGATGCAACCTTATAACCTATATTCTTGCTCAAAGTATTTTATGCATGGAAGCTTTAGTTCATCACTAACTGTTTATCCATTTATTCATAGCATCGATATTATAGTTATAAATGTTGATAATCCTTGTTCTATCGTAACTATGTTTATTAAGAACTCTTATGATACTTTGGGAGATACCAATTAAAATGCTATTTCATCACCTAGCCAAACTATGATATTTAATAAAGTATTCCTAATAGACTTTGCATAGCTAATCTTGTTGCCACCAACTTTTATGTTGTGACTTTATAGTTTTATACAACATATTTTTAAATAGAATCATGAACTTTATAACTCTTATTTGTTTATAACCAGAATTACGGGTAAACATGCATGTATTATAAACAAGATAGTTTATGTGTGTATTGGTGAGTATCATAGAAAACCATAGTTTTTAGTGGGTGGCAAATACTAGGATGTTGGCTATGAATCCTTTACATAGCTCAAATCAATGAAGTTTAATAGCTTTTGGTTGTTTACTCAACCATGACAAGTACTATTAGTTTCACCATGTTTTTTTTATTAGTAACATAATTTTTAGAACTATCTAGTGCTTGCATGAGGTAATAAATCAATCTCTCTTAAAGACTTTGACCTAAGTTAACTGTTGTGGTTAGTATCTTAATTCAAGAGAAGTATTATAAAAAAATAGGAAACTGAAGTGGAACAATCCCAATAGATTCTAAGTCCTTAGGACTTTATGTTTCACTGTAATGTTTAGAACCTTACAGGCAGTACTTTTCATTACAGAAGATGAATAACAAGCAATTGGTTATACTGTTATTATAAGTTGATAATGTATATTACTGTTAGAACAATCATTATAGCATTACAGGTTATGCACTCTATGTGAAAATAACTTACAACAAATATCACAAGTTGTGAACGAGGGAAAGTACTTACTATTGCTATTTACATTTAAGAAAGAAACTCTACTACATGTATTTTGTTGATGAGAATAATAGAAGGAAACAAAACTACTTGTTTTACCTCATATAAGTAGCTTGATATGTAACAACTTATTTACTAAGCTATTTACTTTTGCAAATAGAAATATAGCTGGATGCTTTATGGAATTAAAGGTGTTACTCGATAATTCATACCTATAAAACCTGTAAGAACAAGTAAACTTTTTGCGTTAGATTAAATGCTAAGTAAGCCCAAGAATCCAAAGACAGTTCCACCTACTTGTCGCAAATTAAAACTCATTAGCAAACTGAAAGAGGAATTATTGCACAAGTTAAACCTAACCTTGTATCAAAAAGTAGAATGCTGAGTTACTTAATTAAGATTATGTATTAACTAATATGGTAACTATTTCTTTTATAGATAACTGTTAGCTGTTAGCAAACCACATTCTCAGCATTTTATGTATTTTCAAAATTTTAAATTTTTGTGAAATTTTGGGGTTTTGACATGTGGTATTAGAGGATAAGGTTCAAACACTAGGCCTTGATGAAGCCCAACTAGATTTTAGGAAATAGTAAACTGAATTATTATGCTGGCGTATTTTTATTTTAAATGTTATTCAACAGAGAATTGTTTTCTGAAGTTTAACAGACAGGTATGGAAAGGCTGGAAGAGAATGCAGAGGAGAAATCTCCAGTTACTGAAACAAGAAATCTACCAAGAGATCCTATACCAGAGGACTTAACTACCAAATCCTCAGAATTGTTACAAACTATAAAAGAGTTAAAAACTGAAATGGAGTCTGTAAAGTGAGAAAATGAAAGGATTCCGAAGGCTCAAGAAGAGCTAAATCAGATTCTAACTGAAAAGTTTCAAATTGAGGATAGGGGTAGAAGAACAGAATCAGAAGATACCAGTCATCAATGTAAATCTAAAAAGATGAAACATACTAAAACTGAAAGTAGTTTGTCTTCTGAAGTGTTTGGTAAACAACGAAATTACCATTCTACTAGTGACAGTAGTGATGATAATCAGTACACTAAAACGAGGAAATACAAACCTTATGAGGAAATTTCTGGGGAATTCAAAAAGATAAAACCACCAACCTTTAATGGAGAGACTGAGAAGGGGGAGGAAGCTAAATCCTGGTTATCTGGGATGAAGAAGTACTTCCAAATATATAACTATTCTAACCAATGAAAGGATAGAATGGCTATTTATAACCTCTTTCGAAAGGGTGACATTTGGTGGCAGGACTTGAAAATAGTTTAGTGCATAAAAGAGAAAAATGTAAACTGGAGTACCTTTAAGAGGTATTTCAAACAGAATTTTCTACCTGAGCAATATTATAAGGAAAGAGCAAAGAAATTTTATGAGTTGAAGTTAGGATCACTGACAATGAAGGATCTGAACAGCAAGTTCTTAAGTCTACATAGGTATGTACCATACCTTGTAGATGAGAAACCAAAGGTATAGTGATTCCTCAGATGTTTACCTGATCATATTAAATATATAATTGAATATGATAACCCAAATACCTTTGAAAAATCTATGAGAAAAGCTAAATTCTATTTTGGGCAGAATCGAAAGAAAAAAAGCTTGGCCAACTGGAAAGCTAAGAAAAATAATAATCAGTTTGAACAAAAGAAGAAGGATTTTGTGCCTAATAGAAATTCTAAGAACAATAAGGCCAAAAATTATCCTAATAACAAGAAATTCCAAGGAAATAAGAACAATACACCCAACAACTAGAATAATTCTAAATGTAAGGAATTTGCAAATAATCATGGAAATTTTACCAAGAGCTTTGAGCGCAAAGAGCCTATCAAGTGTTGGGATTGTAATGGCCCACACTATGCTTCAGCCTGTCGAAAACAGAAGAGGACTGGTAACAACATACATACCATACAAGAGGAGTTGACTGTTGGGGAACTAGCGAGGACCATGCCCAGGATTAACGCAGCTTTGGAGAATCGACAAGCTGAATATCAGACTTCTATGGTGGAAGTAGAAGGTATGATAAATCAGACCCCTATAACTATTTTGATTGATCCATGAGCTAGTGTCAGCTATATTGCACCTCAAATAGTAGAAAAATGTAAGTTATCTATTGAAAAATTTGAGAATTCATGGTTAGTTCAGTTAGCTACTAGTGCTAAAAGAAAGGTAACTTGTTTTGTTAAAGAATGTGCAATAGTTATGGATAATTTTAAAACTGTTGTCAAGCTTAATGTTTTTCCTCTTGGTTCTTATGATTTGCTGATTGGTATGGACTGGTTAGAAAAACATAGAGTAATTCTAAACTGTTATGATAAAAATTTCACATGCTTAAACAATGATGAAAAACCAGTAAGTGTTAAAGGAATCCCTAGAAAAACCACCATAAGGTTGATTTCTTCCCTACAGCTTAAGAGAGTTGTTAGAAAGGGATGTAAATCTTATGTAGTAACAATAATTGATGAGGAAAGTTTAATTAAAAGATATAAGTTAAAAGTGGAAGACATACCAGTCTTAAGAGAATATGTTGATGTATTCCCAGAAGAGATTCTGGGATTACCTCTGAAAAGGGAATTGGATTTCACCACTGAGCTAGTACCGGGTGCATTGCTTAGCTCAAAGGCCCCTTATCGAATGAAAATACTCGAATTTAATGAATTAAAATCTCAATTAAAAGAATTAATTGATAAAAAGTATATTCGACCAAGTGTGTCTCCCTAGGGGGCACCTGTCATCTTTGTTAAGAAGAAGGATGGAAGCATGCGACTTTGCATAGATTACCGTTAGTTAAATAACATGACCATCAAAAATAGATATCCGTTTCCCCGCATAGATGTCCTGTTTGATCAACTACGTTGGGCCATGCTATTTTCAAAAATAGATTTAAGAACTGGATATCATCAAGTAAGGATTAAAGATGAAGACATCTTTAAGACAACTTTCAGAACTAGATATGGTCATTACAAATTTGTCGTAATGCCATTCGGGCTCACCAATGCCCTAGTTGTCTTCATGTCTTTAATGAAAAATGTTATGCATAAGTATTTAGATAAGTTTGTGGTCGTATTTATCAACGAAAATCTAATCTATTCAAAAACTGAAGAACATATAGAACATCTAAAAATTGTTTTGCAAGAGTTGCGAGATCATCAACTCTTCGCAAAGTTTAGTAAATGTGATTTCTTGAAGGATAAGATTCAGTATTTAGGTCAAGTGGTGACTAGGGAAGGAATTTCCGTAGATCCTAAAAAGATAAGGGCAATCGATTACCGGTTCCTAAGGATGTGACGGATGTTCGATCTTTTATGGGCATTACCGGTTACTATCGGAGGTTCATTGAAGGTTTTTATAGGATAGCAAATCCGATAAATTCCTTGCAGAAGAAGGGAAAGAAGTTTGAATGGAATAAAAAATGTGAAGAAAGCTTTAAAAAGTTAAAAAATTTATTAACCAGCGCACCTATTTTAAGAATAGATGATCCTAATAAAGAATTTGTAGTGTGCACTGACGTCTGCAATGATGGCTTAGGCGGTGTTTTGACTCAAGAAGGGCATGTTATTGCCTATGAGTCTAGAAAGTTAAAAGTTCACAAAAAGAATTACGCAACATATGATCTAGAATTAGCAGCTGTAATACACACCTTAAAAATGTGGTGACATCATCTAATTGGCAGAAAATTTATTTTAATGACTGATAATAAAGGAATGAAGTATCTGTTAGATCAGCCTAATCTAAATGCTAGACAAGCTAGGTGGTTAGATTTCTTAAGTGAATTTGATTTTGAAATTCAACATATAAAAGGTAAAAAAAATAAAGTTGCTGATGCATTAAGTAGGAATGCAAGGCTGAATTTTACAGTAGCTATTAGCACCTATGTTTCAGATTTGGATGAACAACTTAAAGAAGGAATAGAACAAGATGAAATTTACTAGAGTTTGCAAGCTAAAGCTAAAGAAAATCCAACAGAAAATTTAAGTAAAGGTTACAGTTTAAATGAAAATAAATTTTTACTGTATAAAGATAGAATGTATGTACCTAACGTACATAAATTTAAGCTGTTAATTCTGGATAAAATTCATAAAAGTCCATATTCAGGTCATCCAGGTTATCAAAATACTATAACCATGTTAAGAAAAGAGTATTTTTGGCCAAATATGAAAACTGAAGTAGCAGAATATATTGCTAGGTGTTTTGAATGTCAACAGGTAAAAACTTAACATCAACACCCAGCTGGTTTGCTTCAGCCTTTACCCATCCATAGCTAGAAATGGGAGATAATTAGTCTAGATTTTACTACTGGGCTGCCTAGAAATCAAAATCAGAATGATTCTATCATGGTAGTAGTTGATAAGTTAAGAAAAGAAGCTCACTTTATACCTGTTAAAACTACTTATAAAGCTGTAAACATAGCTAATTATTTTCTAAAACAGATATTTCAATTGCATGGAGTACCAAAAGCCATAATCTTAGATAGAGATCCTAAGTTTATACGAAACTTTTGGAAGTATTTATTTAAAGAGTTAAACACTACATTAAATTTCAGTACTTCTTTACATCCTCAAACAGATGGACAAACTGAAAGGGTAAACCAGGTACTGGAAGATCTATTAAGATTGTATGTGAAAGACCAGCCAGGTAAATGGGAGGATTATTTACATCTGGTAGAATTTGCTTATAATATTAATTATCAGACATCAGCTAGATTTAGTCCTTTTGAAATATTATATGGATGAAAATGTAATACTCCTATCTCTTGGAGTCATCCAGTGGATAGATTGGTATTAGGTCCGGAACTGTTAAAAGAAATAGAAGAAATTATAAAACAAATGCAAGGAAATATGAAAGTGGCACAGAATCGACAGAAAAGTCAAGCAGACTTAAAAAGAACTCCAAAGGAGTTTCAGGTAAGTGAACATGTGTTCATCAAGGTAAGACCCAAAAAGTGCTCTCTGAGACTAGGGCGTTCTACAAAATTGGCACCTCGTTATTGTGGTCCATTTGAAATTCTGTCTAGGATTGGACAAGTAGCTTATCAATTAGCATTACCACTCAATTTAAGAGTACATAATGTTTTCCACATTTTTTAATTAAAGAAATATGTTCATGATGCTACTCATGTTGTTAATTGGAATGATGTACAGGTGGAACCCGAAGGAGATTTCTGGTGGAATCGGACTGTATCCTCAGGCAGAGGGAGATCACACATCGGAACCACACCATTGGATA
The DNA here is from genome assembly GCA_001517045.1 of Pseudotsuga menziesii. Classification (NCBI taxonomy): domain Eukaryota; kingdom Viridiplantae; phylum Streptophyta; class Pinopsida; order Pinales; family Pinaceae; genus Pseudotsuga; species Pseudotsuga menziesii. The sequence continues at coordinate 928,098 of LPNX011114008.1, read as the reverse complement.
GGTGAAGGTGCAATGGAAGCACCTTAGTCTAGAGGAAGCCACTTGGGAATTGGAAAGTAAAATGCGATATGCATATCCAATTCTATTCCAGGGGAATTTTGAGGATGAATAATAAATAACATCGAGGATGATGTTATATTCTAAAGGGGTGTGTATGTCACATGCCCCAATTTTACAAAAATAATATTATCATATTTGATTTTATTTGAAGACAATATGTTAAATTTTATACTAAGTTGTAATTGATGACTCAGCAGAGTCAAGGATGTTGAATGTAATTATGAATATTTTAATTATAAATAAATAAAAGTGGAGACAACAGCTTGGGAGAGTTGTTAAAAAAAGTGTTTCCTGGTCAAGTTGGTGGAGGAGACCGGGTGGAGAGCAAATAGACAAGTGGAAGCATCCTCAAACACTTCTAATGTTGCAGGTGGCAACATCCCTACATTTGGGGTCATGATCCTCTAAGAAAGTGGCATTAGAGCAGGTGGCTCAATTAATGAAAACTAACCCAAAAATACCTAGGAAATCTTAATAAAAATGCCCTTTGAAGAAAGTTGAGGTGCTCATTCCAAGAAGAGAATCATTCAGGTGAATGTACTTCAAAGGATTTCATTGGGAAGGGAATTTGTGGAATGTGTTTGAGGGGTAAATTACAGAAAGTGATCTAGTGCAACTATTCAGCTGAAGGATCTTGCTGCTGAGTACAGAGTTAGTACTGAGTCATTGGACTAGTATTTTGTTGCTTGCTCCACCAGTTCTCAGCCAAGGAGACCAGGAACAGGCTCGGGGGTCCTGAGAAGACGTTGTTTGAGTGCTCTCCAATAATTGGTAGGGAGGAACGACCTCCCAACACTATTTTTATCCAGCTTTAAATAGGTTCTACAGTATTTTATTTAATGTGTTAAAAGTTTATAGCTGAGAATGAATGATTAATAAATGACTACATGTTTTGTAGTGAACTGATAGAGCTTGTAACCCTTTAGTTATTTGAATATTGAATCTGTAATTGATGAAAATAATCATAACCTATGTTTTTCCCCGTCTGAAATGGACTAGACCGTACCCTAGCACAGGGAGTATATTTTAAAATAGATGAAGGATATGATAGAAATCTGTATTGAATAGAGTTATTTTGTATTTCAGAACAATGGAATAATTTATTTCTGTATATAGTTGTTTTCAGGAATGAATATTAATATGTCTAGTTAAGTTTATTGTTCAAACCAGACTGCTGTAATAAGAATGCTATCAAAGAAGTATTCATAATACTTTACAGAAAACAGGTTTATTTCTTTTAACAAGTTGTTACAGTAAATAGGTTATTGTTCTTATTCAAAACTGTATTTTGTAAAATGATACTATTAACTTGTAACATAGGTTAAAGAATTAACTTAGATAAAAAAACTCATTTATTTCTATGAAGAAAGAACCAAGTTGTTTTACATAGTTTATTTTATTGTTCATACTGCTTAACTATATTTACAAATGTTCACATTTCAGGTAGGGTAATACTAGCATAGTTATTTTTATAAATAAATTAACTACAACAATTATAATATTGTAACAAGGAAACAATAACAAAACCTATCTATATACTTATTTAAATAAAATAGACTGAATGCAATGGTAAATAACATTTAATAAATATTATTTATAAATGAACTAATTCATTTAAATAAACTAAACAAAGATTAATTATAAAAGAAAGTACATGGTCGAAACCCTCATAGTATTAACATTGTAATTCATAGTAATAACATTGTAATTAATAATGAGATAAGCAATAATCCAAGGATTTGGATTATTTAGTATTTTGAAACTTAAAACTATAAAATATTATTTTAGTCCTGTAAGGATAGAGAAGGATACCAATGGAATTATAACAACTATATACCTGTAACAAACAATTAACTTAACTTTTATAATTGAACTAAAACCTACAGAATAATTTAAAGAAATTATTTTATACACATGTCACCAACATGATTAACCCTTGCTCGAATATCCGAGCTTATAAACGAATTATTATAATATGAAGAAATAATAGAATAGGTTATAATAATACATTTTAATGCAAGATAAATTTAAACAGTAAAGATTTCTTTACATAGTCGAATAAGGGTAAGAACCCTAGTATACAAAATTACATTAAGAGCATAGAAATAACTGATTTCGAGCTCAAGAGGTTTAATCTCTATGCTTTAAGTTTAAACAGAGAATGGCTTGACACGCTGCAAGATCTATTTATGTAACTATACACAAAAACAAGTAAAACAAAATTTACAAGTCATGGCATAAGCTGGAGAACCCTGCTAACAGGAAGGGTTTAGCAAAAACTAAACAAGTAAACCGAGGAATAGTAACCCATGAAGGGTCGCTTGCAGGCCATAACTTCCAACTGAAAATTGTTCCATAAGAACTGAACAAGCATGGATTGCCATGGGTTAACCAGGGCTTACCTGTAACCAGGGAGCCGACCTTACTCGATTGTACCAGCTTTAAAGAGAGGTATGAACTGTTACCTGCAAGGAGAAGAACCCACGACATTAAAATATGATTCATACTATAACTAATTTAAGGGTAAGTTTTAAGAATTGTTTAAAACAAATTTCATACCTGGAAGTGAAGGTAATGTAGCCACCGACAAAATACCAGCACTGCCACCAGCGAGATAGAGAGCCAACCCTTCATTTTTCCTATGATAGAGATGGTTTAAACACATGCACAAGCCACTGCTAGCAGGAGCAAGAAGAAGGTTTATAAATGGCCAAGAAAGAATTGGACGGTGAATTTGGAACTGTCACCACAATGAGAAGCATGAGAACCACACTCTCGAAACCCTATGACGAAGAAAAAGCTGTAACAGAAGCAAGTAACTCTTTAAAACTATCCCTATAGGAAAGCTGTGGAGGAACAAACCAAAAGCCACTCACAGGCCAGGTCGTAAGCTTTAAGTCACAGCCCTCAACAAACTCTTGCTAGGGTAAACTCACAGTGCAAACAAGAGTTTGAGAACGAAGAAAATAAACTAAACATTGTAAACCAGGATGCGAAGCTTCTTAAATTCACAGTAGGGTAAGCATGGCGGCCATGGAAATAGTTACAGAGCGGCCTGAAGGCCCGAAATCCATGGAGGAGAATGACAAAGAATAGGGTTACACAAACTCAAGTATACTTCCAACACTTGGCTGAGAAGAAAACACGTGGTCACTTAGATTTTTAACCATGCAGTGGGTCGACGCTATAGTTCCTGCATGCAAATGATTTACAATGATTTAAAATATAATTCTATGAGAATTCATATAAGTATTTTAATCATTCAAATGTTCCACGTTATTATAGATGTCAACCTACAGTTGCATGGGCATAAACCATGAACCCTCGGATCATTGACAAGGTTATCATATAGTCATCATATAGTTCAGAACGATGGTGATTTCAAAGCCTTTATTTTTAAATACAAAACCTTACACATAAACCAATCGATGGAGTGGTCTAACGCCTCATCCCTTTTCCATATCAAGTTATAATGTGAACTTTATAATTAATATTTTTATTCATATTAAGCTTTTTGTTGACCATGAAATCGATGCAACCTTATAACCTATATTCTTGCTCAAAGTATTTTATGCATGGAAGCTTTAGTTCATCACTAACTATTTATCCATTTATTCATAGCATCGATATTATAGTTATAAATGTTGATAAGCCCTGTGCTATTGTAACTATGTTTATGAAGAAATATTATGATACTTTGGGAGATACCAATTAAAAGGCTATTTCATCACCTAGCCAAACTATGATATTTAATAAAGTATTCCTAATAGACTTTGCATAGCTAATCTTGCTGCCACCAACTTTTATATTGTGACTTTATAATTTGATACAACATAGTTTTAAATAGAATCATGAACTTTATAAATCTTATTGGTTTAACCAGAATTATGGGTAAACATGGATGTAGTATAAACAAGATAGTTTATGTGTGTATTGGTGAGTATCATAGAAAACCATAGTTTTCAGTGGGTGGCAACTACTAGGATGTTGGCTATGAATCCTTTACATAGCTCAGATCAACGAAGTTTAATAGCTTTTGGTTGTTTACTCAACCATGACAAGTACTATTTGTTTCACCATGTTTTTTTTTTATTAGTAACATAATTTTTAGAACTATCTAGTGCTTGCATGAGGTAAAAAATCAATCTCTCTTAAAGACTTTGACCTAATTTAACTATTTTGGTTAGTAGCTTAATTCAAGAGAAGTATTATAAAAAAAATACGAAACTGAAGTGGAACAATCCCACTAGATCCTAAGTCCTTAGAAATTTATGTTTCACTGTAATGTTTAGAACCTTACCGGAAGTAATCTTCATTACAGAAGATGAATAACAAGAAGTTGGTTATATTGTTATTATAAGTTGATAATGTAGATTACTATTTGAATAATCATTATAGCATTATAGGTTATGCACTCTAAGTGAAAATAACTTACAACAACGATCACAAGTTGTGAACCAGGTAAATTAATTACTGTTGCTATTTACATTTAAGAAAGAAACTCTTCTACATGTATTTCATTGACAAGAATACTTGAAGGAAACAAAACTACTTGTTTTACCTCATAGAAGTAGCTGGATATGTAACAGCTTATTTACTAAGCTATTTATTTTTGCGAATAGAAATATAGTTGGATGCTTTATGGAATTAAAGGAATTACTCTATCATTGATACGTGTAAAACCTGTAAGAACAAGTAAGATTTCTACGTTATCTTAAATGCTAAGTAAGCCCCAGAATCCAAAGACAGTTCCACCTACTTGTCGCAAATTAAAACTCATCAACAAACTGAAAGAGGAATTATTGCACAAGTTAAACCTAACCTTGTATCAAAAAGTAGAATGCTAAGTTACCTAATTAAAGTTATGTATTAACTAATCTGGTAACTATTTCTTTTATAGATAATTGTTAGCTATTAGCAAACCACATTCTCAGCATTTTATGTATTTTCAAAATTTTAAATTTTTGTGAAAATTTGGGGTTTTGACATGTGGTATTAGAGCACAAGGTTCAAACACTATGCTTTAATGAAGCCCAACCAGATTTTAGGAAACAGTAAACTGAATTATTATGTTGACATATTTTTCTTTTAAATGTTATTCAACAGAGAATTGTTTTCTGAAGTTTAACAGACAGGTATGGAAAGGATAGAAGAGTATGCAGAGGAGGAATCTCCAGTTATTGAAACAGGAAATCTACTAAGAGATCCTATACCAGAGGACTTAACTACCAATTCCTCAGAATTGTTACAAAATGTAAAAGACTTAAAAACTGAAATGGAGTCTGTAAAGCGAGAAAATGAAAGGATTCTAAGGGCTCAAGAAGAGCTAAATTAGATCCTAACTGAAAAGTTTCAAACTGAGGGTAGGGGTATAAGAACAGAATCAGAAGATACTAGTCATCAATGCAAATCTAAAAAGGTGCAACATACTATAACTGAAAGTAGTTCATCTTCTGAAGTGTTTGGTAGACAACGAAATTACCATTCTACTAGTGACAGTAGTGATGATAATCAGTACACTAAAAAGAGGAAATACAAACCTTATGAGGAAATTTCCGGGGAATTCAAAAAGATAAAACCACCAACCTTTAATGGAGAGATTGAGAAGGGGGAGGAAGCTAAATCTTGGTTATTTGGGATGAATAAGTGCTTCCAAATATATAACTATTCTAACCAGTTAAAGGCTAGAATGGCTATTTATAACCTCTCAGGAAAGGCTGACATTTGGTGGAAGGACTTGAAAAGAGTTAAGGGCATAAAAGAGAAAAATGTAAACTGGAGTACCTTTAAGAGGTATTTCAAAAAGAAATTTTTGTCTAAGCAATATTATGAGGAAAGAGAAAAGGAATTTTATGAGCTGAAGTTAGGATCACTGACAAAGAGGGATCTGAATAGCAAGTTCTTAAGTCTACTTAGGTATGTACCATACTTTGTAGATGAGAAACCAAAGGTACAATGATTCCTTAGTTGTTTACCTTATCATATTAAAGATAGAATTGAATATGATAACCCAAAGACCTTGGAAGAAGCTATGAGAAAAGCTAACTTCTATTTTGAGCAGAATAGGAAGAAAGAAAGCTTGGCCAACTGGAAAGCTAAGAAAAATAATAATCAGTTTGAACAAAAGAAGAAGGATTTTGTGCCTAATAGAAATTCTAAGAACAATAAGGCCAAAAATTATCCTAATAACAAGAACTTCCAAGGAAATAAGAACAATACACCCAACAACTAGAATAATTCTAAAGGTAATGAATTTGCAAATAATCATGGAAATTTTACCAAGAGATTTGAGTGCAAAGAGCCTATCAAGTGTTGGGATTGTAATGGCCCACACTATGCTTCAGTCTGTCGAAAATAGAAGAGGACTGGTAACAACATACATACCATACAGGAGGAGTTGACCGTTGAGGAACTAGCGAGGACCATGCCTAGGATTACCGCAGCTTTGGAGAATCGACAAGCTGAATATCAGACTTCCATGGTGGAAGTAGAAAGTATGATAAATCAGACCCCTGTAACTATTTTGATTGATCCAGGAGCTAGTATCAGTTATATTGCACCTCAAATAGTAGAAAAATGTAAGTTATCTGTTGAAAAAATTAAGAATTCATGGTTAGTTCAGTTAGCCATTGGTGCTAAAAGAAAGGTAACTTGTTTTGTTAAAGAATGTGCAATAGTTATGGATAATTTTGAAACTGTTTTCAAGCTTAATGTTTTGCCTCTTAGTTCTTATGATTTGCTGATTGGTATGGACTGGTTAGAACAACATAGAGTAATTCTAAACTGTTATGATAAAACTTTCACATGCTTAAATAGTGATGAAAAACCAGTAAATGTTAAAGGAATCCATAGAAAAACCACCATAAGATAGATTTTTACCCTACAGCTTAAGAGAGCTGTTAGAAAGGGATGTAAAGATTATGTAGTAACAATAACTGATGAGGAAAGTTTAATTAAAATAGATAAGTTAAAAGTGGAAGACATACTAGTCTTAAGAGAATATGTTGATGTATTTCGAGAAGAGATTCTGGGATTACCTGCGAAAAGGGAAACAAATTTCACCATTGAGGTGGTACCGGCTGCAGTACCTAGCTCAAAGGCCCCTTATCGAATGAACATACTCAAACTTAATGAATTAAAATCTCAATTAAAAGAATTAATTGATAAAAAGTATATTCGACCAAGTGTATCTCCCTGGGGGGAACCTGTCATCTTCGTTAAGAAGAAGGACAGAACCATGTGACTTTGCCTAGATTACCGTCAGTTAAATAAGATGACCATCAAAAATAGATATTCGTTACCCCGCATAGAAGATCTATTTGATCAACTACGTGGAGCCACGGTGTTTTCAAAAATAGATTTAAGATCTAGATATTATCAAGTAAGGATTAAAGATGAAGACATCTTTAAGACAACTTTCAAAACTAGATATGGTCATTACGAATTTGTCGTAATGCCATTCAGGATTACCAATGCCCCAATTGTCTTCATGTGCTTAATTAACAATGTTATGCATAAGTATTTAAATAAGTTTGTGGTCGTATTTATCAACGACATTCTAATCTATTAAAAAACCGAAGAAGAACATAAAGAACATCTAAAAATTGTTTTGCAAGAGTGTCGAGATCATCAAATCTTTGTAAAATTTAGTAAATATGATTTCTTCAAGGATAATATTTAGTATTTATGTCATGTGGCGACCAAGGAAGGAATTTCTGTAGATCTTGAAACGATAAGGGCAATCAAAGATTGGCCAGTTCCTAAGGATGTGACAGATGTTCGATCTTTTATGGGCATTACCGGTTACTACCGGAGATTCATTGAAGGTTTTTCGAGGATAGCAAAACCAATAACTTCCTTGTAGAAGAAGGAAACTAAGTTCGAATGGAATAAAAAATGTGAAGAAAGATTTAAAAATTTAAAAACTTTATTAACCAGTGCACCTATTTTAAGAATAGCTGATCCTAATAAAGAATTTGTAGTGTGCACTGACGCCCGCAATGATGGCTTAGGTGGTGTTCTGACTCAAGAAGGGCATGTTATTTCCTATGAGTCTAGAAAGTTAAAAGTCCATGAAAAAAATTATGCAACATATGATCTGGAATTAGCAGCTGTAATACACACCTTAAAATGTGGTGACATCATCTAATTGGCAGAAAATTTATTTTAATGACTGATAATAAAGGATTGAAGTATCTGTTAGATCATCCTAATCTAAATGTCAGACAAGCTAGGTGGTTAGCTTTCTTAAGTGAATATGATTTTGAAATTCAACATATAAAAGGTAAAGAAAATAAAGTTACTGATGCATTAAGTAGGAATGCAAGGCTGAATTTTGCAACAGCTATCAGCACCTATGTTTCAGATTTGGATGAATAGCTTAAAGAAGGAATAAAACAAGATGAAATTTACTAGAGTTTGCAAGCTAAAGCTAAAAAAATCCAACAGAAAATTTAAGTAAAGGTTACAGTTTAAATGAAAAATAATTTTTACCGTATAAAGATAGAATGTATGTACCTAATGTACATAAAGTTAAGATGTTAATTTTGGATGAAATTCATAAAAATCCATATTCAGGTCATCCAAATTATCAAAAGACTATAAATATGTTAAGAAAATAGTATTTTTGGCCAAATATGAAAAATGAAGGAGCAGAATATATTGCTAGGTGTTTTGAATATCAACAGGTAAAAACTGAACATCAACACCCAGCTGGTTTGCTTCAGCCTTTACCCATTCCTAGCTGGAAATGGGAGATAATTAGTCTAGATTTTATTATTGGGCTGCCTAGAAATCAAAATTAGAATGATTCTATCATGATATTAGTTGATAAGTTAAGCAAAGAAGCTCACTTTATACCTGTTAAAACTACTTATCAAGCTGCAAACATAGCTGATATTTTTCTAAAAAATATTTTTTGATTGCATGGAGTACCAAAAGTCATAATCTTAGATAGATATCCTAAGTTTACATGAAACTTTTGGAAGTCTTTGTTTAAAGGGTTAAACACTACATTCAATTTCAGTACTTCTTTCCATCCTCAAACAGATGGACAAACTGAAAGGGTAAATCAGGTACTGGAAGATCTATTAAGAATGTATGTGAAAGACTAGCAAGGTAAATGGGAGGATTATTTACATTTGGTAGAATTTTATTATAATATTAATTATCAGACATCAGCCATATTTAGTCCTTTTGAAATTTTATATGGACGGAAATGTAATAATCCTATCTCTTGGAGTAATACAGTGGATAGATTGGTATTAGGTCCAGAACTGTTAAAAGAAATAGAAGAAATTATAAAACAAGTGTAGGGAAATCTGAAAGTGGCACAGAATCGGCAGAAAAGTCAAGCAGACTTAAAAATAACTCCAAAGGAGTTTCAGGTAGGTGAACATGTGTTCATCAAGGTAAGACCCAAAAAGAGCTCTCTAAGACTGGGGAGTTGTGCAAAATTGGCACCTCGTTGTTGTGGTCCATTTGAAATTTTATCTAGGATTGGACAAGTAGCTTATCAATTAGCATTACCATCCAATTTAAGAGTACATAATGTTTTCCACATTTCTGTATTAAATAAATATGTTCATGATGCTACTCATGTTGTTAATTGGAATGATGTATAGGTGGAACCAGAAGGAGATTTCCGGTGGAATCGGACTGTATCCTCGGGTGGAGGGAGATCACACTTCGGAACCGCATCATTCAACAGGTGAAGGTGCAATGGAAGCACCTTAGTCCAGAGGAAGCCACTTGAGAATTGGAAAGTAAAATGCGAGATGCTTATCCAATTCTGTTCTAGGGGAATTCTGAGGATGAAGAATAAATAACATCGAGGATGATATTATATTCTAAGGGGGTGTGTATGTCACATGCCCCAATTTTGCAAAAATAATATTATCATATTTGATTTTATTTGAAGACAATATGTTAAATTTTATGCTAAGTTGTAATTGATGACTCAGCAGAGTCAAGGATGTTGAATGTAATTATGAATATTTTTATTATAAATAAATAAAAGTGGAGACAATAGCTTGGGAGAGATATTAAAAAGAGTGTTTACTAGTCAACTTGGTGGAGGAGATTGGATGGAGAGAAAATAGACAAGTGGCAGCATCCTCAAACACTTCTAATGTTGCAGGTGGCAACCTCCCTATATTTGGGGTCATGATCCCCTAAGAAAGTGGGATCAGAGTAGGTGGCTCAATTAATGACAACTAACCTAAAAAAGACCTAGGAAATATTAATAAAAATGCCCATTGAAGAGAGCCGAGGCTACTCATTTAAAGAAGAGAATCATTCAGGTGAATGTACTTCAAAAGATTTCATTGGGAAGAGAATTTGTGGAAGGTGTTTGAGGGTTAAACTGTAGAATGTGATCTAGTGCTGCTATTCAACTAAAGGATCTTGCTGCTGAGCACAGAGTTAGTACTGAGTCATTGGACTAGTATTTTGTTGCTCGCTCCACCAGTTCTTAGCCAAAGAGACCAGGAACAGGCTTTAGGTTACTGAGAAGATGTTGTTTGAGCGCTCTATAGGAGTTATGGATAATTTTGAAACTATTTTCAAGCTTAATGTTTTTCCTCTTGGTTCTTATGATTTTCTGATTGGTATGGACTGGTTAGAACAACATAGAGTAATTATAAACTGTTATGATAAAACTTTAACATGCTTAAACAGTGATGAAAAACCAGTAAGTGTTAAAGAAATCCCTAGAAAAACCACCATAAGGAAGATTTCTACCCTACAGCTTAAGAGAGCTATTAGAAAGGGATGTAAAGATTATCCAGTAACAATAACTGATGAGGAAAGTTTAATTAAAATAGATAAGTTAAAAGTGGAAGACATACCAGTCTTAAGAGAATATGTTGATGTATTCCCAGAAGAGATTCCGGGATTACCTCCGAAGGGAATTGGATTTCACCATTGAGCTGGTACTGGGTGTAATACCTAGCTCAAAGGTCCCTTATTGAATGGACATACTTGAAATTAATGAATTAAAATCTCAATTAAAAGAATTAATTGATAAAAAGTATATTCGACCAAGTGTGTCTCCCTGGGGGTCACCTGTCATCTTCGTTAAGAAGAAGGATGGAACCATGCGACTTTGCATAGATTACCATCAGTTAAATAAGATGACCATCAAAAATAGATATTCGTTTCCCCGCATAAATGATCTATTTGATCAAGTATGTGGAGCCACAATTTTTTCGAAAATAGATTTAAGATCTGGATATATTCAAGTAAGGATTAAAGATGAAGACATCTTTAAGACAACTTTCAGAACTAGATATGGTCATTATGAATTTGTTGTAATGCCATTCGGGCTTACCAATGCCCCAGCTGTCTTCATGTGTTTAATGAACAATGTTATGCATAAGTATTTAAATAAGTTTGTGGTCATATTTATTGATGACATTCTAATCTATTCAAAAACTGAAGAAGAACATAAAGAACATCTAAATATTGTTTTGCAAGAGTTGTGAGACCATCAAGTCTTCGCAAAGTTTAGTAAATGTGATTTCTTCAAGGATAAGATTTAGTATTTAGGTCATGTGGTGACCAAGGAAGGAATTTCCATAGATCTTGAAAAGATAAGGGCAATCGAAGATTGGCTGGTTTCTAAGGATGTGACGGATGTTCGATCTTTTATGGGCATTACTGGTTACTATCGGAGGTTCATTGAAGGTTTTTCGAGGATAGTAAATCCAATAACTTCCTTGCAGAAGAAGGAAAAGAAGTTCGAATGGAATAAAAAATGTGAAGAAAACTTTAAAAAGGTAAAAAAATTATTAATCAGCACACCTATTTTAAGAATAGCTGATCCTAATAAATAATTTGTAGTGTGCACTGACGCCTGCAATGATGGCTTAGGCAGTGTTCTAACTCAAGAAACGCATGCTATTTCCTATGAGTCTAGAAAGTTAAAAGTCCATGAAAAGAATTATGCAACATATGATCTGGAATTAACAGCTATAATACACGCCTTAAAAATGTGGCGAGATCATCTAATTGGCAAAAAAATTATTTTAATGACTGATAATAAAGGATTGAAGTATCTGTTAGATCAGCCTAATCTAAATGCCAGACAAGCTAGGTGGTTATCTTTGTTAAGTGAATATGATTTTGAAATTCAACATATAAAAGGTAAAGAAAATAAAGTTGCTGATGCATTATGTAGGAATGCAAGGCTGAATTTTGCAGCAGCTATTAGCACCTATGTTTCAGATTTGGATGAACAGCTTAAAGAAGGAATAGAACAAGATGAAATTTACTAGAGTTTGCAAGCTAAAGCTACAGAAAATCCAACAGAAAATTTAAGTAAAGGTTACAATTTAAGTGAAAATGAATTTTTACTGTATAAAGATAGAATGTATGTACCTAACGTACATAAAGTTAAGCTGTTAATTCTGGATGAAATTCATAAAACTCCATATTCAGGTCATCCAAGTTATCAAAAGACTATAACCATGTTAAGAAAAGAGTATTTCTGGCCAAATATGAAAACTGAAGTAGCAGAATATATTGCTAGCTGTTTTGAATGTCAACAGGTAAAAACTTAACATCAACACCCAGCTGGTTTGCTTCAGCCTTTACCCATCCTTAGCTGGAAATGGGAGATAATTAGTCTAGATTTTATTACCGGGCTGCCTAGAAATCAAAATCAGAATGATTCTATCATGGTAGTAGTTGATAAGTTAAGCAAAGAAGCTCACTTTATACCTGTTAAAACTACTTATAAAGCTGCAAACATAGCTGATATTTTTCTAAAACATATTTTTCAATTGCATGGAGTATCAAAAGTCATAATCTTAGATATATATCCTAAGTTTACAGGAAAATTTTGGAAGTCCTTGTTTAAAGGGTTAAATAGTACATTAAATTTCAGTACTTCTTTCCATCCTCAAACAGATGGACAAACTGAAAGGGTAAACCAGGTACTGGAAGATCTATTAAGAATGTATGTGAAAGACCAGCCAGGTAAATGGGAGGATTATTTACATCTGGTAGAATTTGCTTATAATAATAATTATCAGACATCAGCCAGAGTTAGTCCTTTTGAAATTTTATAAGGACAAAAATGTAATACTTCTATCTCTTGGAGTAATCCAGTGGATAGATTGGTATTAGGTCCAAAACTATTAAAAGAAATAGAAGAAATTATAAAACAAGTGCAGGGAAATCTGAAAGTGGCACAGAATTGGCAGAAAAGTCAAGCAGACTTAAAAAGAACTCCAAAGGAGTTTCAGGTAGGTGAACATGTGTTCATCAAGGTAAGACCCAAAAAGAGCTCTCTAAGACTGGGGAGTTGTGCAAAATTGGCACCTCGTTATTGTGGTCCATTTGAAATTTTGTCTAAGATTGGACAAGTAGCTTATTAATTAGCATTACCACCCAATTTAAGAGTACATAATGTTTTTTCACATTTCCGTATTAAATAAATATGTTCATGATGCTACTCATGTTGTTAATTGGAATGATGTACATGCTGAATTGGAAGGAGAATTCTGGTGGAATCGGACTGTATCCTCGGGCGGAGGGAGATCACACTTTGGAACCACACCATTGGACAGGTGAAGGTTCAATGGAAGCACCTTAGTCCAGAGGAAGCGACTTGGGAATTGGAAAGTAAAATGCGAGATGCATATCCAATTCTGTTCCAGGTGAATTCTGAGGATGAAGAATAAATAACATCGAGGACGATGTTATATTCTAAGGGGGTGTGTATGTCACATGCCCCAATTTTCCAAAAATAATATTATCATATTTGATTTTATTTCAAGACAATATGTTAAATTTTATGCTAAGTTGTAATTGATGACTCAGCAGAGTCAAGGATTGTGAATGTAATTATGAATATTTTAATTATAAATAAATAAAAGTGGAGACAACAGCTTGGGAGAAGACCAGGAACAAGCTCGGGGTTCCTGAGAAGATGTTGTTTGAGTGCTCTCCAGGAGTTGGTAGGGAGGAACAGCCTCCCAACGCTGTTGTCATCTAGCTTTAAACAGGTTCTACAGTCTTTTATTTACCGTGTTAAAAGTTTATATCTAAGAATGAATGACTAATGAATGATTACATGTTTTGTAGTGAACTGATAGAGCTTGTAACCCTTTATTTATTTGAATATTGAATCTGTAATTGATGAAAATAATCCTAACCTGTGTTTTTCCCCATCTGGAATGGACCAGACCATACTCTAGCATAGGTAGTATATTTTAAAATAGATGAAGGATATGATATAAAACTGGATTGAATAGAGTTATTTTCTATTTCAAAACAGTGGAATAATTTAATTCTGTATATAGTTGTTTTTAGGAAAGAATATTAATCTATCTAGTTAAGTTTATTGTTCAAACCAGACTGTTGTAATAAGAATGGTAGCAAATAAGTATTCATAATACTTTACATACATCAGGTTTATTTCTTTGAACAAGTTGTTACAGTAAATAGGTTATTGTTCTTATTCAAAACTGTATTTTGTAAAATGATACTATTAACCTATAACATCGGTAAAAGAATTAAATTAGATAAAGCACTCATTTATTTCTGTGAAGAAAGAACCTAGTTGTTTTACATAGTTTATTTTATTGTTCATACTGCTTAACTATATCTACAAATGTTCACATTTCAAGTAGGGTAATACTAGCATAGTTATTTTTATAAATAAATTAACTACAACAATTATAATATTGTAACAAGGAAACAATAACAAAACCTATCTATGTACTTATTTAAATAAAATAGACTAAATGCAATGGTAAATAACATTTAATAAATATTATTTATAAATGAACTAATTCATTTAAATAAACTAAAAAAAGATTAATTATAAAAGAAAGTACAGGGTCGAAACCCTCATAGTATTAACATTGTAATTGATAGTAATACCATTGTAATTAATAATCAGATAAGAAATAATCCAAGAATTTGGATTATTTAGTATTTTGAACCTTAAAACTATAAAATATTATTACAGTCCTGTAAGGACAGAGAAAGATAACAATGGAATTATAACAACTATATACCTGTAACAAACAATTAACTTAACATTTATTATTGAACTAAAACCTACAGAATAATTTAAAGAAATTATTTCATACACAAGTCACCAACACGATTAACCCTTGCTCGAATATCTGCGCTTATAAACAAATTATTATAATAAGAAGAAATAATAGAATAGGTTATAATAATACATTTTAATGCAGATCAGATGGCACCAGGCGGGAGGCGGTGAGTGTTTGCGTGAAGCCATGATGACATAGTCCTGTCAGAATAAGCCGTACAGGCCTCTAGCTATGGCTGGGGGCTTGGAAGAACAACTGTTTTTTATTTTTGTGTAGGTTCATTGAATGTGAAGCCGTTTTGAGAGCTGGAGGCGGTTTTTTTAGGGTTTACATTGCAGCTGGAAGTTTTTGTGGGGTTTGGTGACTGTCACGGTTACCTTTCTTTGCAGTAATGGAGGACTTTGAGGCTGTGGATTACTCTAGTGATCCATTGGAAATCACTGACATATGGGGAGTGCCAGGTGGAGGATTTATGGAGCAGGAGGTGGACATCCCAAGGCTGGGACCGGATGCACTTGCTTTGGCTAAATCAGGGCCGTTGGTTCTGGAGGCTGTTACCTCTCCCTCGGATTTCATTGTCTCGCCGGGGGGTCAGTTTTCTGAAGGTTTTCAGGGGAACATTTCACTGCCGAATGATTTACTAGATAGCCCATGCCGGAGGATGACTGGTAATTGTTCCATTAATTTAGGGTTTTCGTTACCTAGATTTTCGGAAGGGTTTGAACCTGTGGAGGCTCTTGCTCAGGCGTTTATTGATGAGGGGGAGGGAAGATTTCTGCAGGGCGGTGGGGTTGGAGGTTTCTCTCCAGTGGTCGATAGGAGGTTTCCTTTGGGTGTAGCGGAGCAGCGTGGTTTCGGCTCCCCTCGCGGGGTCTACACGGCCGAAGGTCGAGGGATTTTGGAGGGTTTGGCCGGCCATAAAGCTGTGGTTGATGGTTCACCAAAACGTCGTAGAAAGAACTGGATTAAAACCAAAAAGCTTCGTAATTATGCTGTGGGGGAAGACCTAGCTTGGGATGGTGTATTGCAGATGGCGAATTGCACACTGGTGGGGCAAGCTATGGGGCGGCAATTTGCAAAACAGACTGTGCAGGAATGGGCCAGGTTTTCTTGGGGGGAACAGTTTGGATACACCTCGAAGGTGGTGATGCTAAATCGTGGATGGTTTACGGTTAAACTGTCAAAGGAGGAGGATCTCAACTGGATCCAAAACAAGAGTTGGCACATTAATCATTCTCCTGTTCTCTTGAAAAAATGGAACCCTTTATTTGATGCAAGCAAAGAAAAGGTGGACGAAGTTCCGATTTGGGTAAGAATGCCTTCTCTACCTCTACATTTCTGGGACTTGTACCATTTCAGCAGGATTGGAGATATCTTGGGTACTTTTCTGGAGGCAGACTTATATTTTTTGGAAACCCAAGAGCAGAAGGTTGCCCGTATTTTGGTGAACATTAACCTTAGGGAAGGTCTCGCAGAATCTATCAATCTGGACTAGGTACCGGTGATCATTCCACAAATCCTGGATTACGAAAACGTCCCCTTCCGTTGCCGGCATTGTCACGCATATGGTCATCCAGCATCTGAATGTACTTTACCAAAGCTCCATTTTGGTGTTAGAAAGAAAGGACATGTGACTTCAACTGAGGGGAAACCTGAGAAGTTTGTTGAGCCTCCTGGTTTTGCACACATTCATGTTGAAGAACCTGCCTGTGATCCGGTACGTGAAGAACCTATCATTTCTAGCCCAGCTAGTGCCGAAGAACATCCTGTTTCGAATGCTCAGGTTCAAGATATGGTATTGGTCAACTCTCCCACGGTTCCTTCTTGCCCGGGTATTTCTACTCCTCCTTTGTCTCCTCATGTTAATTTGTTCCTGAATCATGTCTCTTACTTAGGCTGTGACTGGATTGAGGGTTTGAGGAATCTGTCTTTTTCGGGTCGGGTGGGCTCTTCCTTTCCTCCTTTTGTGCCCACTTCTACACCTCCTCCTGTGCCCTCTCCTTACATTGTTGAGGTGGATTCTGCCCCTGCTGGTTTGGCTCTTAGTGCTCCTGAACTGTTTCTAGCTGTGACAGAGCCCTCCAGTGTTTGTTTGGAACCTGACCCTGGAACTCCTTTTGAAGAACCTTGTCCCTCCCCTACTGAATCTTTGGATTCGGTCTATTTCTTAAGGTCAAGATCTAAGACGGTCTCAGGTTTGGCCAAATCATCGCCTGTTCGAAGGGGTAGGGGCAGGAAAACAAACCTCTCTAAGGCTTAGTCCAGAGCTAAGGAGGATCTTCTAGATGGAAAACAGTTAACGATTGAATCGGCCCTTAGAGCGAAGAAGGCCATGAAGAGAGGTCGGAAATGAAAATTATGTCCTTCAACAGTCGAGGGCTGGCTGGGCCTGTGAAGAAAACAGCCTTCATTAGGGTGCTTACTCTTGAACATCCTGATGTGATTCTGCTACAAGAGACTCTGGGAGTAGGTGAAGTGATTAAGGAGCGACTTGAACTATGGTTTCCTGGGTGGTCTTTTATTACTCTTGATGCTATTGGTCGTTCTGGGGGTTTGGCTGTGGGATGGAGGAAGTGTAGTGTTAAGCTAGTTAATGCTTGGGGGATGGAATCCATCTTAGGAGCGGACCTTCACTCTGAAGAGCTGGGGTTCACTTTTCCAGTGATTAATGTATATGGGCCTTACTTGAACAGAGGACTTTTTTGGGATAATCTGCTGCAACATCCTCTGGTGAGTGGAGATTCACTTGTCATGGGAGGCGATTTCAACTTTTCTTTGGGGTAGAATGAGATTTGGGGTCCACGTGCTCGTGCACATCCTCTGACAGATTATTTTATTCAGAAATTGGTAGAAAAAGGTTTGTTGGATATTGAACCCGTTAAGATTAGGCCAACTTGGAGAAATAATCGTAGTGGAGAAGCCAGAGTGGCAAAAAGGCTTGATCGCTTTCTGATAACTGAGCAGTTGGTGGATAGATCTTTCCTTGTTTGACAGTGGGTTGGCAGTGGGGGTCATTCTGATCACTTCCCGGTTTTTATTGAAATAAAAAAGGGGCCTATAAACCCGCCGAGTTCATTAAAATTCAATAAAACATGGCTCCAGGACGAGACATTCAAATCCCTCTTCATCACTCACTGGAACCCTATCGGGGAGGTACATGAACGGTCGGCTGCTTTGCAGTTTGCAGATAATATTAAAAGATTAAAGGTTTGGATCAAGGATTGGGCAGCTGAAAAAAGGAGCAGATCAGATGTTGAGTTGAAACAGGTGGAGGCTGATTTGTTGGTGATCTATGAAGGTGAGGGTGGGGGTCTCTCTTCACTTGAATCGAAGGAATTTTTAACTCGATTGGAGGGTAGACGTAATACTCTTCTTCTGGAGAGAGAGGAAGTGTGGAGGCTTAAAAGTAGAGCTATCTGGATTGAATTCGGGGATGATAACACCAAATTTTTTCATGCGTATGCTCGTGGAAGGAAGGAGGTTAACACCATTTGGAGTTTGCAGGATGAGGAGGGATCCACCCATGTAACCTTCGAAGATAAAGCTCGGTGTGGGGTGAATCATTTTCGGCAATTGTTTAAATCCCCTCAGCAGGCTACAATTGAAGAGGTCATCAGGGTGGCTCAGATGTTTCCTAGTTTTGTGGATGAGGAAGGAAACAGGGATCTGATGAGGGAAGTGACTGAAGAAGAAATTAAAAAGGTTATGGGCAGTTTTCAGAAAGATAAAAGTCCAGGACCAGATGGCTGGACGATTGATTTTTTTCTGGAACTATATGATATTTTGGGGAAGGATTTGTTGCAGGTTATTGAAGACTCAAGGATGTCAGGTTGGATCCCTGCTAGCTTCAACCCGACATT
>LPNX011114008.1:833417-908917 GCA_001517045.1 Pseudotsuga menziesii | reverse complement strand
ACTACTGTTTCCTTTGCTGTCTTAATTAATGGTGCGGCCTCACCTTTTTTTCATGCTGAGCGTGGGCTAAGACAAGGGTGTCCCTTGTCTCCGCTCCTTTTTCTGCTGGTAGTAGAAGGGCTAAGCAGGGCTTTGAGAACAGCTAAAGTGGAAGGTCGATTTGCTGGGATTCAGCTAGCATCTCATCTCTATGTAACTCATCTACTCTTTGTGGATGATTTTTTGATTTTTTGCTCGGGTTCTAGAGAAGAAACTAGAGTTCTACAGGAGATTTTGATCCTCTTTTCTAAGGCCACTGGAATGGAGATAAATTTCGGCAAATCTTCACTGACAACCCATCTGTTACGACCCGAAGAGGAGGCTGAGCTTAGGAGGATATTTCCCATCATTTCAGCTGGATTGGATGCTGTTATTAAGTATCTAGGTTTTTCTCTGAAAGCAAATTTGTACCGGAAACAGGATTGGCTATGGTTGGTCGGGAAGGTAGAGAAGAGACTCATGGTTTGGAGTCATAAGTGGATTTCTAGAGCTGGCCGACTTGTCTTGGTCAAAACAGTATTGGAGGCAATACCAGTTTATTGGATGTCCCTTTCATGGATTCCGAAAGGGATTCTTGAGAGGATTAGAAGGATATGCTTTAGATTTTTATGGAGCGGCAAAAAGGCTGAACAGGTAACTCCATGGGTAAACTGGAAAAGGATCGCAGTTCCAAAAGGTTTAGGTGGGTGGGGTCTTAAGAACATCTTTCTCTTTTCAAAAGCACTGGCTGCCAAGGGGGGTTGGAGGCTGCTGAAAACCAATAGTCTCTGGACTAGGGTTATTAAACAGAAGTATCTTTTGGGAGTGAATCTCATTGAGTGGATTCGTAACCCCAGGAAAGATCATTCAGGAGGATCGGTGATCTGGAAAGCTATCATCAAATCTTTTCCTCTGATTGAAAGTCACCTAGCCTGGGATATTGGAAATGGGGAAAATTTCTTGATCGGCAGGGATCCTTGGGTGGGATGTGTTCAACAGCATACTCTCCCTTATGATGTGGTAGTGGAATTATGAAATATGGGGATAACTACATTAAATCATCTTGCTGATCCTCGGCCAGTTGTCCCATGGATTCAACGCTGGAGAAGGGATTCCTCATTGGGTCTGGGGGAACATGGAACTGTTATTATGGAACGATACTTGAGGGACTTGGTACTTGCAAATATCCTTCTTACTGATCAAGAAGATTCGTTGGTTTGGGAGGCTGCCCCGGCTGGGATATATACTCCTAAGGCTGGATATGCGTGTCTTAGTGAAGCAGAAGGAATTGGAAACGAGGTCTGGTGGTGGAGACCCTTGTGGAGGTTGAAATGTCCAGCTAAGACTAAACTGTTCATGTGGTGCGTTCTTTATAATAAAGTTCCAACGTGGGATGTGCTTCAAAAACAGACATTTCAGGGACCTGGATGGTGTGTGCTCTGCAAAAAGGAGCTGGAATCCACTTGCCATCTGTTTCTTTATTGCTCTTTTACAAAGGATGTTTGGCGGGAAGTTTCTTCACTGGTAGGTTTCATTTGTAACTGGGCAGGGGCTTCGATGGAAGTTTCCTGGGCATCATGGTGGCGGTCTAATACTTTGCAGAAACATAGGATATTACCTTTGCTGGTTACATGGGGGATTTGGTTGGCTTGTAATAAAGCCATTTTTGAGGAAGCTGCTAGCAATCCAGCCATTGTTGGAGCTCTGGCTGTGGGTTTTTATCAGTCTTATCCGGAACACATTCGGGTGGCCAATGAACGTAGAAGATTAGCTGTGGATATTGATCGTTCGTTCCCTTGGGCCTTCTTCGACGGGGTAGCTCAAAACGATATATGTGGAGGAGGCGCTGTATTGTTCCTGTCTGATTCTCATTTCTATGTTCTTTCTATGGGCCTTGGGGGGGGCACGAATAACTTTTCGGAGCTCATGAGCCTTAAACTCTTGTTGATCTTTTCACTTGAAAAAGGGTGCATAAATCTGAATTTTATGGGAGATTCGATGAATGTTATAAATTGGATAAATCAGACCCAAGCTTGTCGACAGCTGAGACTTGCACACACACTTCACGCTATCAGACTTTTACTTCAGAGATTTGAATCTTACTCTTGCCGGCATGTATACAGGGAAAATAACCAGGAAGCGGACAAAGCTTCCAAGGAAGGGATCGGGCTGGCTGCGGGTACTTGGACTGTGAAAGAGATTAAAGATGGCAGACTGCAGGGTTTCTATCACAGACCCTTTGTAGAAGACTGATATTATCATTTTACTTATGTACTTTTTTGTTATAGATGGATAATTCCACAGAACTAAAAACTTTTTTACAGCATTATATTGATGTATATCTTGAACCTTATGAAAGGAGGACAGAAAACGCTATGGGCATCTAAATATGTCCCTATCTTACTAGTTTATTGGCTGGAGGTTGTTATAATCTCATGACAGTTTTTGGTTATGCATATGGTATTCACATGGTGAATCTACAGAATGTAATTTTGATCTCGCAAGATGAATGAAATTACGCTTTTTTTCCTGGGAAAAAAAATAAAAAAAAATACATTTTAATGCAAGATAAATTTAAACATTAAAGATTTCTTTACACAGTCAAATAAGGGTAAGAACCCTAGTATACAAAATTACATTAAAAGCATAGAAATAAATGATTTCAAGCTGAAGAGATTTAATCTCTATGCTTTAAGTTTAAACAGAGAATGGCTTGACATGTTGCAAGATCTATTTACGTAACTGTACACAAAAAAAAGTAAAACAAAATTTACAAGTCACGACATAAGCCGGAGAACCCTGCTAACAGCAAGGGTTTAGCAAAAAATAAACAAGTAAACCGAGGAACAGTAACCCATGAAGGGTCACTTGTAGGATATAACTTCCAACCAAAATTTTTTCCATAAGAACTGAACAAGCATGGATTGCCATGGGTTAACCAGGGCTTAACCATAACTAGGGAGCCGACCTTACTCAATTGTACCAGCTGCAAATATAGGTATGAACCGTTACCTGCAAGGAGAAGAACCCATGACATTAAAATATGCTTCATACTATAACTGATTTAAGGGAAATTTTTAAGAACTGTTTAAAAGAAATTTCATACCTGGAAGTGAAGGTAATGTAGCCACCGATAAGTAGTAGAACTGCCACCAGCGAGATAGAGAGCCAACCCTTCATTTTTCCTGTGACAGAGATGGTTTAAATGCATGCATAAGCCACTGCTAGTAGAAGCAAGAAGAAGGTTGACCAAAAGCCAAGAAAGAAGCGGACAGTGAAGCTGGAACTGTCACCACAATGTGAAGCATGAGAACCACACTCTCGAAACCCTATGACGAAGACATAGCTGTAATAGAAGCAAGTAACTCCTTAAAACTATCCCTACAGACAAGCCGTGGAGTAACAAACCAAAATCCACTCACAGGCTAGGCTGTAAGCTTTGAGTCATGGCCCTCAACAAACTCTTTCCAGGGTAAAATCATAGTGCAAACAAGAGTTCTTGAACGAATAATATAAAATGAACATTGTAAACCAGGATGAAGAGCTCGTTAAATTCACAGTAGGGTAAGCATGGCGACCATGGAAACAGTTGTAGAGCGGCCCGAAGATCCAAAATCCATGGAGGAGAATGACAAAGAATAGGGTTACACAAAATCTTATACTTCCAACACTTGGCTGAGAAGAAAACACGTGGTCAATTAGATTTTTAACCATGCAGTGGGTCAACGCTATAGTTCCTGCATGCAAATGATTTACAATTATTTAAAATATAATTCTATGAACATTGATATAAGTATTTTAATCATTCAAATGTTCCACGTTATTATAGATGTCAACCTATGGTTGCATGGGCATAAACCATGAACCTTCGAATCATTGACAAGGTTATCATATAGTCATCATATAGTTTATAACGATGGTGATTTCAAAGCCTATATTTTTAAATACAAAACCTTACACATAAACCAATCGATGGAGTGGTCTAACGCCTCATCCATTTTCCATATCAAGTTATAATGTGAAATTTATAATTAATATGTTTATTCATATTAAGCTTTTCGTTGACCATGAGATCGATGCAACCTTATAATCTATATTCTTGCTCAAAGTATTTTATGCATGGAAGCTTTAGTTCATCGCTAATTGTTTATCCATTTATTCATAGCATCGATATTATAGTTATAAATGTTGATAAGCCTTCTACTATCGTAACTATGTTTATGAAGAAATCTTATGATACTTTGGGAGATACCAATTAAAAGGCTATTTCATCACCTAGCCAAACTATGATATTTAATAAAGTATTCCTAATAGACTTTGCATAGCTAATCTTGTTGCCACCAACTTTTATGTTGTGACTTTATAATTTTATACAACATATTTTTAAATAGAATCATGAACTTTATAAATCTTATTTGTTTATAACCATAATTACGGGTAAACATGGATGTATTATAAACAAGATAGTTTATGTGTGTATTGGTGAGTATCATAGAAAACCATAGTTTTTAGTGGGTGGCAAATACTAGGATGTTGGCTATGAATCCTTTACATAGCTCAGATCAACAAAGTTTAATAGCTTTTGGTTATTTACTCAACCATGAAAAGTACTATTAGTTTCACCATGACAAGTACTCAACCATGACAAGTACTATTAGTATGAGGATGGTAGGTAGTACTGAAGTCCAGCTTTGTACCTAAATATGAAAACAACCCCTTTCAAAAAATGTAAGTGACCTTGGCATCTATGTCAGAGATTATTGCCTTAGGAAATCCATGCAATCTCAAAATATCCTTCATGAATATTTTTGCAATGTCGTCATTCTTATGTGTGGAATTAACCATTATAAAATGCACTTCCTTTGTCAAATTGTCCACCACAACCATGATGGAATCATGTTGTCTCCAACTCACTTGAAATCCTATAATAGAATCCATGGAAATAACTTCCCATTTCAATTCTGGAACTAGCAAAGGTTGCAAAAAACCTGCTGGGTGTTGATGCTCAACCTTCACTTGATGAAATTTCATGCACCTTGAAATATATTCAGCCATGTCCTTTGTTGATCCTAGATTTGTTATCATTTTTGGTAGTTAAATTATTTGTTTAAACACATATTTTATTATCTTTTGTATATTTTATGACACGTAGATCATTATTCAACCTCAGGTATGAGTGTATTTAAGGTGTATATGAAATATTTTTATTTATCAATTTTATGGTTTTATTAATTAAAAATAACATTATTAAAGTTCATTTGATATATTAAATGATTTATATTATTGTTTGTAGATGTTATAATCCATTTGGGCTAAATTAATAAACAGAACACATTCAGCCTGCCTTTTGCATAGGATGTACAACCCGACGTCCAACTCATCATCCAGTCTATTGTGTGAAACTCACTGATGGGTTGCCAAATGTTGAGACATGTTGTTGTAGACTACAACCCTGAAGCACGCTATTATATAGACACTCCATTTGCCCTAGATTGACGCTTAGTGTATCCATCTCATGGCTGAACCTTCTGTTAAGCTCTCCATCCAGATCACCCATTAGACTGCACACTGCTAAGAATTAATTTAGGGCATTTAAAACATGAAAGAACCGCAAGCGAACAGTTATCCACGCATCTAGGTGATGAAGTTTTGTTCTATATTTTTTCCATCCTGCATTCTCCTTTGCCCGCCACCACATCAACCATCCACGTGCTAGATTGATGCATTCAACCCATGCTCTAGAATATTTGACACTAAACACTCCTCTGTTTTCCATCAGTCACCTGCTGTGCTCAGGAAGGAATTGGTGCTCCACCTTTGCAGATTGTTCAAGCTGAAGATAAGCCCGTGTGCCACATCTGAATATTGTTTGCACTGAAGAAGGGAGATTCCTATGAGTTGGCCTGTGATATGTTATGTGCCTTTAAGATTGACTAAATTTAGAGAGTAGTCAAACACTAAAGGGTTGACTTGCTCATCCCTGTAAATCATTATATACAGCAGCCTCTGTGAGAGATCTAGAGTTAGCTAGAAAAATAAGTCAGTTAGCAGAATTAGGAGAAGGGTTCATGCTGTGATTTACTCTTGAACATTGTATTTATGTTCCACCATCTGAATAAAGAGCTGTATGCATTGCTGTTGAAGATTGCGTTTGAGTAGAAGTTAGCCAGGCATAACCCCTGATTGCTGAGAGGGCCCCTCATCAACTAGAGGTTTCTTTTCTTGTTTATTTCTTTCATTTTTGTTGTAGCTAGTTTAATTCACAGTATGTTTTATTTTTGTAATGCAATTTTACTTCTAAATTAGATAATTAGACTGCATGCATAGTTTGTTTCAAGTCTTGCTTTCAGTCATTTCATTTTTAGTCTATTGTTGAAGTAAACTAAAACTCTAAAACCCACATGAATTCCAAAATTAACCACAACAAAATTGAATATTGAATGATGATTTAATTACAATAATGAGAAGACCTTTTATAGTTCAAAAATAAATCGTTTCACTGAAAGGGTGTGATCCTATGTTTTAATTAATACTACATTAATATTAAAATAATTGCTCGTAATATTAGATACATAACATTGCCGTCGTCTTTTAGAATTATTTGTCCTTAAAGCAAGGGTAAGGATGGGTACTGTTCTATCTCCCATGATGCGTCTTCATCTAGAAAATTACTCCACTTAATGAGATATTCCTTGAGTGTTTGAGAACAGAGTTTTCTTTCTTGGATTGCGATGATTTCCTCGGGTTCCCAAATGACCCTTCCTTCTCCATCTAACATAGGAAGTATTTTTTGCATTCTTTTATGTTTACCCAACATTTTTTTGAGACATGATACATGGAAGACATTGTGGATACAACTTTTATCAGGTAACTGTAATTTATATGCCACTTGACTAATCTTCTAGATAATCTGGTACAGTCCATAGAACTTTGGGGCCAACTTGTGTTTCCCTCCACTTTTAAGGGATACCTATTTATAGGGTTGGAGTCTTACGAATACCTAGTCTCCTACTTCAAATTCTCTTTCGGTTCTGTGTTGATCTGCTTGTTGCCTTATGCGATTATGTGCCATGATTAAGTTATCCTCGAGTAATTCAATTGTTTTTTGGGATTTCTCTAGTTGGTTCCTTACTTTTGGAACATTAGTGTCATTCAGAACTAACTCCTTCCAATTTGGAGGTTCATACCCATATAACGCTTGGAAAGGGGTCATTTTTGCGGAGGTGTGGTATGTTGATTTCTACCACCATTCATCTAAGTGTAACCATTGAGACCAATGGTTTTTTTTATCTGTTACAAAACAATGTAGATATGCTTTTAATAATTTATTTACAACTTTAGTCTGACCATCTATTTCGGGGTGGTAAGCCGAGCTCATATTGAGTGATGTACCCATTTGTTTAAATAATTCCTTACAAAATTTTCCATTAAATTTTGCATCTCTGTCACTGACGATGACTTCTAGGAAGCCATGTAATTTGTAGACATTTTTGCAAAATACTTTTGAAATTTGTTTTGTCGTGTCTTCTTTTTTTATTTCCATGAAGTGAGCAAATTTGGTTAATCGATCGACCACTACAAGGACCTTGTCCTTTCCTTCTGACGGAGGTAACCCATCAATGAAATCCATTGATATCTCTTCCCATTTCTGGTTTGGAATGTGTAGGGTTTGGAGTAACCCTAGGGTTAAGAAATTTTCACTTTTGTTTCTCTGGCAATTGTCGCATTTTACCGCATATTGCTGGATATATTTTTGCATTCCCTTCAGAAAAATGACCTTCTTGCATTATAATAATATTTGAAGAATCCTACATGTCTGATGGCTGGTGAATCATGGGATTCTTTTATTACTTTAACCTTGAATTTAGAGTTTGAGTTCAAATAAATCCTCCCCTTATACCAAAGAATATTGTTTTTCCATTCAAACTTGGGGTCATGGTTGGAGTTGTTAATTATAGTGCTTATTTCTGGGTCCTTGGCATATTTACTTTGTATTTCATTTATCCATTCTGGAATTGTGACTGAGATGGAGTAAGAGGTAATATCCTCATCTTTTCTAGAGAGTGCATCTACGACTACATTTTCCTTCCCTTTTTTGTGTATTATTTCCATGTCGAAAGCAACGATTTTTTCTATCCACTTCTGTTGTTCTGTGGACAGTGTTTTCTATTGAAGTAGGTATTGAAGACTATTATGGTCTGTGCGTATCATGAATTTTCTCCCTAAGAGGTATTGTCGCCACTTTACCAATTCCTGCATAATTTCCAGCATTTCTTTATCATATGTAGACTTCAATTGTTCTTGCTTGTTTAATTTCCTACTCTCAAAAGCTATCGATTGTTCATCTTGCATTAGTACTGCTCCCAACCCATAACTTGAAGCATCACAATCTATCATGAATGGTTTGGAGAAGTATGGGGTAGCTAATACAGGTGTGGAGGACATAATTCCTTTCAAGGCTTCAAAACATTTTTCCACTTCTTCATTCCAACGGAATGCATTATTTTTTAGAAGGTTGGATAAGGGTGCAATTATGTGCGCATAATTCCTAATGAATATTCTATAGTATCCCATTAGCCCGAGGAATCCTCTTAACTTGGATATGTTAGTAGTTTTGGGCCATTCTGTGATGGATTTGATTTTTTCTGGATCAACCTTGACTCCTTCTTTAGATATTACTGAACGTCAATTTGGACATCTTGGCAAGATAGCTCACTTCTTATTTACCGAACGTGCATTTGGACATCTTGGCGTAGAACTGGTTTTATTTTAAAATAGAGAGCACCTGTTCTAGGTGTGTGATATGATCCTTCCTTGTCTTACTGTATATAAGGATGTCATCAAAAAACACTAATAGAAAATTCCTTAGGAATGACAGGAATAGTTTATTCATGGTTTCTTGAAATGTCGCTGGGGCATTACCTTAAATCCGTAATGTCCCTCATGGGTTTATTAATTATTGCACATGATCTAGGAACTAGGAATCAAAATCATCAAAGAATTATTAACAAATACTCATGAATTGGAAAATAACTGGAACCAAAATAGATTTCCTCTCTGTATATTTTATAAACAATAATGGGTTACAATTTCCATGCTGAGCAATGGCTTAAATCCATGAAGAATTTGAATACCTAAGGGACAATTCTAATTCAATGAGTGAGTCTAGCTTAACTGACTCTTTGCCATGCAATATCACTCAGTTAACCACTTGACTAAAAACCTAATTGACTCACCAAACCCTAACTGAAGTCGGAGTGCAATAAATGACTGAATCTCAACTGAAGGAGATCAAACACATGTCATAGCAATCCAACCATCAAGTGCTAGTCCTGCATGACTCCAATGAACCCTAATGAAGCTAACTGAAGCTGAACTGACCATCAAAAGTTGGTGGAGTCACCTTGTTGACTCCATTTCATTAAATAATAATAAATAATAATTAAATAATCATTAAATAATATATTTAATGAATGGAGGTGCCTTAACTGACTGTAACTGACTGGTTGAACTGATTGTAACCACCAGTTAGCAATTAGGTGCATTAATGTCACACAGATCACCCCTGGAGTGCTCCAGTTAGCCTCCTTGACTGTAGGTAGGTGTAGGTGTGACTGGATGATTGCAATTAATGCTCCACTGATGTCAATTAAACTTAGGATAGTGGTTTAACTAGGCCAATTTGACCAAAAGAGTGTGTATGATGGTAAATGTCTCCAACACCCCCCCTTAAGCTATACTCAGGAAGAGTTAGAAAACATATATGCATAAAAATGCTAGGGCCCTGGAAACTAAGGCCATAGGTCACCCTATACAATGCTGAAACTGAAAAACAATGCTCAAAACAAACTAAGTGAGGAAAAGAGGGAAAACCCAGTGGGAAAAAAACCCCCCCTCAAGCTGAACACTGAAAATAGTCTAGATCACCCTGATGAACTCACCCCCAACAGTGAACAGAGGTAAGTGAACTTCTTTTCTGAAAATCTCTTGGTGAAGATGTCTGCAATCTGCTCATCAGTCGAGCAGTATTGCAGAATGATAGTCCTGTCATGCACTAGCTCCCTGATGTAGTGCATGTGAATCTTTACATGTTTGGTCCTCTTCCTGGTAACTAGATCCGTGGATATCTTAATAGCACTCTAGTTGTCACAAAAGAGGATAGTGGACAAAGTACTACCAAGATCAAACTCTGAAAGAATTCCTTGCAACCAAACTGCTTGGATGCAAGCATTCACTGCTCCTCGATACTCGGCCTCTGCTGAAGATAGTGCTATGGCAGCCTGCTTTTTGCTTGACCAGAAAATAGGGCCACCACCAAACATGAATACATATCTGGAAGTTGAATTCCGATCAATAGAATCACCCTCCCAAACGGAATCTGTGTATCCAACCAGCTCTAGCTCGGAGTCTGCAGCATAGTGAATGTCGTAGGTCCTGGTTCCCTGAATGTACTGGAGGATCCTCTTGGCTGCCTTCCAATGAATATCATGAGGATTCTGCATGTATCTTGATACAGCATTCATGGCATAACAAATATCATTCCTAGAATGTGTCAAGTACAACAAGCTACCAATCAGCTGTCGATAGATAGTGCAGTCCATGGGAGGTGTGCTTTTTCCTTCTTCAAGGTTGATCCCTAAAAGGAAAGGGAATGGTGCAGGCCTACATTCAGCCATGTTAAAATTTACTAATAGGTATGAAATGTATTTTGACTAAGTGACCATAATCCCATCATAATTTTGCTCGATTTCGAGCCCCAAAAATTGTTTTAGAAGCCCCAAATCACTAATTTCAAAGGCATTGTGGAGAGCAGTTTTGATGGCTAAAATGGAGGCAATTGTGCTACCTGTGATCAGTAAGTCATCAACATATAAAACAATGATAATTATATGACCATTATTCTACTGTAAATACACATTTGGATCTGATCTACATCTCTGAAAGTTTTGCGAGAGAAGGAAGGCATCCATCTTGGAATACCACTCTCTTGGGGCTTGTTTTAACCCGTATAGTGACTTCTTTAGCTTTCAAACCAAAGATGGATCAGTGATGTAGCCCTCAGGCTAATTCATGTATATCTCCTCATGAATATCTCCATGCATAAATTCTGACTTAACATCCATGTGATGCATCTCCCAGTGCTTGGATGCGGAAATAGCCAAAACAAGGCAGATGGAGTCCATTTTTGCAACCGGTGCAAAGGTCTCATGGTAGTCCACTCCTTGGACCTGAGAGAAACCTTTTGCTACTAGCCTTGCCTTATATTTTCAGGTGCTTCCATCAGCAGCAACCTTTGTCTGAAACACCCACTTGCATTGAACCAATTTCCTTCCCGGAGGAAGAGGAACTAGCTCCCAAGTAGTGTTTTTTCTGAAGAGAATTCATCTCTTCATCCATGGCAACTTGCCATATCGGATCCTTCCGAGCATGGTAGTAGGATTTTGGATCTGAACTAATCATCAAATATCAAGTTTTAGAAAGCAAATTATTAGTCGAACAAGAGAGTGCAATACCTGCTCTTTAAAAATCAGACCGGGTTCTCCTTGGATCATCCGGATTTCCAATGTTGTCTCCTGCGGAGGAGAGTGTCTGTCGGGCCCATGTAGGAAGATGATTTTTCACTTTAGGTTATGATTTAGTATCTGATGTTTACTGTACACTGATATCAGAAATCAAAGGATCCAAATCAGGGTCGTCACCCCCAATTTCATCATCCAAATATTCAGTGGAATAGGAAGGAATTTCAGCAGTTTTCTCCTCCACTAGTTCCACCTCCTGAAGAGGCTCATCGAACTTGACACTTCTCTCGATGATGATATGTTTGGTATTGATATATAGTAGATTGAATCCTTTAGATTCATCAGGATATCCAATAAATAGACATTCTATGCTCTGCAGTTGCAAAGCCCTTCTTTTATCAATTGGAATCCGGGCCCATGCAGTGGACCCAAACACCCGTAGGTTCGACACATCTGGCTTGTGTCCAAAGTATGCTTCAAAAGGAGTCTTTCCTTTCAATAATTAATGTGTCACCCTGTTCTAAATGTATTCTGTAGCATGCATGGCTTCATCCCACAAATTTTCAGCAAGCTTCTTTGACTCCAACATACAGGTGGTCATCTCTTTGAGAGACCGGTTCTTCCTTTCCGCTACTCCGTTCTGCTGGGGAGTGTAGGGAATTGAATGTTGGACATGAATACCACTTTGGGAGAATATGTACAGAAACTCATTACTGAAATACTCCCCTCCATTATCATACCTCAAGATCTTGATCTTAAGCTCAGAGGCATTTTTTATCAAAGCCTTCAATTCATAAAAATTTTCACATACTTCTGATTTCTTTTTGAGAAAAAAAACCCATGTATACCTTGAAAAATAATCAATAAAGATAAGGAGGTACCTTTATCCATTCATGGATTTGACAAGAATTGGACCACTGATATCAGAATGTATCAGCCCCAATATGCTTGTAGCTCAGTTTTCCTTCCCCCGATCGAACTTGTGCTCAGGGTGTTTTCCAATCACACAGCCCTTGCAAACTCCCGTGGTTGCCTTGATGACCGGAAGGCCTTCAACCATGGAGTTTTTCTGTAATTTCTGCAAATATTTGAAATTAATATGGCCAAACCTTTCATTCCACAGCCTACTAACCTCATTTCCATGAGTTAGCAAAGCGGTGGGCTTTGCATCCGCAACAAAATGAGAGAACTCATAGGCTTTTGCATGATGATTTGCATGGCCTTTTGCAATGAGTTTCCCGGATGCAATTTCTGTTATCTCCACATCATTTGGGCTGAAAGAGACCCTCTTAGGAATTCCTGTATGTGTCATTTGATAGACACCAAGGATATTTTCTGCTAGAGATGGTACATACAAAACATTAGAAAAAAAACCATTTTCTAGATCTACAGTACCTTGTCCTTTGGTAATGATGGTGGAGTCATCTCCCAAGTGGATAGGGATGGATTTGCTGGTCTCCAAGGATGAAAAGGATTCTTCTTCAGCCATCATGTCATTCAAAGATCCACTGTTAATCAGCAGTGATTTGGACTTCAAAGTGCTTGCCATGAGGGCATGACCTTTCTCATGCTTTGGTTCCCGATCTTGGTGATCTCTCCTCCGAAAGCTCTCCGGAAGATTGATGTGATTCCTCTCAAGGAGAGAGGTTGCTTCATCAAGATTTTTCTTCATGAAAGCATGTTCAGGGTGAAAACCCTTCCCGCAGTAAGAACACTTGACTTTTTCTTTCCCATTGTGCCCTTTTCCTTTGTTCTTCCTTGAGCCGGAAGATTCATCATGCTGCTGATTTTCAAATCTAGGATTTGGAGCATCAAATTTAGTTTTCTGATTTTTTTGCTGCTTTCCTTTACCCTTCATATCTTTGGGCCTCGAGACATGGAGGGATTGATCACAGGAAGAGCGGATGATCCCCATCTGGACAAGCTTGTCATGTTCACTAGTTAGGGAGTCAATGAAGGCATTGAGTGTAGGCATCTTCCATCCGGGTGTTGTGAGCTTCCCTGCACAGAATGTAGAAACAAAAAGGGAATAATCAGCCCTGAGTTTGGAGAGGATGGCTAGGATGAGCTGATCATCTTCCTTCTCCACTTTGCATTGCTTCAAGAGAAAAACAATATGCTTGAACTTTGTAAAGAAATCATTCAGAGTCTCAAAATTGGAAGGTTGGAGAGACATGATTTCATTTTCAAGTTGATAAACTCTCATGTCATCATGCTTTCCATACAGATATTCCAATTTGTCCCATATTTCTTTCGGTGTCTTCAGATCCGTAAGATGGAAGAGAAGGTCATCGGAAATAGAGAGGCATAAGAAACCGAAGGCTTCATCCTTCTTGTTCAAGAATCTTGATTTTTCTATGGCGGATCTAGGCTTAGGTTCAGTGTCCATGGTGACTCTATGGAGTCCTTTGGATTTCAATTGGTTTTCCATTTTAGTTTTCCATGTGTGGAAATTGTATGGAGTCAACAGAGGTACTGAGGAGGCCATCTGGATATGCTGTAGTGAATGATTCACTTGTAGAAACCTGAAAATCAAAACAGAAAAGGAAAAATAAGGTTGGACAGCTTGCACATTCTAGGCTTTCATCACACCCAGCATAGTCAATCAAGCAAGCTTGATCAACAAGTTCTTTACTTGGGATATTGAGTGGTAAGCCTTGGCTTCTGGTGCAGTGCTGGAATTTTGAGCTATTGCTCACTTCGCATGGAGAAATCTGTCAAAAGCTTGTTCGTGAGAGATTGTTCTTCATCCCGCTGCATGATATGATACCATATTAATTCTTGCACATGATCTAGGAACTAGGAATCAAAATCATCAAAGAATTATTAACAAATACTCATGAATTGGAAAATAACTAGAACCAAAATAGGTTTCCTCTCTGTATATTTTATAAACAATAATGGGTTACAATTTCCATGCTGAGAAATGGCTTAACTCCATGAAGAATTCGAATACCTAAGGGACAATTCTAATTCAATGAGTGAGTCTAGCTTAACTGACTCTTTGCCATGCAATCTCACTCAGTTAACCACTTGACTAAAAACCTAATTGACTCACCAAACCCTAACTGATGTCAGAGTGCAATAAATGACTGAATCTCAACTGAAGGACATCAAACACATGTCATAGCAATCCAACCATCAAGTGCTAGTCCTGCATGACTCCAATGAACCCTGATGAAGTTAACTGAAGCTGAACTGACCATCAGAAGTTGGTGGAGGTGCTTGTTGACTCTAATTCATGAAATAATAATAAATAATCATTAAATAATATATTTAATGAATGGAGGCACCTTAACTGATTGTAACCACGAGTTAGCAATTAGGTGCATTAATGTCACACAGATCACCCCTGGAGTGCTCCAGTTAGCCTCCTTGACTGTAGGAGAAGGCTAAGTTAGCCTCCTTAACTGTAGGTAGGCGTGGGTGTGACTGGATGATGGCAATTAATGCTCCACTGATGTCAATTAAACTTAGGATAGTGGTTTAACTAGGCCAATTTGACCAAAAGAGTGTGTATGATGGTAAATGTCTCCAACAGGGTTCAAAAAGCTATCTTCGCCACATCTTCTAGCCTTACTCTGATTTGGTAATATCCTGACCTTAAGTCTAATTTTGAAAAGTACCTTACGCCATGCAGTTCGTCCAACATCTCATCAATATATGGAATGGGGAATTTGTCTTTAATAGTTATTTTGTTTAGTCCTCTATAATCAATGCCTAAATGATCCATCCTTATTTCATACCAGTACTACTGGTGCAACATAAGGACTTTGAATTTCTGTAATCACTCCACATTTCAATAAATCACGGATTAATATTTCGATCTCCATCTTATGGTGGTGTGGATACCTATAGGGTTTAACATTGATAAGGATGGATCCTGACTTGATTTCGATGACATGCTCGATCTTCCTTTCTAGTGGTAACTCCATGGGGAGGTCTTCGAATACTTTTTTGTATTTTTGGATTAATCCTTGGTTCTCTGGATGGTCTAGTTTAACTACTTCTGAAGTTAATAATTCCATCTCCTAGCATTGTACGACATATGCTGGTGCTCCTTTTCGAATTAGCTTCTCCATTTTGTGGGATGACAAATTTGCATGCAAGGGGGTTGGAACCCATATAATTTGTATCTTTCTACTTTCCATTTAAACTTTATAAAGTGTTATTGGTGGTTTGCTGAGTAGGTACCTAGTGTTTGCAACCACTGAATTCCTAAAACTGCATCAACTCCTCCTAAGGGCACTGCGTAAAATTCAGACTCAAGGTTATAGTCTTGTATTTGTAGCTTAACTTTGTGGCATTTCCCTACTTTTTCAATCTTCTTTCCATATGCTACCATTACTTTCATGTTGTGTACTAGATATATGAAAAGTCTAAGCCTCTTTGCAACACTTATGTCGACGAAATTATGGGTTCTTCCTATGTCGAACAGGACTACAACATTGCTATTTTTTATATGCCTTTTTAATTTTAATGTTTGTGGTTGGTGTATTCTTATTATGGATGCAATTTATATTTTGGGAGTTTCTTCATCTTCTGAATCTGACAAAGGATTTTCGATGTCATGAGTTTCTTGTATGCCGGATTCATTGATATTTGATGTAGTGCTCTGCTTGCCGGGCAGAGCACTAAGTCCTGAACTTTAACACAATTTGGCATTTACTCTTAATTTGATTTTTAAGTCCTAGTATGTGACAGCAAAATTTTACATGAAATTTTACTTCGATTTCAGATTTTCATTTATTTGTAAAATAAAGAGATGGTTCACCGAAAAATACCTGAGCTTTAGCTAGCTGAAGGTTGTCCCTGATTCCTGCTCCTTTAGCCTTGCCTTTCCCTCGTTTGAGCCTATAGGAGCCTTGATGCCAACTCGGATGATCCACCCTATCGACCAGCGAACATGCTGGCCCTAGGAAACTGACGGGTTTCCTAGCCCCCGAGCCCACGTACCGATAAACCGGATATCAACTTCCCTCTTCTCTGAGTGTAAATCTGCTCCCTGGAGTTAACCCCCTCCTCCAGCTTTCTTCCCTCTCTGCTCCATCACTTTCCTTCCTCTGTTCTTCCGTAAAAAGTTTCTCCCAATTGCTCTCCCCAAAATCAAAATAATAATCCCCTTTTGAACCATTTGATCCCCCTCCTTATATCTCCTTCCCCTCCTTTCTTCCATCGCCTTCCTTCTTCCACTGCCTCCTTCATAATTAAATTAATTTATTTAATTCTATCTTGGGCAGTCCAGTTTAGATTTGTTTGACATTTTTTATGTATTAATGAATTTTCTTGATTTGTACAATTTCCTTGCCCCCAATGAGATGGTGGAAATTACTTAAATGTTTTTCCTATTGAATTGTACGTGTTACATTTAAAACCTAACCAATTGTCATAGAATTTTACCTATGTTGTTTGTTTAAGTTTTATACTGAACGGAAAAAGTAATGGTAATAATAGTATTATTAATTATTATTTATTATTAACTAAATAATAAGTACTTAATAATAAACATTAATAATATGAAATAATAATAATAGATAATAATAACAGAAGTAAAATAATAATTAATATTATTAACCAATAATTAATCAATTGTAGTCTCATGATTAATTGATTGAAATGATAGCATTGACATGTTTATGTTTATTGTTAAGTCCCCTCACGCATTGTTTCTTAATAAATAAGGTACATTTATAGGTTAAAAACAATTCACAATTACTTAGTTAACCTATCCAACTATTTAAATATTTCATACTAGCGTGCATGTGTGAGGTGTGCATGCATGGCCAGTACATGCACAGGTTGCACATGTACTATAGCAAAAAACCCTAAATTCTAACTGATACAAATAATATTTCACACAACATGACCCATATTTAGATATAATATGATTTCTTGTGACATTCGGAGTTATTTAACAATTATGTTCTTATTAATTAGTCAGTTAAGATTGGTACCTACCATCACTAGTCTGGTATCATAATTGTCCAACATTCAACAATAATAACTAATATGTCCACCCATCCTAACCTACGTCCGCATCCTCCCTATCCTTCCTCTGCTAGTACAAAGTGGATGCCAGCTGTACTGACCTTCCCACACTGAACCTGAGAGCAGTAGCGTCGGCTATCTAGCGGACCTAGCCTCTCCTAGCAGGCATCCGACCATCATCATCACAACAACTTGGGGAGCGTGTCTCAGCACTGCCCTCCCATGACCTCAGGTATCAAGTGACATAGGGTGGGAAATGAATCCATCCCTCTCAACATATTGGGTACATACTCATCAAACCATACTGCGTTGCTATCGAGTTTATTGGTATGTGTCATCGTACCATCACTTGGAAATTAAGGCTCTTCCTCAAGATATGTATTGAGTCATACTTTACATCACACACTTGGCTATCACATAGCCCCTGTACCCTGCAGGTTAGCACTATGCAAAACATGCATTCATAACAATATTAAATCAATAGCTGGTCCATATCATCAACATTATTTCCTTTCATCATAAAATCACAAAATAAATCATATCATGGATGGGTACCCATGTACCACATCATACATATCACATCATACTAAGGATTACTATCAACTATATGTTTTAGTTATGAAATAAATGAATCTGATGACGACTACTGCATAAGCACAATAATTTCATATAAATGATAATCATCATAACATCATAATCAAAGCATCTACATAGGCATGTTAATCATCGTAACATCATGATCAAAGTATAGTATAAGCATGATAACATTAGAGCATAATCCTGATAACATCATAGCATCCGTAAATAATCACATATAACCTGCCAAAATATAGTTCATGAAGTATAGTTGAGTCCACAGATAATAAGTAAATACACTGTAATAAGTCTGAGTGATAAATATGTCAGAGTCAAAATATGGGGTACTACATACACCCACCCTTCAGGAAAATTCGTCCCGAAGTTATGGTCAAAATAGTGAGGGAAAATCTCGACGCATAGTCTCCGTGTCCTCCTAGGTAGCAGATCCTGGGCTATACTTGTCCCACTGGACCTTGACTTGGTCCACGTGTCGACTACGGAGCTGTTGAACTCTATGATCCAATATACATAATGGTTTGGCCGTGAAGATTCCCTTGTCCAAGACCTGCAAGTCCTTCCAATGAATCTTGTGAGACTCATTGGCTATGTAATGTTGCAACACTAAAACATGAAATAAATTATGAGTCCTATATAAGTGGGGTGGTAGTGCAAGACGATAAGATACCGGTCCGATTCTTTCAAGAATATCGAATGGCCCTATAAAGCGAGGTGACAACTTGGTCCCTTTTCCAAACTGAATGGCACTTTTATTTGGTTGGATGCATATATATACACGATCCCCTACCTCATAAATTCTATCAGTTCTGTGTGCATCAGCATAACTCTTTTGTCTATCCTGTGCTTCCTTAAGATGCTTCCTGATCTGTACCACTTGCTCTGCCATCTCCTGAAGCAACTCAGGCCCGACTAAAACATGATCCTCCAACCTGTCCCAACTGAGTGGAGTCCTGCAAGGTCTCCCATACAATGCCTGGTATGGAGGCATACCAATGGAGCTGTGATGACTGTTGTTATATGCAAACTCTACTAGAGGAAGATATTTCTCCCATTGTGTCTACCGATCCATAACATACATCCTAAGCATGTCCTCCATCACCTGATTCACCCTCTCTGTCTGCCCATCTGTCTCAGGATGATAAGCTGAGCTTAAGTTCAGCTGGGTCCCTAATGCTGACTACATGCTTGTCCAAAATCTAGAGGTAAACTTAGGGTCTCAGTTAGAAATTATCTTCTTCGGAACTCCATGAAGGCATACAATTTCATTTATGAATACCCTTGCTACATCCGTCACATCATAAGTGTCTCTTACTGGAATGAAGTGGGCACTTTTGGTCAGTTTGTCAACCACTAAGAGTATAGCATTATGTCTCGAGGATGTGAGGGGCAATCCCACAATGAAGTCCATGGAAATGACTTCCCATTTAGTCTCAGGAATATCATGAGGTTGTAAGAGACCGGCTGGGTGTCGATGATCTGCCTTGACTTGATGACATTCTAGGCATTTCAAAACAAAATCAACTACATCGCTCTTCATACCGGCCCAGAAGAAGAGCTTCTTCATGTCTGCATACATCTTCTTCACTCCAGGGTGTGCACAATAATGTGCCCTATGCACCTCTCTAAGGATTGCTTCCCTGAGATTACCTTCTTTAGGGATATACATCCTCCCTTGGTACCGCAGCAACCCATCTTCTTCAATATGGTACCCATAATACTTCGACTCACACTTCTTCCCACTCTGAATTTCGGAGGTTACCTTTATATACCATCCATCTCCCAAGAGTTGTTCGAGCACTTTCTCCTTAATCCGTACCCCATATTTTGACTCCAGCATATTTATCACTCAGACTTATTACAGTGTATTTACTTATTATCTGTGGACTCAACTATACTTCATGAACTATATTTTGGCAGGTTATATGTGATTATTTACGGATGTTATGATGTTATCAGGATTATGCTCTAATGTTATCATGCTTATACTATACTTTGATCATGATGTTACGACGATTAACATGCCTATGTAGATGATTTGATTATGATGTTATGTTGATTATCATTTATATGAAATTATTGTGCTTATGCAGTAGTAGTCATCAGATTCATTTATTTCATAACTAAAACATATAGTTGATAGTAATCCTTGGTATGATGTGGTACATGGGTACCCATCCATGATATGATTTATTTTGTGATTTTATGATGAAAGGAAATAATGTTGATGATATGGACCAGATATTGATTTAATATTGTTATGAATGCATGTTTTGCATAGTGCTAACCTGCAGGGTACAGGGGCTATGTGATAGCCAAGTGTGTGATGCAAAGTATGACTCAATACATATCTTGAGGAAGAGCCTTAATTGCCAAGTGATGGTACGATGACACGTACCAATAAACCCGATAGCAACGCAGTATGATTTGATGAGTATGTACCCAGTATGTTGAGAGGGATGGATGCATTTCCCATCCTATGTCAATTGATACCCAAGGTCGTGGGAGGGCAGTGCTGAGACACTCTCCCCAAGTTGTTGTGATGATGATGGTCGGATGCCTACTAGGAGAGGCTAGGTTCGCTAGATAGCCGACGCTACTACTCTCAGGTTCGGTGTGGGAAGGTCAGTATAGCTGGCATCCACTTTGTACTAGCAGAGGAAGGATAGGGAGGATGCGGACGTAGGTTAGGATGGGTGGACATATTAGTTATTATTGTTGAATGTTGGACAATTATGATACCGGACTAGTGATGGTAGGTACCAATCTTAATTGACTAATTAATAAGAAGATAATTGTTAAATAACTCCGAATGTCACAAGAAATCATATTATATCTGTATATGGGTCATGTTGCGTGAACTATTATTTGTATCAGTTAGAATTTAAGGGTTTTTGCTATAGTACATGTGCAGCTTGTGCATGTACTGGCCATGCATGCACACCTCACACATCCATGCTAGTATGAAATATTTAAATAGTTGGATAGGTTAACTAAGTAATTTTGAATTGTTTTTAACCTATAAATGTACCTTATTTATTAAGAAACAATGCGCGAGGGGACTTAACAATAAACATAAACATGTCAATGCTATCATTTCAATCAATTAATCATGAGACTACAATTGATTAATTTTTGGTTAATAATATTAATTACATTTCAATCAATTAATCATGAGACTATAACTGATTAATTATTGGTTAATAATATTAATTATTATTTTACTTCTGTTATTATTATCTATTATTATTATTTCATATTATTAATGTTTATTATTAAGTACTTATTATTTAGTTAATAATAAATAATAACTAATAATACTATTATTACCATTACTTTTACCATTTAGTATAAAACTTAAACAAACAACATAGGTAAAATTCTATGACAATTGGTTAGGTTTTAAATGTAACACGTACAATTCAATAGGAAAAACATTTAAGTAATTTCCACCATCTCATCGGGGGCAAGGAAATTGTACAAATCAAGAAAATTCATTAATACGTAACAAATGTCAAACAAATCTGAACTGGACTGCCCAAGATAGAATTAAATAAATTAATTTAATTATGAAGGAGGCGATGGAAGAAGGGAGGCGGTGGAAGAAAGGAGGGGAAGGAGGTATAAGGAGGGCGATCAAATGGTTCAAAAGGGGATTATTATTTTGATTTTGGGGAGAGCAGTCGGGAGAAATATTTTACAGAAGAACAGAGGAAGGAAAGTGATGGAGCAGAGAGGGAAGAAAGCTGGAGGAGGGAGTGAACTCCAGGGGGAATATTTACACTCAGAGAAGAGGGAAGTTGCTATCCGGTTTATTGGTACGTGGGAAACCCGTCAGTTTCCTAGGGCCAGCAGGTTCGCTGGTCGACAGGGTGGATAATCTGAGATGGCATCAAGACTCCTATAGGCTCGGACGAGGGAAAGGCAAGGCTAAAGGAGCAGGAATCAGGGACAACCTTCAGCTCGCAAAGCTCAGGTATTTTTTGGTGAACCATCTCTTTATTTTACAAATAAATGAAAATCTGAAATCGAAGTAAAAGTTCATGTAAAATTTTGCTGTCACATACTAGGACTTAAAAATCAAATTAAGAGTAAATGCCAAATTGTGTTAAAGTTCAGGACTTAGTGCTCTGCCCAGCAAGCAGAGCACTACATCTGAATTGTCTTCTTCTTCTGCTTCACATTGATATAAGTTCTTGGTGGTCTCTTTTTTTAAACATCTGTGTCTTGCGTCCCACTTCTCTCTGATATACCTACACTTTCCTTCTTTCATCCATTGGGCTTCTAAGGTGGTTTTGTTGTCATTCCTTAGATGTGGTGGCTAGTATTTGGTGTTGGTTTTGGTATTTGGAATAGACCTTTGATCTTTGTCATGGTTTTTGTTCCACGCCTTTTTAAATTTTTCTTCAATTATTTTTTCCTTGCGTCTCGCCTTGTCCAAGGTTGATACATTTAGTAGCTCTAGTTCATCTCTTATATAGGGTTTTAGTCAATACACATAATTTTGGAGGCATTGACTATCTGTGAGTTCTGGCACACGTGTCACCAAGTCTTCCCATTCATCGGTGTATTCATCGACATCGCCTTTTTGCTGCAATCTGGTAAGTTTTGCGAAGAAGTATTTTTATTTTAAGTCTTCAAACCTCTTAAAGAAATCGTTTTTGAATGTTCTCTTCTTGCGCCTAGTTGCCAATGTTGTAACCTTCCACCACATGTACCAGTTGTAAGCCCACTCTTCTAGTTGCATAGAGGCATATTTTATCATTTCCTCTTTAGCTGTGATATTGTGTATGGAAAAAAATTCTTCTGTCTTGTTGATCCACGCCACGCCCCGTTTTGTGTCACCATTGAATTTTGACAATTATAACTTGGGTTTCATTTGATATCCATTCCTTTTTGGAGGAGAAAGTGACTGCTCATGATTTGGAGAGAGATCGTGACCGAAATATTCTTATGGAATTCCTCTTCTGGGAGGAATTGTCTTATGATGCCTTGAATTTGAGGATGGTTAGTCTTCCTTTGAAATATTGCACACTAATGTAGTAATTTTGTTTTCCAAATGATGCTCGAGTTTGCTTAACCCGGGTTCGAACAATACTGTGATGTTTCTTTTTACACCTTCCATCTCCCAAGCTACTGCCTCATTGAATTCCTTTTTGATTGTCTCTGATAATTCATTTTTACTTTTGTGTAGTTCCGTTTTGTTTTGGTTAAGTCTTGAGTGTACTCCTTCGAGATGTTTAGAACCTTGGGTTTGATTAAGCTCTAATTTCACCATTCTTTCTTTAATTTCATTCATTTCCACCATTTTTCTTGCGCATGGAGGAATTTTGTTTTAAAATGGTGATATATATATATATATATATATATATATATTATAATATATACATGGTTGTGCGGGTCGACGGTGGAGACGCGCAATGGCTGGAGCAGGAGGATGATGTAGAGGACGGCTGGAGCAGCAGGGAGTAGCGCATGGGGAGTGGAGTGGAGCAGGAGGGCAACTGTGGAGGAAGGAAGGGAAGCATGGGGGAAATGGAGGGGGTGTGCAGGGTGTGTACGAGGAAGGGAGGAAGAAGGGCATGGAATGGAGGGCGGCGGCCTGAAGCAGCACGTGGAAGGAGAGGGGAGTGTGTAGGAGGGAAATGGAGTAGAGGATAAGAAACTGGAGCAGCGGAGGATGCTAAGGAGAGACAAGCTTTGATACCACTTGAAGTAAACTAAAACTCTAAAACCCACATGAATTCCAAAAATTAACCACAACAAAATTGAATATTGAATGATGATTTAATTATAATGATGAGAAGACCTTTTATAGGTAAAA
The DNA here is from genome assembly GCA_001517045.1 of Pseudotsuga menziesii. NCBI lineage: Eukaryota > Viridiplantae > Streptophyta > Pinopsida > Pinales > Pinaceae > Pseudotsuga > Pseudotsuga menziesii. The sequence goes on along the minus strand of LPNX011114008.1, from coordinate 884,974 downwards.
AATACGCTGTTTCACTGAAAGGGTGTGATGCTATGTTTTAATTAATACTACCTTAATATTAAAATAATTTCTCGTAATATTAGATACATAACAATTGTTCAGTTTATTTGCAAATTAGATAAGATAGATTGTTGTTTATCAAGTTAAGTAAATTTAATTCTGTCTATTTCATTTTTTTTTTAATTATCAGTTTATGCAATTTACATTTCAGTTTATTAATATGAAATGGTTTCTTTATGCTTATGTTTATGAATTTGCTTAAGTTTATTTACTGTTATATTTTCTTAATAAGCAGGCTTATTTATTGCCTTATGCATTAGAATTACATGTCCATGGCTTCAGTTGAAGATTAGTTCATTTAGGTTATTTTTACCATTTTAACTTTGCAGCCTATCATTCAGACAACCTGTTTAGTCTGTTATTCAGCCACCCCTTTCAGACCCACAGTTCAGTCTGTCATTCAGCTCTTAATTCTATTTCTAGTGTTTTTATGTATTTTGAGTTTGTTTTTAGTTTAGTTTTGTTAATGTCTGAACTATGGTTTGACTGTAATAGCTAGGTGTTAGTTTTGTTTAACATTAAAGTTAAAGTTTAATTGTTGTAGGTTATTTATTAAAGTTTTATTATTTTCCTTATTTCCTTTTTCTTGAATGTGTGTTAAGTTGTTTTTGTTTCTTGAATGTTATTGCTGATTTTGTTTTAATATTGTATTATTTCATAGTTATGCTTTTTAGATTGATTTATTTGTTTGTATGTGAGATTTAGTGTTATATGTGTTTTCTTTAGTATGTTTCTAGGTTGTCTCTTTTATGTTGTGTTATTGTTGAAAGAACTTGTAGGATAGAACCTAAAGATATTTCTTTTATTAATTTTTTTACTTGCTTATTTTATCAAGTTTTCTTTATTAAGTTTTCTACTTGTCTCTTTTATCAATTTTTCTTTATTAAGTTTTGTACTTGCTTCTTTTATTAAGTTTTATAGTTGCTTATAAGTCAAGTTTTCCTTGTACCCTAGTTTTCTGTTTGAATAGTTAATTGTTGATTGTATTTTGTTTAAAGTTTATTATCAATTGTCTAGTTTATTATTCTAACTCAGTTTAATTAATTCAATAAGTGCATTTTTAGGAGTTTGGCTCGGTTTTTCATTTTGAAAGATCTTTCGATATTTTGTTTGTTAAAATATTTACACGACACCCTCTACCTTCGCATATATTTTGTGTCAACTATAAGCTTACCAACCCCAGTTGATAATTAAAGAATAGGTGGATTAATTTAAATATTATAAAACCCAACACTTTTGGCGTTGTTGCTAGGGATTTGTTCTGTAAGGTAGAGTAGAATTATTTATGAATTTTAGTAATAGGTTGGTAGCAAGGGACGGTAAGACGAGAGGTAAGAACCTACGCATCTATTATAACAGGCACCCCCAAATCCAACAACAATAGTATCATAGGTTTTCTTTAGTTTAAAAGTCTTTCATGAGTACAATTAGAGATCCTCAGGGTATATTTGTCAAGACTAGAAAATTTATTGAAGTCTCTACTAACTACCATAGGGGACGTAATTCCCCAACTACTAACTCACCAGAATGGTATCGAAAGACACCTATAGGAAGTAGTTCTACCCTGAAACCTAAGGAGTCTCTCTTATAAGATCTTACTGGAGAAGCCATAGAAGGAGAAGGAACCTTGGAAGAAGGTCCTAAGGAGCCCTATCCTAAGGAAGTTCAAGAGGATCAGCCATTAGAAACCTTTAACCCTCCACTAGTTTTGAATCCAATTAAAACAACTTTTTCACTAGCAGGAGATCCAAATTTCATTGAATTTGCTGATCCTGCTCAAGTAAAATATCTCTTTGGAACCTCAGTAAATCCAGTTATTTCACAAATTGAAACTTCTACAGTAGAAACTACTATCTCTTTAGGATTCAATAAAAATATAGCTGATCAGAGGAAGATCTCTCCCGAAAAAGAATGTTGGGATGCCCCATTATCACCTTGAAAGGAGCCTCCTAAATATATTTACGTTAAGAATCCAACTTATATGGAGAGATGGGGAGAAAACTAAGATCATGATGAAGTTAGAAATGAAGAAGGAGAAGGGGAAAATCAAACTGAGGCTACTTTTGGGTTCCCTATCTTAGATACAATGCATGATGTAACTATGAAAAAAATCCCTCCTTCCTCCTTACCTACTTTCTATGGAAAAATTAATAAGGACCCAGACACATTCTCGTTCGAGTTCGATATCCTTTGTAGGAGTTACAATTATCTACAAGACTCTCACAAACTAAAACTCTTTCCTACTACACTAAAGGATTCCACCTTGAGATGGTTCATGGGATTAGGAGAATCTACTATTAGGACTTGGGATGATATGAAAACCTCATTCTTGCAAAAATATCAAGAATATTGTAAACCTAAGGACTCTTGACATGATATATTCAAGATACAACAACTTGAAGACGAGAGCCTGGAGGATTATTTTGAGAGGCTCATTTATACATTACATAAGTCTAAATATAATGACCTCGAAGAAGATGTAGTACGTACACTTTTTATTAAGGGGATCTTCGAGGACTTGTTAAAAAGTCTTAATCTCATGGCTGCTGGTGATATTTCTCATAAAAATTTTGCACAGATTAGTGAGATGTGTAAAAATTATTCTAGGAGTAGGGGGGGAGTTACGAAATTTTTTTGAGAGCCTTTTAATAGAAATATAAGAGGAAATGTTCCTAGTTCAGGTAGATTTACAAGAGTAGAGATAGGAAACCCGTTGGAGAATTTTAAGACTGATATCTTAGGAGCAATGGGTTCTCAACTAGATGCTTTACAAGCCAAGAAGAGGTAGGATGAATAAAGAGTAGCAACATGTATCTTTTGTCCAATATGTAGAACTAAACATCCCCAAAGAGAATGTCCATTAAATAACATCTCTCTATGTCACATATGTACAAAAGAGAATCCAACAGATAATTTCCCATCCTTTCTTGGATTGCAAGCCATCTGTAAGAGTGGGGATGTAGTTGAAACATCTAGGAGGCATCCTTTGCAACCTAGAGACCAACCAAAATATCCAATATTTCCACCACAACCTCCACTCTATTATCCTCCGTATCAACCACCTCAGCAATGGAACAATTCCAGTTGGCAGAATTGGCCACCTCAGTATCCCCCTCCTCAATTTCCACAATATCAATATTGGTCACAAGGATGGAGAGGAAAACAATATCCTTAGCCACAAACTGTCCCTGTACTTAATCATTAGAATCAAACAAATTTCCAGCAAATGTAGCATGGATTTGTACCTCCAGTTCCTTTTATCACACAACAACCTCATCACTTTCAGAATGCAAATCCTCCTTGACTGACATTATTACCTGCATAGTTTATACCTAACCCTAATAATAAACCAACTGAAGCACTTAAAAATATTGAGTTGCAAACTCTTCCATCATACCTTATTTCAGTTGTACCTGTACATGAAATTCAATTACGATCGGGAAGAGTTGTGAATAATAAACCCAAGTCATGAGTCATCATTCAGGAACCAAATGAAGAAGAATAAGATTCAAGTGAACCCATGAATGATGATATTTTGGAGGATGTGAACATTCCAAAGGTTCCAGTACACACCCATCCTACACAAGAAACTATTCAAGAGCAAGTAATTCCTCCATTTCCAGAGCGACTAGTAATAGAAAAACATGTAGTTCATCTGGAGTATAACATTTTGAATGAATTAAAAAACATCTGTATTAAAATCCATCTATTACAATCTATTAAAGATATACCCATCTATAGTAAGGTAATAAAGGATCTATGTATTAAACACCCAGGAAAGAAGAAAAAGGACCCTCTTACAATTCATGTTATAGGAGAAATTCCTGAATGTATGACAGGTCAGTCCTGGATTGCAAAATATACAAATCTAGGAGCCTCAGTAGTGACTGTAAGTATAAACAACACCACCATAGAAAATACATTAATCAATTTAGGATCCGCTATTAACATGATGGCCACCGTAGCTTTATAATTTTTACAGTTAGGATAATTTCTTCGACCTACTCCTTCCATCCTAGAACTAGCATATCGCACTATAGTAGAACCCGTTGGAGTCATGGATTACATTGTTGTATAACTAGCTTCATGGGAATACCCTATTGACTTTATGATCATAGAATCAAAGGATCCTTCTAAAGGACATCGTATTATGTTGGGAAGACCATGGTTAGCTACTGCAAATGCTTTTATAGGGCGTAGAGATGGAGAGATGACTATTTCCAATGGGTTGTCCACACAAAGACTTATTTTATATCCCCTAGCACAACCAATAAATGAAAACTCATGGTGGTTAAATTTTTCTTTTGGGGATGAATACTTTGATGATTTCTCCCTTCCTAGTGATTTTTCTTTAGCACTTCAAGAACAGACCACTGAGAATGTATTAAACTAGTTTGTTTCTTCGACAACCTGTACATATTTCCCTCAGTCCTTTTCTCAATTCGATCAAATTTTTGGAGATGAGTTTCAAGAGAATATGGCTCTCTCAATGTTTATAGAAACACATTGTGTCTTCACGGTTAAAGAGCATACAGGACCATATACCATACCTTATGAGGTTGGACCTGACAAATTCTTACATATAAATTCCATATTAAGTGAAAACCAACAAACACAACTGCTTAAAGTTCATAGGAAACAAGCTGGATAATTTGCATGGGAATATACCAATATGAAGGGTATACACCCCGATACCTGTATTCACCATATTTATATGGATCCAAGCATGTCACCTGTAAGGAAGCCACATAGGAGGATGAATCCTGCTCTAAAGGATATAGTAAAAGAAGAATTACAAAAACTCCTCACTGCTAGTTTCATCTATCCTATCTCCGATAGTAAATGGGTATCTCCTTTATTAGTAGTTACAAAGAAAGTTACAGGGAAATGGCGTATTTGTGTTGATTTTATAGAGCTAAACAAAGCTACACTTAAAGACTACTTTCCTTTACCCTTTATCGATCAAGTATTAGATACTGTATCAGGTAAACATTATTTTTCCTTTCTTGATGGGTATAGTGGTTACAAAAAATTTTAATAGCACCGGAAGATCAAGACAAAACCGCTTTTACATGCCCTTGGGGAACATATGCTTATTGAGTTTTTCCATTTAGCTTATGTAATGCACCAACCACTTTCCAGTGATCATATTAGGAATCTTTTTTGATCTTATACATGACTATGTGGAGGTATACATTGATGACTTTACAGGCTATGGTAATAATTTTCAAGAAGCCCTTGACAATCTTGAGAAGGTATTGATCCGATGTCTAGAAACGAATTTATCTCTTAGCCATGAAAAATGTATAATGTTACTAACGTAAGGTATAGTTTTGGGACACCATGTTTCTTCCCAAGGAATTCAGGTAGACCCTGCAAAGATCGAAGTAATTGTTGGCCTTCCCTCTCCCAAAAGTCAGAAAGAGGTAAGAAGCTTCCTTGGCCATGTAGGCTATTACCACTGCTTTATTGAAAATTTCACTAAAATAGATGCACCAATGTTTAAGTTACTAACAAAGGAATTAGAATTCCAGTGGACAGAATCTTGTCAAAATGATTTTGAAATCCTAAAAGCTAAACTATAGGTGGCACCAATACTTAGGGGTCCTGATTGGTCCCTTCCTTTTCACATATCTACCGATTCCTCTGATACGGCCATAGGAGGAGTCCTCAGCCAAAAAGAAGGACAAGAACCTTATACCATCTATTTTATTAGAAAAAATATCACCCTTGCTGAATTAAATTATACCGTGACCGAAAAATAATTTTTGGAAATAGTTTACTCTATTAATAAATTTCGTCATTATATCACAGGTTCTAAAGTTTTTGTGCATAGAGATCACTTTTCCATTAGATTTCTAATTAATAAACGAATTACCAATGGTAGACTGACTTGGTGGCTTCTTTTATTGCAAGAATTTAAGATTACCGTCATTGACCGACCTGGTAAAGAAAATCTCATAGCAGACTTCCTTTCCCATATTCAACATGAAGAGGGTACTAAAACGGTTGATGAAACTTTTCCTAATGAACATCTATTTGCTGTATCTATTCAAACTCCTTGGTTCGCAGATATTACCAATTATTTAGCAACTGGGAAAATACCAAACCATTTGTCTCCACATAAGAAGCATCATATTATAGTTCAGAGTTCTAATTATTCTTGGGTTGATAATGATATCTTCCGCATTGGTCCCGATCTTATTATTCGATGATGTGTGCGGGAGGATGAAATGACAGACATTCTCCATGCATGCCATGATGGACCATGTGGAAGACATGTTTCTGATAATAGGACAACATATAAAGTATTACATTTTGGTTATTATTAGCCAAGTATTTTTAAGGATGCTGCCAAATATGTTAAAAGATGTGATAGTTGCCAAAGAATGGGTAGACCTATGTCATCTGATCAAATGCCTTTACAACCCCAAGTTATGATTGAACCTTTTGAGAAATGCGCTCTTGATTTTGCAGGACCAATTTCTCTCATGTCTCTCAAAAATAAATATATCTTAGTTTGTATAGACTATGTCACCAAGTGGGTAGAAGCTAAATATATGTTTAGAGCCACAGAGAAATTGGTGGTAGAATTTATATATGAAGAAATATTCACCTGGTTTGGCGTGCCTAGAGAAATTGTCCTAGATCAAGGTACTTAGTTTACTTCTAAATTAATGAAAGAACTTCCTACAAAATATGGCATTCGACATTGAAAATATTCACCTTATCACACTCAAGATAATGGTCAAGTAGAATCAACTAATAAAGTATTAGAAGCCATTTTAACTAAGAACATTCACTTACATCATAAGGATTGGGCAGATAGACTCCCCGAGGCTTTATGGTCCTATAGGATAACATGGAGAAACACTACCGGGCATACTGCCTATGAGTTAGTATATGGAAAACAAGTCGTTTTACCTATTGAATTTCAAGTTAAAAATTTTCATATGGCAGAACATTTAGGTATGAATTTGGATGAAGCACATAAACAACGAAGATTACATATTAATAAGTTAGACGAAATTAGGCAAGATGCACTACAAAGAACGATGTTAATACATAATCAACGAAAAACATGCCATGATAAATTTATTAAGCAAAAGCAGTTTACTACTGGATATTGGGCACTACTATTCAATTCACGGTTTAAAATTTTTAAAGGAAAATTAACTACCCATTGGATGGGTCCATACGAAGTAGTTACAACTTTTGACAATGGATCAGTAAACATTAAAACAATTGATGGATCAGAAATTTCCTTTGTAGTAAATGGACATAGACTCAAGCTCTATCACCAATCGACATATAAACATGATTTTATACAAAATGTTTTGCAGCAAAATGAAATGGAATTTGTTGAAGGGGAAGCTATTCCTCCTCCTCCTGATCCTTGAAAAATATTTTGGGTTATTATCACTTGTATATATGTAAGTATGTGCTTGTTGCTTTGAATAAATAAGAGTCACTTCTAATAGGTTGTCTACACAAGACTCTTTTTGTTTTATGTCTTTATGATTAAATTGAATCATCTAACAAGTGGTTTTTCAGTTTGATTACAAGTATATTATCTCTATGAGAAGCTAAAGGAATATTACATGGACAAGGAAAGTATGTTAAATTCTCATCAGGTATTTTAATCTTTTTGGGGTACTTTCAAAATTTGCAGCTTATACAGATAAATTTTTTATATCAATCTTTTCTATATCATACTTAACCAATTCTGTTATGATTCATATAGTTTTTGGTATTTTGATTTAGACATGTGAATTATTTATTTATTTTTTTAAACAGTTGCTCGATAAGACCCACTTTCATTATCATATTTTTCACATCCTTATTTTTCACCTATGGATTACTAGTTCATCATATACTTGTTATCAAAACTTGTCTCTTGAGTATTTTGGTGATAACTCAAAAGCAAGTGGAATTTTTACCTATGGGGAACATTACTTTACTTTATAAAGAAGAAGGACTGTCAGGTTAATAAAAAAATTTCAGTTATTCTCTTTTGACATGTTTTATGAGTGTGGACATTATGAAATTACTTATAACTTAATTTTGAAAACAATTGAATTATGTGTTTAGCAGGATTTAACTCGCTCTAGTACCAATCGAATTCCATATATTTAATATCATTTTACAAGGAAAACCTGTTGGGGTACTGAACAGGCCTATTGGCAGCAATTCAATGCTAAGTAAAAACCTTACAACAGGAAGCTCGATAAATGCATATAAACCCGTCAGGGTACTAAACAGGCTCGCTGGCAGCGAGGATATGCTTGCATGGTACCAAGATAAACCTGTTGCGGTACTAAACAGGCCTATTGGTAGTGGGGAAATATCTGGTAAATGAGATACGGTTAATACACCATTATGCACATAGTTCATAAAATAGTGATCATATTTGAAAAATTCTTCAAAAAATTATGTCATGGTCACTTGTTTATAATGTCATTTGAGAATAGCTCTAAGTTGTCTTTGCCCCAGCTGTCTAATTCAACATATACCTGACATATCATTATCTTAGAAATGGGACCCAAAGTTGTAAATCTCACACTTGGGGTACACTTAAAATACTTGACGGTGACATGATATCTTTACAATGAGGCACGAATGGCTAGTTTTTTCTATGGTGTTATTTTAATTATATTATTCTCATTTACATGGTCTTTATAAAACCTATTTTATTTTTCATGAATATACATCTCTGAACCATTTCCATTTACTAGTTAGTTTTTTTTTAAACAAATTCGTAGGATGCTAGCATTCTTTCTATTTTTCTAGAACAATCAATTCTTCTCTCTGTATGGCTTGAGGAAACGCCATATCTATGGTTTGGGGGAAGATGGATTTGATTTGCAAAAAAATAGATTATTTTTATTTTATGACAAATCTATTTATCTCTAACAAATGATAAGTATTTTCAAGAATGTAAACAATGGAATTTGGTTATAGCTTGAAGCATATTTTACAGCAAAATTCAATATAGCCTTACCATATGAAGAATCAAATGAAAACAAATGAAATATCAAATAGAGATCTGGTAAAAATGGTGATATTATAGCACTTATGTGAGATTTAGTGTTATATTTGTTTTCTTTAGTATGTTTCTAGGTTGTCTCTTTTATGTTGTGTTATTGTTGAAAGAACTTGTAGGATAGAACCTAAAGATATTTGTTTTATTAAGTTCTCTACTTGCTTCTTTTATCAAGTTTTCTACTTGCCTCTTTTATCAAGTTTTCTTTATTAAGTTTTCTACTTTCTTCTTTTATTAAGTTTTCTAGTTGCTTATAAGTTAAGTTTTCCTTGTACCCTAGTTTCCTGTTTGAATAGTTAATTAGTGATTGTATTTCAGTTTAGAGTTTATTATCAATTGTCTAGTTTATTATTCTGCCTCAGTTTAATTGATTTAATAAGTGCATTTTTAGGAGTTTGACTTGGTTTTTCATTTTGAAACATCTTTCGATCTTTTGTTTGTTAAAATATTTACATGACACCCTCTACCTTCACATATATTTTGTGTCAACTCTAAGCTTACCAATCCCGGTTGATAATTAAAGAATAGGTGGATTAATTTAACACATTATAACATTCAACATCCTTTTTCATTCCTAGACAAAAATACTACTTTCTGGTTGTAGCAATTGTTTTCTGATATCCTAGGTGAGCAGAATATGGAGCTTGATGGATCTCTCCCATAAAAATTCTCTTCAAGTATGCTACATTTGGAATATAAATTATGCACTTATAAGTAAGAAGTTCATCTTCTTCCAATTTATATCCATCATACTTTTTTTTAGGATTTTGTTGTTGCAACTTAGCCTTAATCTTCACATACATTTCATCTTTAGCAGTATGATAAACAACCTGCTGTCTCACATATGATTGGAAAATACTGAGAGATGCCACATGGATTTCATGCACCTTCCTGTTCAGTGCATCATGTTATACCGAAATATCATCACCCTCATGTTATGAGATAGGTATCCCCTTGAATGCTCCAATCCCTCAGAGTTTCCCTATATAAATGAAGGAATAAATTAACCCCTTGCAATTTTTCCCTCTTTTGAGCTGTTAACACTCTTTCCCCATTGACCAAAAGCGTTACCCAAGAAGCAAAGAGCTAGCACCACTCCTTATACATGAGAAAAGATAGGTTCCACTACTCTTTCCCTTACTTCCAAAGCGGTGCCCCCTTATCACCACCTGTTTTCTTCTTTGGAAAAGCGGTGCTCAAGTTTTGAAGGAAAAAAGAGAAGCTTCTAGAGGATTCTCGAAGCTTACCTATGTGGAGCCTCATCCCTATGGTTTAGGACCAGCCGGAGCTTAATATCCTCCCTTTTAGGATCTAATCTCCACCTCACCCATGAGATCCTCAACCATACCTATCCTCCCATGCCTTTAAATACTAGCTCTTCCCCCATGGGACAAAATGAGGAAGAATTGTGTTGCATACCCAAACTCTCTCAAAACCATTCTTGAGCCTTTGGAGGCAAGGTGAAGTTAGAGGCAAGAAGCCATTGGAAGGAACTCTCAACACCAAGGCATGAAGGTTGTAGTCTCTCCAATAATTTATTAATAAAGAATGTCTTTTCTTTCCCATATTTACTATTTCATGTGTTTATATTGCTTGATTCCTTGGTCACAAGCATAAATCTAGTTGATTATATAGTATGCTATCATGTTTTATTTTTTTTCTTCCATATTTTACATGTTCTTCTAAGAGGATAGTGAGGAAAAACTTTGAGAGAATCATCATGGCATTCCATTCAAGTGATTAAACATATCTAGGGAGAGTCTAGCATTCAGTGTTTGTTGTTTTGTTCTAGATCTGAACCATTCAGACTAGGGAACCAACTCTTGTTCACAGGAGGTGTGTATTTTCAACTAACAAAAGTGGAAACTCCATTGGGGATCTACTTCAAATTCTAGATCATTGTTAAGTTGAAACCTCCACCTTCATTTTCAATTTCTAGATCTAATTTTCCATGAATAGATTTCTAGATCTACTTTGAATTTGATTGTCTTGCGTCTGTCTACCTTTGGATCTTCATATTTTTGGTTCACTGGTTTTTTTGGTGATTTTTTGGGTTCATTTTTCATTCTATAACTTCCTTTTCTGTTGCTTTTTTATTTTTCAAATCGCCATCTTGGGCACTGCTCTTGAGTTGTGTTATAAGTGTGGTTATGGAGCTGTCACCGCTCCTCCTTTGTGTTAAAGAAGCAATGCCACCACAGTTTCTCTGTTTATAGGAAGCAGTACTGGACCTGGTAACGCCCTAGTGTGAACCTGTAGTAAGTGGTGCTACCGCTCTGTACTTGTGTGCAAGAAGCGGTTCTATACCTGGTAACGCCCTGGTGTGAACCTGCAGTAAGCGGTGCCACCGCTCTATCCCTGTGTGCAAGAAGCGGTGCTTAGGTTGGTAACGCCCTGTTCAACACCTGTAGAAGTGGTGCCAAGTATTATTCTTAGCCCTGTTTGGTATTTGATTCTTAAATTCTTCTTTTGGTATTTGAGATGCATGCTTCAGATTGTTACAGTTGTTTTTTGAACTCTACGATTCATTTTGAACAGAAAACTCAAAAAAAAGACAATTTTTTTTTTCAAGGGCGTGAAAAGAATCCTCAGGCCGGGGGGGGGGGGGGGGAGCCCCCCCCTTGACCCCCCTTGAGCGTGTATGAATCCATAGTTGTTCTCAAGAATTTTGATTGATGTTTGTCTTTTCAAGCTTCATAGTTAGATTTGAATAGAACTTGGTTTTGTTAGATCTCTGATTTTTGTCTTCTTTGATAGAACAATAAAAGCTTCATTTCAGTTTTTCTTCATTTGTTATACATAATTTTTGTATGTTTTTTCCTTTTTTCATAAAGTTGTGGAAAAGTGAATATGAAAGTTATTTTATGATTTTGTGATTAGTTCATTCTCACTTTAGTTGAAAAATCTGAACACTTTTGTAAAAACTTGTAACAACCTTTTCTTGCTTTTCATTAGAGGTATCACTTCTTTTTCAATTCAAAAGAGAAGATTTTGTTTGTTTAAGTTAGGAAAGGACCATATAAACAAGTGTCTTTTATTTTTGTATGAGATTTATTCTATGTTTCAAATAAATTGAACCTCTCTCTCCCTCTCTTAGGTAGAATTTTATTGAAGAGGAAAACTTGCATTATCATATAGATCAGTGTGCATCTTCTTTAATTTCAAGTTTTCACTCCATGGTTCCACCTAAATGCACAAGATAAAATTAAGCGCTAGCTTAGGTTTAAATTTTTTAGCAATATGTGTGATAGGTTAGAGACATGTTCAGGTGTCATTAAACGTAGGAGATGTCGTTATTTGTCTGCAGTACAATCTGGGACTTGCGCGATTCGACTTCCATGTACTGTTGGTATATCAAACGACCTTTCACATACCATCGAGGTATATAAAAGGTATTTCACGTACTCGATTGTATATAGGAAGGCCCCTTATGAACAGTTTTGAATTAGACAACACTACTACCGATTTGAGCTCCCATGTACCTTGTGTATATCGGGATACCCCACTAGGATACCCTATCCAAACCGAGTTAACCTTTTGGTCATCTTGGATTTACGGGTGAAGCTTATAAAGTATTGATAATCCTGGTGAGAAAACTGACCTTTAATCCACCCCTCTCACATATTTTGCTTGCTTATTTAGTTTAAGTAGCACTTGTTGTCTATACAGTTAGGATTTTTTAGAAGAGAGAAATAATTTTGTTACATAGTTATGGCTTCACCTTCTGGGACTACCAACCAAGAAACCCCTTTACCAAGCATGTCTTTTGTGTTCCCTCCATATGGGGATGTTGGTCCTCCTCTCATGGCTACATTAAGCCTTCCTAGATTGACTATTGGATTTCCTGTTTGGTTATTCTCCATTCCAGTTATCCCATGCACACCAGTTGCTTCTGATCCTAATCCTTCATCGCAAGAGCATCAAGCTCATGTTGATCCCTCTCCTTCTTCATTAGATGTGTCTTCTCCCATTTCTATCTCTTCGCCTGTTGAAAGTTGTAGCACTACTAGTTAGGTGGATAAGAAGAATAAAAAAAAACAAACAACCAAGTCTCAACCAATCACTCCTCCCAGTGCAAAGAGTGTTGATTTGTACACCCAAAGACCATGTAAACCCAAATTCCCTTATAGGCTTTGCAAGGGTGATCACCTTCTGAAAGATTGTCATGGTCTATCCCTAGTTTTAGAAGAGTGGTCTAAGGTTTCCTGGCAACCGATGTCATCAAACTATGGTCATCATACTGATGATCCCCCCTCCAACAGTGCTTATGTGGTTAAGAGTCAGAAGGGTAAAGTTAGAAATCCTTGCTTTCTTTGTAAGAACATGCACTTTACTTACCTTTGTCCTCGCATGGATGAAGCTTCTAAGTTGTTGGAATATATTACCGTTTCTCATCAATGGCTTCCAATAAGTTATCATAAGTTGTCTCTTGAATCCCCATTGGTTGATAAAGTGGCCGATCCAATTCTAACCTCGGTCGATCCCACTCTTTTGTTGAAGAGTGAAATTGAAGTGCTCAATCCAAGTCCATCCTTGGTTGATCCCACTCTTCTTTTGAAGAGTGAAATTAAAGTGGTCGAGTCAACGTCATCTCCACCCGATCCCACTCTTTCATCAGAGAGTGTTAAGACTGAAGTAGTCATTTTGACCAAATCTTCGTCTTGTTCTTCTCTTCCAGTAGAGAATGAACTTAAACCTGCTGAAGTTTTTATGCTTCGTTCTGATTGTTCTCGACAAGAGGAAATTTTGTTTGTTTCGACAGAACCCTCTTCGAGTAGTGAGGTTATTTCCTTTGACTAGAGTAACCTAACAGATTCTTGTCTTCATTCAAGTGTTCCTTTCCAGATAGTTGTGAATTTTACTTATAGGTGGATACTTTGCACTATTGTTGATGAAGGGGCTTCTGTTAGTATTCTATCCTCAACTGCTTGGCAAGCTTTAGGTTCTTCTGAGCTTGTGCCAACCATCGATAAGATATTGGATTTTAATTGTAGGCCTACTGCACCTTTAGGGATCCTTCCTAATTTTCCTATTACATTAGGAGGGAAAAGTATTTGTATTGATGTTATGGTGGTTCAAGGTCCTCTAGATTTCAATCTGCTCCTTGGACGTGATTATGTTTATGCCATGAAATCCGTAGTCTCCACACTTTTTAGAGTGATGTATTTTCCCCATGATGGGAAGAGTGTGACCATTTTTCAGCTTGATTTTGTTCCACCCGACCGTTGTGTGACTCCTAGTAATCATACTGCCCTGAATATGCCACATGTTCTTATGGTTCCTTCCCCTTATTCTAGTTAACTTCTTCCCATCATAGGTAAAATGGGGGGAATGGATCCAGCCTCTAGATTTTATATTGGACTTAAGTTGCTAGCTTCTTATGTAAGGTGGCATCCCACCAACCTTTGGACATCATGTTGGCTTAGAACTTGTTGCAAGCATAGTTTCGATTCTGTGTCAAGCTCGTTAAAAAATGAAATAGATGCCTATGAGCAAAGTTCCCATTCTATGTCAAGCTCATTAAAAAATGAAATGGATCTCCTCATGCATAGTTTACCTTTTGGTTTTAAGCTTGCATAAAAATGAAATCATTCCTAAGCATAGTTAATTTTATATTTCAAGCTCATTAAAAAATGAAGTAGGTTTCCTTAAGCATAGTTTACTTTTTGGTTTCAAGCTTGCATAAAAATGAAACCATGTTCCAAGCATAGTTTCCTTCTGTTTCAAGCTTGTGTAAAAATGAAATAGATCCCCTTCCCTTGAGTCAAGTCTTCCCTTTAGTGTTAGAACTCGAACCTTCTTTTCACCTGCCCGATTCTCATTCTTCCTACCCCCATGGTGAACATTTTCACATTAGTAACCAGGTTTTTAGGTTTGGTATGGAAGAAGAATCATCAAATGAAACGAATCTTGGGGGCATGTTGAGCTGCTAGCAACCATGCTAGGGGTAAGCTTCTCTAGCAATCATGATGGGGGCAAGCTTCCAACCTCTGTATATCATGTTAATGGAATTTTTTCAAGCATAGTTTACCCATTGGTTTCGAGATTGCATAAAAATGAAACCAATCATCTAGAATTCTTTCAACTGATATTTGAGCTCGTTAAAAACAATAAGATGGTGTTGAGCTTACTTTTCATTTTTTGTGCTCTGGTTAAAACATGAAATTTGGTTTGAGCTTAGTTTATTACTTTTTCATGCTCTGGATTCAAACATGAAAAATTCTAATAGAGTATTCTTTAAGCTCTTTTCGGACTCTTAAAATGTGAAAATATAGTCAAGTACTTGTCTTCTTCATACTTGTAAAAGTATTTGAAGAGTCGTCTCTCCGATGGTAGGTTATCTCTTTTTCAATTCGTATAGACTATTTACGAAAAAGGAACACTCCAGCCAATCATGACTAGAAGAGTTCTCCAAGGTATTATTTCATACTTTTTCGGGCCTTAGGGACTAAATCATACGAAAAAGGACCCTTTGGAGTTTTCTTTAGTTTGTTCAGACTCTCTAAACATGAACTACACAAGTTTTATTTCGTTGGACTCGTTAAACTAAACATTGAAAGACCCTTTTTTGGGAACAAACCCCTCCTTTCTCAGGTTCGTGAAATATATGGGAATGGACTTATCTTCGGATGAGCTAAAACGAGTGTTTGTTATTCTCTTTGAACTCATAAAAATGAAAAGAGTCACTCATCAATCATAATGGGGAAATTAAGGGAAAGGGAAAACATTTTGCAATAATGGCAGTTGTTAGTCACCTTTGAACATGGCACTTGTCTACATTTCATTCATTCAATTGGGTATTCATCTTGTTTTTGAGTCGATCCACTTTCATGAGTCATGCCACTCCTTTGGGTCTCTCAAAGATTGCATTGTCCATTGTTGCATTGTGTTCTGCCTCATCAAGTCAATGCTGCCAAGTCTTCAGTCATGTTTCCTTATGTTCAAAAGGGAAATTGTTTTGAGAGTTTACACTTGCAGTCAAAACATTTTTTTGAATCAGTTACTTTTGATTCAGTCCTATGGTTACATTAGCTACAAAATTCCAGAACTTTGTTCCAAGTTTTATGTCATTGATGTGGGATTGATCATGGCCCTCCTTCAACGAGACTATTCTTGTTGACGCCAACTCATCATCCGGGAATTAGTCTTAGAAACAAGTTTAGTACTTTGAAATATGTATGCCCTAATGAAAGATTCTCTCGATTTTGACATAGGTTCACATCATTGACCTTTGATCAGAAGACTCTACTGGGTGTTCGACACCAAGACCTCTATTCACACTCAGTAGATTGTACTAGAGTACCTTGGGAATCATTGACATTAATGGTGATCTCCCTCACACTTGTTAATGGTTCACATCATTGACTAGTAATCAAGTGGTTTCTACCATGTTCGACTTTAGATCATTGTAATCACATGGGTAGAATCTTACTTTGTGGAAAACGAGATGAAGA
Source organism: Pseudotsuga menziesii (assembly GCA_001517045.1). NCBI lineage: Eukaryota > Viridiplantae > Streptophyta > Pinopsida > Pinales > Pinaceae > Pseudotsuga > Pseudotsuga menziesii. The sequence continues at coordinate 868,417 of LPNX011114008.1, read as the reverse complement.
CCCTGGGTATTTGTTAAGCATTCATTGCTTTCCCCGGGTTATGATGGAGTATTTATATGATTCCTAGCATGAATCCACATTTGTATGTTCATGGTTGTGCTCAGATTTGTGTCTGTATGACATAGATCTACATTGTATGTTTGCTAGCTATGTCAAAATTTGAGTCTTCTTCACATGGATCTACATTGTATTTTAGTAGCCATGACTTTTTTGTATCTCACATGGATCTGCGTTGTATTGGTCGGAAGCCATGTTGTGAGTCATTTTGGAAATGTATCAAAATGTGTTGTAGACAGTTGGTGATGTTTTAGAAGTTCCGACCTTTGGACCTTTGTCTCGACACTATACCTTGTTCTTTCAAAGTATATTGCCTATCATTTCCCTCTAGCCAAGATACTTTGGGGGGCATCTTTGTTATACTGAAATATCATCACCCTCATGTTATGATATATGTATCCCCTTGACTGCTCCAATATCTTAGAGTTTTCCTAAAGAAATGAAGGAATAAATTAACCCCTTGCAATTTTTCCCTCTTTTGAGCTGGTAACGTTCTTTCCCCATTGACCAAAAGCATTTCCCAAGAAGCAAAGGGCCAGAACTACTCCTGATACATGAGAAAAGAGAGGTGCCACCACTCTTTCTCTTACTACCAAAAGTGGTGCCCCCTTATCACCACCTGTTTGCTTCTTTGGAAAAACGGTGCTTGATTTTTGAAGGCAAAAATAGAAGCTTCGAGAGGATTCTCGAAGCTTGCCTATGTGGAGCCTCATCCCTATGGTTTAGGATCAGCTGGAGATTGATATTATCCATTTTAGGATCTAATATCCACCTCACCCATGAGATCCTCAACCATACCTATCCTCCCATGCCTTTAAATACTAGCTCATCCCCCATGGGACAAAAGGAGGAAGAATTGTGTTGCGTACCCAAACTCTATCAAAATCATTCTTTAGCCTTTGGAGGAAAGGTGAAGTTAGAGGCAAGGATCCATTGGAAGGAACTCTCAACACCAAGGCATGAAGTTTGTAGTCTCTCCAATCATTTATTAATACATAATGTCTTTTCTTTCCCATATTTATTGTTTCATGTGTTTATATTGCTTGATTCCTTCGTCACAAGAATAGATGTATTTGATTATATTGTATGCTATCACATTTTCTTTGTTATCTTCCATCTTATATAGGTTCTTCTATGAGGATAGTGAGGAAAAAATTTGAGAGAAGCATCATGGCATTCCATTCAAGTGATTAACTAGATCTAGGGAGATTCTAGCATTTTGTGTTTGTGTTTTGTTCTAGATATGAACCATTCAGACTAGGGAACCAACTCTTGTCTGCATGAGGTGTGTATTTCTAGCTAACACATCAACCATTTTTTTTTCTTTTCCTTTAATGTGCTTGTTTTCAAAATAAAACTCACTCAAAAACTCCAGCCATCTAGCTTTCCTAGCATTCAAAGTTGGCTGATCAAACAAATATTTCAGTTCATAGTGGTCTATCTTTAGCTCAAATTTTCTGCCAATTAAGTAATGTCTCCACATCTTGAGGGCATGTACTATGGCTGAAAGTTATAAGACATGAGTGGCATATTTCTTCTCATTATCCTTAAACTTTCTGGACTCATAGCACACCATGTGGTTGTCTTTCATACAAACTTCTCCAAGTCCTTGACCGCATGCATCAGTACACACCACAAATTCTTTTTTCTGGGTCTGCAATTTTCAGAATTGGTGCACTTGTGAAAATATTCTTCAAATGCTGGAAGATTTCCTCACATCTTGGTGTCCATTCAAACTTTATCCTCTTATTTTGCAAAGAAGTGATGGGATGTGAAATCTTGGAGAATCCTTGAATGAATATCCTATAGTATCCATCAAGTCCCATAAAAGACCTCACATCTTTTACATTCCTTGGAGTTGGCCAATTCATAATGGATTCAACCATTCTAGGGTCTACAGATATTCCTTCATATGAAATAAAGTGACCCAAATAATTAATTCTATCTTTATAGAAGTCACATTTGCTCAAATTGAAATACAATTTATGTTCCCTTAGCAATTGCAAAACCATTCTCAGATGTTCTTCATGCTTTGCTTCATTCTCAGAGTAAATGAGAATTTCATTAAGGAAAAAAAGAACAAAATTTTCTAGATACCTACTGAAAACACTATTTATAAGACACATAAATGTAGCTGGTGCATTTGTGAGATCAATAGTACCACTACAAAATCATAATGTCCATACCTTGTTCTGAATGCTATCTTATGAATATCTTCATCCTTGATTCTTACCTGATGGTAACCAGAACTCAATTCAATCTTGGAAAATACCTTTGCTCCTTTCATTTGATAAAAAGTTCATCAATTCGAGATAAAGGATATTTTTTCTTCATAGTGAATTTGTTCATTTGTCTGTAATCAATACACAACCTGAGTGTGCCATATTTCTTCTTTACAAACAGAACTCGTGCTCCCCAAGGCACACTCAAACTGATATACTTCTTTTCCAACAAATCTTGCAGCTGCATATTCATCTGTAACAGTTCTAGTGTGCTCGTCCGGTAGGGTTCCTTGGACATTGTTGCTGCTCTAGGAACAAGTTCAATTATAAAATAAATGTCTTTCTTTGGAGGAAGTCCTAGAATATCTTCAGGAAAAACATCCATTAATTCTTGCAATACATGAAAGTCCTCCAACCTAGGAGTTTCATTCTCTTCTACCTCCAAAACATGGGATGTATACAACTAGAAACCTTTCCTACATAACTCCTTTAGCTGCATTGCTGAAATATTTCTGACAAAAATCACCTTTGGAATGCCTCTTACAGCCCTTGGGTTTCCTTATTCATCCATGCATTCAAAATTCTTGTTGTAACAATCAATATTTACTCTGTGAGCTTCTAACCAATCCATTCCAATGAGAACATCATAGGAACAAAGTGGAATAGCATTCATATCTGCACAAGTGACTAATTCATCCATGACCAATGGATATTTCTCTACAAGTTTACTAAATTTCCTCTTGGTTCTAGTGGCTAGTTGAACTAACCATGATTTTCTATTATTTAAATTCTTAAAAGCACAAATTTGAACAATCCTAGGAGTGATATAACTATGAGTAGATCTAGTGTCAGTCAAAAAAGAAAAATATTTCTCAACAATATTACCAAAAACTTCAACCATAGTTGACTGATGGTTTTCTTGGAGGTCCCCTAATGTTGCATAAATCCTAGGGATGACCCTTGCCACTATTGGAGTCATTATCCAACTTACACACTTTATTTGGTCAATTTTGGCATAATTACCCACTATCCTAAGTTTAATTGACTCAATTGGAATCATGAGCACACCATGACATCAGCATGAGCACACCCACACCTTCTTTCAATCAAGGAGGCCAACTAATCCTTCTCCTTCAATCAAGTAGGCTAACTGCTTCCTCCTTCAAACAAGGAGTAATTCTGGGGTGATTTGAGTTTCATAAGTGCACACAATTGCTAACTGATTGTTGTTTCATCTAACAATCAGTTAAGATGAGTTGTAAAGGAACCTCCATCATGTCATTGTCTATTTTGGGCTGATTGGGATGAACCAAAGTGAGTTAATGCGCCTCCAACCACTTCTGATGACTGTTATTACTTCAGTTAACTTCATCGGAGGTAATTGGAGTTAATGACGTGTTACCACCTACTGATTGACATGCAGTGACATGTGTCTGAGTTACATTCAGTTAGACTCATCCATCTATTGCACTCCGATTCACTTAGGACTAAGTTAGAGTCAATCATGGCTATATTAGTGGTTAACTAAGCGTGTCTAGTGTTGTATGACAGTCAGTTAATCTACACCCATCCATGCAATTTAAATGACTCTAGTGAATTTGAATTTGCTTGGAATTCATGCATTCTACATGACATTGTATTACATTATTCATTCTATTATTGATTATACATAGATTCAACCTCTTATTGCAGTACCATTATGTCATTTCATGCCTATTTTTTCTTGAATTACTTGTGATTCTATGCTTTGTCTCAAGATTGTTGTGACAGAATTAATATGGTATCAGAGACATGGCGAGATGAAGCTCAATTATTCAAAAACATGATTTTTGATAGATCTAGCATGCAAAATTGAGCAAAATCTCAAATTCCATCATTGCACCAGTAGCTGAGGTTTACCACTTAAAAACCCCAAGTTAAGGAATTCTTGATCAAGATTGGTTGATCAATTATGCTAAGTGTGATGAAAACCTGAAATGTGCAAGATGTGCGACCTTACGATAACTTTTTTTGTTGATTGCAGGTCTTTTTTTACAGGTTCACTGCATTCACTCCAATAGAATAATGGCTTCTTCCATATATCTTCTTACTCCTTTCAATTACCACTAATAGAAAGGAGACATGGACATCCATCTACGTGCTAAAGGACTCTACAAAGTCACTATGAACATCGAGAAAGAGCCGAACCATGTTGTAGACAAGTCTAGATTCTTTAACAAAATGGATGAAGCTTTTGGGTTTCTGTGTCTCTATATCTAAGGATCCTCTATTCTAGCTCTCGGGATTAAATACTCTGAAAGCAATTTGGGACCAATTTGCCTCCCTATATGACAAACATGATGATTTGAGGATTTATCAGTTGGAGAATGAACTGATTTCTTTTCAACCTGGTAATTTTGAAACTCTCAATGACTTCTTCACAAAATTCAAGTATCTAGTCCTAGAGTTGAAGCAGTGTGAGGTGACGAAGGAGGATTTTCAGCTCATTCTCACCATTCTCTCCAAAATTGGTGTGGGATGCTCAGTATTTGTTTTCACTTTTCATTCCGGGAAGCTCACAACCCTTGGATGGAATATGCCTTCTCTCAATGCCTTCTTTGAGTCCCTAACAAATGAACATGACAAACTTGTTTAGATGGGGATCATTCAATTCTCAAAAGATCAAGCCATATTTCCTTTGGGGCCCAAGGACTTGAAGGGTAAAGTGAAGAAGAATCAAAAGAGTAAATTTGATGCACCAAATCCTAAAGAAAAGAACCAACAATAAGAAGAGTCTTCTGGCTCGAAAAAACAAAAGAACAAATGAAACCAAGAAAAAGAGAAAGTCAAGTGTTCCTATTGCAGGAAGGGATTCCACCCTGAACATGCTTGCATGAAGAATAATCTTGATGAGATGACTTCTCTCCTTGAGAGAAACAATATCAATATTATGGAGAGTGTTTGGAAAAGAGAAAACCATGATCGGGATACCCAAGAAGAAACAAGACATGCTCTCATGGAAATCACCTCAAATCCCAAAGCTATGATCATATACTATGAATATTCGAATCACATGATGCAAAACATAGATTCCTTCTCATCCCTGGACACCAAAAAAAGCATTCCCATCCATATGGGAGATGATTCTACCATCATTTTGAAGGGAAAAGGTACAATAAATCTTGAACATGGTAGTTTTTTTATGTTTTGTATGTACCCTCTTTGGTCTCCAACCTCCTGAGTGTATATCAAAATGACTGATACTGGAGTTCCCAAGTGAGTAACCTTCAGCCCCAATGATGTATAAATCACTGATATTGTATCTAAGAAACTTGTTGCAAAAGTATTAGCAAACCATCATGCAAAATCCTATGATTTTTTCCATTTTTTGGCGGATGCAAAGCTCACTTCTCTTCTAACTCATGGAAATTAGGCCAGTAGAATATGGAATGAGATACTTGGTTATTTAAATTACTTGTATAAACTTCATATAAATTCCATGGTTGAAGGCCTCCTATCCATCAAAACTACCACCGGAGTTTGCAAAGGTTGTATTGTGGGAAAACACCTCGAGCACAAGTTTGATTGGGGAAAGGCAAGCCATGCATCAAGTATCTTGGGGATGATTCATTCTGATATCAGTGGACCTATTCCCACCACATCCATTAATGTATATCAGTATGTACTCACCTTCATATATGATTTTTCTAGATACACTTGGGTTTTCTTCATCAAGAAAAATATGAAGTTTTGGAGAAATTTATTGAGTTGAAAGCACTGGTTGAGAATGCCTCTGGGTTGAAAGATTAAATATATGATATATGATAATGGAGGGGAATATATAAGTTCTAAATTTATGAAAATATTTTTATACAGTGGGATCAATATCCAACATTCCATTCCCTACCCTCCTCAGCAAAATGGTGTAGCGGAAAGGAAAAACAGCTCTCTCAAGGAGTTGACCACTTGCATGCAGGAAGAAGAAGGATTGGATGAAAATTTATGGGCTGAGGCCATGAATTTTTCTACACATATTTAGTATAGAGTACCTCACTCTTCCATGGAATTCAAGACAGCTTTCAAAGCCTATTTTGGACACAAGCCGGATGCGTCAAGTTTCAGGGTGTTTAGGTCCATTGCATGGGCCTGAATTCCTTATGACAAGAGGAAGGATTTGAAACCAAAAAGTGTTGAATGTTTGTTCATTGGATATATATAAGAATATAAATAATTCAATCTGATTAATATCATAACCAAACAAATTTTCATTGAAAGAAGTGTCTGATTTGAATAGCCTCTCCAAGAGGTAGAACTAATTAAGGAGAAAACTGTTGAACTTCCTCCCGTTTTGTCGATCATTCAGAGGATGAAATGTGGAGTGATGGATATGATATTGCTGATATGATGTATGGTATCAGTGAGAAACATATTTAATTTTCAGAATCATATTCTGAAGTCTAAACACATCTCCCAACTTGGGCCAAGAAGACACTCTCTTTCGTTGGGGAAAACATTGGAAATCCCGCTGATCCAAGAAGAACCTGGTCTGATTTTCAAAGAGCAGGCATCACTCTCTCTTGTCATGATTCATTGGTGTCCAAGATGTGTTATTTAATTATTGGGTCATATCCTAAGTCCTTCTACCATGCTCTTAAATATCCAATATGGAAAGCTTCTATGGATGAAGAGTTTAATTCTCTTCGGAAAAATGCTACTTGGTAGCTAGTTTCTCTTCCACCTAGGAGGAAATTAGTTCAATTCAAGTGGGTGTTTCAAAAAAAGGTTTATGATAATGGAAAAATATGTGAATATAAGGAAATTATGGTTTTAAAATTGTTCTCCCAGGTCCAAGGAGTGGACTATCATGAGACCTTTGCACCGGTGGCAAAGATGGACTCCATCCGCCTAGTTTTGGCCATTGCAGAATCCAAGGATTGGGAGGTGCATCATATGGATGTAAAGAGTGCCTTTATACATGGATAAATTCATGAGGATATATACATGAAGAATATTGAGGGTTACACATCAGATCCTTCTTCGGTTTGCAAATTGCAGAAATGACTTAATGGGTTGAAACAGGCCCCAAGATCATGGTATGCCAAGATGGATGCCTTTTTGCTTTCACAAAAATTCCAAAGATGAAAATATAATTTGAATGTATATTTGCAGCAGTATAATGGTAATATTATTATCATTGTTTTATATGTTTATGATAGTTTGATTACAGGAAGCACACTTGCTTCCATTTCCTTCATTAAAACTGTCCTTCATGATGCATTTTGGATGAGCGATTTGGGGCTCCTGAAGCAATTTCTGGGGCTTGAAATATCCCAAGACTTTGATGGGATAATGGTAAATTAGTTTAAATAAATTTCGGACCGGTTATTTAATTTTAACATGGATGAATTTAAGGCTTCTCCATTTACTTTCCTCTCAGGGATCATCCTTGAAGAGGGAAAATCCACTCCACCCATGGATTACACTATCTACTGCCAGCTAATTGGTAGCTTGCTTTACTTGAAAAATTCATGACCTGATATTTATTATGCCATGAATTCTGGATCTAGATACATTCATTAGCCTCATGACCTGCATTGGAAGGTATCCAAGAGGATCCTTCAGTACATTCAGGGCACAAGATCCTACGACATTCACTATGCTACAGATTCTGAGCTAGAGTTGGTTGGTTATACAGATTCAGATTGGGCAGGGGATTCCATAGATTGGAAGTCCACTTATGGGTATGTCTTTGTGTTTGGTGGTGGCCCCATTTTCTAGTCTAGAAAAAAGCAAGCTGCCATTGCATTGTCTTCAGCAGAGGCCTAGAACAAGGGAGCAATGAATGCTTGCATCCAAGTTGTTTGGTTGCAAGGAATTCTTTCAGAGTTTGAGATTGGTAGTTCTTTGTTCACAATAGTATTTTGTGAAAATGAAAGTTCTATTAAGATCTCCATAGATCTAGTTACTAGGAAGAGGACCAAACATGTTGAGATACACATGCACTACATCAAGGAGTTGGTGCATGCCATAACCATTGTTCTGCAATGTTTCCCTACATATGAGCATATTACAGATATATTCACCAAGATATTTACAAAGAAAAATTTCACTTACCTTCATTCCTTGTTAGGGATTCATCAGGGTGATCAAATTACTTCTTTAGTGTTCATCTTGAGGGGGGGTTTTTCCACTGGGTTTTCTCTCTTTCCTCACTTAGCATTTTATTTTGAGCATTGTTAGAGTTAAATTTTTGTACAGGGTGACCTATGGCATTTGTTTCTCGGGCCCTATCATTTCATGCATTTTATTTTTACTCCTCTTGAGTATAGCTTAAGGGGGGGCATTAGAGTCATTATCCAACTTACACACTTTATTTGGTCAATTTTGGTCTAATTACCCACTATCCTAAGTTTAATTGACTCAATTGGCATCAGATGAGAACACCATGACATCAACATGACTACACTCATGCCTTCCTTCAATCAAGGAGGCCAACTAATCCTTCTCCTTCAATAGGGGAGGCTAACTAGGCTTCCTCTTCCAAACAAGGAGCAATTTTGGGGTGATCTGAGTGTCATAAGTGCACCTAATTGCTAACTGATTGTTTTTTCAACTAACAATTAGTTAAGATGAGTTCTAAAGGTTCCTCCATCATGTCATTGTCTATTTTGGGCTGATTGGGATGAACTGGAGTGAGTTAATGCGCCTCCAACCACTTATGATGACCATTATCACTTTAGTTATCTTCATTAGAGCTAATTGGAGTTAATGATGCACTACCACCTACTGATCGACATGTAGTGACATGTCTCTGAGTTAAATTCATTTAGAATCAGTCATCTATTTGAATCTGATTCAGTTATGACTCAGTTCGAGTCAGTCATGGCTATATTAGTGGTTAACTAAGTGTGTCTAGTGTTGGCCGACAGTCAGTTAAGCTACACCCATCCATGCAATTCGAATGACCTCTAGTGAATTTGAATTGGATTGGAATTCATGCATTCTACATGACATTGTATTATATTATTCATTCTATTATTGATTATACAGAGTTGCAACCTCCTATTGCAGTACCGTTATGTCATTTCATGACTAATTTGTATTGAATCACTTGTGAGTCTGTGCTTTGTCTCAATATTGTTGTGATAGAATTAATAGCCACTTGACCCACCATTTTTTGATCTTGGATCTAAACTTTCCTTGCATTCCCATTATTTTGTGAACAGTTCCTATGTAGGTAGGGTCCTCCACATATCCGACATTGGAACAGTTCCCTTAGATCCTTGGGATCTCTTGCCCTTTCCCCCATCACTCTGGATGGATGATTTATAGCTTGTGATGGCTTCCTCTAGTGATTTTGGAAGTTAGAGGGTTTTAACCCTTTCTTCCTTTGATCAAAATTTTCATTTCCTTTGTCCTTCCATGCCTTATGGTTATCAGGTTTTCCTTTGTTCTGATCATAGCAGTATTTATATTTTTTGATAGCCTCTTCTAGAGTTTTAGGTTCATCAAAATCAATCATGTCCTTGTAGGACTGAGGTAATGCACTTAGAAAACACTGGATTTTGACTTTATCATCCCTGATGTACCTGACATATCTCAAAAACTCTAAGAACTTAATTTCATATTCTTCCATGGTCAGCTGACCCAATCTCATCTCAAGGAATTATTTAATCTAATCATCATAGTACCTATCAGAGAGTTACTTCTTCCTGAAATACTTTTGGAAATGATTCCACATAATATTCCTTTCATTGATCTTCTTCACTTTCCTAAAATTCTCCCACCGTATGGATTCTCTTCTAATCAAGTTGAAGATGGCTACCCTAGCCTTCATATTTTCTAGAGTAGTTGTGGACTTGGAAATATTTATTCATCCCAGGAATCCAAGCTTCAACTTCTTGACCATTCTTTACCTCACGACTGAAAGTAGGAGGCTTATACTTCTTGAATTCATCACGTGAACAGTTCTGGTAGCACCTATTTCTCTTGTTTTTATGAGAAGAAGAGCTTGATCCCCCAGTGGATCCTTCAGAGTTTGGTGATCCACTAAAAGTCCTTTTTCTTCTCCTGGCACTGCTCTTACTTTCTTTTGAATTTGCTGCCCTATTCACAGAGTTCATATTTCTTTGGATGTCTATCAATCTCTGTAACATAGATGCATTTAGATGATTCTTCTCTTCTTGAGCTTTAACCAACCTTTCATTATAGTCTCTGTAGCTTTGCATCTCCACCCTTAGGATTCTCATGGTGGCTACAAAATATGGGGGAGTCTCTTGAAATATTCGTCCATTATAATTTGTATCATCATTTCCAACTCTAATGTTTTCCCCCATAGAATTTTCCTTGTTCCCATAGGGATCTTATGCATCATTCATGTTGTAGCTTCTCATGGCTGATCCAAAAACCAACTTTTCTAATATGCATCATGTCTATGCAAAATGTGTTAACAAACAACATTGTTAGATGCAAAATAATTTAGAAATTGACAACTTACCTGAATACTATTTTACTACAATTTTATTTCTACAATTAAACTCAACATGGCCCATTCAGGCCCAATGTTGTAACCATTAGCTTTGATACCAGTCTGTAACATCCTCGTACCCCATAATGTTGATAAAAAATAAAAAATTGCTTCAAGAACCCTTATTCTCTTTTCGAACACAGGGTATGGACGTTAACACACTCTTAAACATTCATTCTCAAGATTAGAAACCACTGTGATAGTCGTTTCACCCTTGACAAATCCTTTTTGTGATCGGAAACACCTTTTCCGCATTGAATCTATCCCTTCCATACTCCACTGTAGAATCCGCGAAAGTGAGACGAATTCCTTTGACCTCTTTTCGCCTACCTCTTTCTGACTTCCATCCTTCCTCTTTTTGACCTCAAAATTTGGGAATCAGACTCAACATTCAACAAAAACCATTAACCTCTCTTTCACCTTCCTCCTTCTGACTTTCGAACTTTCACTTTTCGACCCCGAAACTCAGGAATCAGAAACATAACAATTGAAAGAAACATTTTACCACTTTTCTACCTTCCATCTTCTGACTTCTGACCTTCTACTTTTCGACCTTGGAACTCAGTAATTAAAAAAATAACAATTGACAAAAATATTTAACCACTTTTCAGCCTTTCGTATTCCAATTTCTGAACTTGGGCTTTGGACTTCGGGGTTCGGAAACTTTCCTTTTTTCCTTAGCCTTTTTCTATTCTGTTGACTTCCACCCTTCACAACGGACTTTAGGAATCAGAAATCGAACTTTTCTTGAGGAATTTTATCCATTTTTCCACTTTTGACTTTTGCCTTCTGCAGGAGGATCTCGGCAATCAGAAACACAACCTTTTTCCTTCATTTCAACTTCTCTTTCTACCTTCCTCCTTCTGCAGGAAGATCTTGATGTGCGGAAACACACATCTTACGTTAAGATGGCCACATTTCTGATCCTGTAACTAGGATTCTAGCCTCTAAGGGATTAAGTGAAATGCATTGAGACATACAAGGAATTTATAGATGCAAATGCAAGAACATTTATCAACATTAAACTATATTGAATTCATTAACAAGCATTCAACATAATCAATATACTCATAAGAAAATACATTGCAGAGATAACATAACAGAGAATACTTATCTTGGATGATGGAGTTTTCCCGCAACTAGCTATGTTGTTGCAACGTTCCACCCAACCATAGGCTAGTGTGTTCATTAATCTCTCAACACCACTGTCACCCACTAGCTGGGCATGATTTCCACAAGGAACTAGGGAAAAACATGCTCACACATAGCCAGAACTCATCACAACATGGCCAAACCATCCTCCAGTTGGTTTTATCAGGATACTAAGGCAATGACTCACTCATAGGTCAAATCACGCCAAGACCCAGCAAAACCAGCTAACAGTTGGTTTTCTCAGGCTGCTAAGGTAGTGGGGAGGAAGAATTTCTAAGCTAGTGAGCTCAACTACAGAGCTATGGAGACCTACACTAGATATACCCAGCTTGTCCTTCAATAATACCTACACAACCAACACGAGGAAGTATTCCCTTCACTGCTACACAGTTCTCTTAAGCCATACCTTCCCTTCCAGTCCTCTTTAGGGTGTGCATACAGGATTTTATAGCCCCTCTAGATATGTATGTGAGGTTCCTCTCTTCATTAGGTTTATCAGCAAATTCTGTGACTCTTCCACTCCTAAGTATTTCAGTCCAAAAAAGGGATCCACTTCACATTGATCCACCAATGTAAACATAATAAAACAACATTACCTCTACCAAAACACACTGGAACCACTCTTCCGTGACTTAGGGTAGTGAACCCAATAATGCGTATCTCTAGAATGAACGTGCCTCCACAACAACTATGTGAGAATGAACAAAATGCCCACAAGATGGTATATTAACCAAAACGATTAGTGCGACTTTGGGATAGACCCCTCCCAAAAATTTGCATGAAGGATAATGAATATCATGAATGAATGACAGCAATGACACTGAGGAATACCAAAACCATCTCGTTGTTGAGGAAAGACAACCTGTGCACGCATTCCTAAGTATACTTGATTCAGACCCAAGAACGCAACTTCCTAGATTGCAGACATGCAGGTTTGCTCAGACACACAATCATACTGCCATGCCTTGCTCTGCCCAAGGAATTAACTACCTCAACCAACTTCTGGAAGAAATTAATGATTGAGGACAGAGGAAAAAAAAATAGTTGAGGGTTTATGGGTTCTCCCATTGAAATATGGTCTCACCCTTTTGTCTTAGGGGTTTAACTAACACCCCACCCTATTCCTTGTGAAATCATGCCTCCATCTCTTTCATGTTGCAGTCCAATAGCTAGCTATGGTGTTTTATTAATTGTATATTTACATGATATCTCAAAAATGTAATGTCACTGACTTGGCACCATAACCTTAGGTATCAGCCTTAATCACCTATACACAAAACATCAATCAATGGCCTTGGACTTGAGCTCCTTGTCATGATTCAAATACAATATATACATCATGTACAATTTTAATACCATGGGGTCAAAACCGGGGTGTTACATCCTGCATTTATTTGCGGACATTGTGGTCCTACATTCATTTGCGGACATTGTGGTACTCCATTCATTTACTGACATTTTGGTTCTCCATTCATTTGCATACGTTGTGGTCCTCCATTCATTTGGAAATGTCGTGGGCTGATATTCATTTGCAGTCATTGTAGTCCTGCATTCATTTGTGACGTTGTGGTCCTGCAATCATATGCAGGTGTTGTGGTCCCACATTTATCTACGGACATTGTGATCCTGCATTCAATTTTTGATGTTGTGGTCCTAAATTCATTTGTGGACATTGTGTTCATGCATTCATTTGCAGAAGTTGTGTTCATGCATTCATTTGTAGAATTTGTTGTCCTACATTCATTTACGGATGTTGTTTTCTTACTCATTTGTTGACGTTATGGTCATACATTCATTTGTGAATGATGAAATTCTATAATGCATGATGTTGTGGGTGATTCCACATTAATTTGCAATGTTGTAATGATCAATATAAGGATACCTGAGATGATGAGATGTGACGCTCATGATAATGTGATGAGATGTGATGCTCATGATGATGCAACAAGATGTGATGCTCGTGATAATGTTGTTGGTTGTGGAGCCCGATCTTCCATATTTAGATATGTTATTGTTCAATTGTGTTTGTACCCTGATTTTATTGTACACTCATCCCAGTAGGGGATGTTAGGGCTAGCGGGGGTTTAGGGCCGAATCCCCCAAAAGAAATTTTGGGATGTTTGTTGGCCAACAGTTTATAGGTCCATAGTAGTGGGAGACCCATGGTATTTTCCCATGGTGATTCCCATATAAAAGGAAAACATTGTAATATGATTGTGTATTGTATTGTAGAATTGTAAGAGAATATATGTGATTGTGTGAGAGAGACTGTGAGAGAGTGAAGAGGAAGTGTAGAGGAGTTGTCATAGATTGTATCCCTTCATTTTTATTGATGGTATACTAATAAAGGAATGACATTTTCTATGTGGAAATAGCCCATGTTGGGTGAACCACATTATATTTGTGTATCTTTTGTAATGTGTTTTAATATTTGCATTTGGTTTATTATTTTTTGTTCTTTCTATGCGATATTGTTATTCTAACAATTGGTATAAGATCCAAAGGTCTATTTGGCTAGTAAACTTGTAGGAAAGAAGGGATCCTAGTTTACATGGGAGAAATGGAAGAATAAGGGAAATTTAGGGTTGATAAATTTAATGGAAAAACTACCAGTCATGGAAGATGAAAATGGAGGACTATCTATACCAAAAGGATCTATACCTACAGTTGGGCAGAAAAACAAAACAACCAACGACTATGAAGGATGAAGAATGGGAGGTTATTAGCAGAAAGGAACTGGGAACAATACGATTGTTCATGGATTCATTGGTGGATTTCAATATTTTGAAAGAAAAGACAACAAAGGGTGTGATGAGCACATTGGATAATATCTATGAAAAAAACTCGGCTTCCAAGAAGGTATTTTTAATGAAGCGTTTATTTAATATGAAGATGTCAGAAGGTGTATCTATTTTTGGCCATTTATAAGAATTTAATACGATTACTAGTCAGCTAAGATATGTAAACGTTAAATTTGATGACGAGGTTAGGGATCTTGTAATCCTATGACCATTTCTAGAAATATGGAATGTCTTGGACATGGATGTAAGTAACTCTCCCCTTGGTTCAAACACTCTTAAATTTGATGATGTTTTTGGTGCTATTCTTAGCAAGGAAATGGAAAGAAAAAGAATAGGTGAGACATCAGGTAATGCGTTGACCATGGAGAGAAGTGGAAGACAAAGGGAGAGAGGAATTATCCCAGGTAATCACAGCAAGACTATAAAGGGTAGATTCAATTCTAGACATGGAAAGATAGAGTGTTGGAACTATGGTAAGAGAGGACATCGGAAGAAAGACTACAGAGATCCAAATAAGAAAGGAGACGAGAAACATGAGACTACTTTGGAATAAAATGTAGTAGGTGATGTGTTACAAGATTCTTTGATTGTTGAATTAGATAATACTAGTGATTACTAGGTAGTATATTCACGGGATTCATGTCATGCTACACCCCGTAGGAAATTTTGTTATGATTATGTTCCATGTGATTTTGGATATGATTTATTGGGGGATGATGAACCATGTAAAATTGTTGGAATGGGTAAGGTACGGATTAATTTAAATAATGTAAATAAATGGCTGCTAAAATATTTAAGGCATAACCTTGCTATGAAAAAATATGATCTCAACAGGGAAGCTGGGAGATAATGGTTGTTTGTCTAAGTTTGGAAAAATGTGGTGGAATATCACTAAAGGATCACTGGTAATAGAAAATGGAGATAGGATAGGTACATTGTATTTATGTCCTCAAAATACTGGTTATTCTATATATATAGCTTCAATACAAACATGTGCAGCATTGTGGCATCCTAGGCTTGGCCACATGAGAGAGAAGGGGATGCAAATTCTTCACTTAAGAAAATTACTTCCATATTTGAAGTAGGTAAGTTTGGAATTTTGTGAGAACTATGTTTAGAAAAAAAATACGAGAGTTATATTTCTCAGGGTTGGGAAACAAAAGAAGAGTGAAAAGTTAGAGCGTGTGCATACAGATGTATAAGGACTGGCTCAGGTACAATCTCTTTGTGTATTCCATTATTATGTTACATTTATTGGTGATGCAACTGGAAAAACTTGGGTTTATTGAAGTAGAGAAAAATATGACGTGTTTTCTACTTTTAAGATGTGGAAATATTTTGTTGAGAATGAGACAAGAAAAAGGTTGAAATGTCCAATATATGATAATGGAGGTAAATACTACAAAAAAGAGTTTGATAGTTATTATTGATACCATGGGATCCATAGAGAGAAGACAGTCCTAGAAACACCACACGACAAAGGTGGGTTAGAAAGGGTAAATGGAACAATCATGGAGCATGCAAGGTGTATGATATTGCATGCATGGTTTCCCTTACAATTTTGGGATTATTTTGTAGATACTATTTTTTATTTAATAAAGAAAGGGCCTTCATGTGTTTTGGATGGTGGAATTCGAGAGGAGGCATTAAACGGTAAAAATGTAAACTAGTCATTTTGGAGAACTTTTGGTTTTGAAGCATTTTTCCATATTGATAAATTAAATATAACAAATCTTGATTCTAAATCTAGGAAATGCACCTTTATTGGATACGGGGTTGATGATTTTAGTTATCGCTTATGGGATTATAAAATTCACAAAATCATTAGGAGTAGAGATGTAGTATTCAATGAAAATGTTATGTACAATGATTAGTTGTAGGGAAATAAATAGGAAAAGGAAAACACAATAAACATTACTCGATGATATAGAATAAAATTAAGTTCCAAAGGCACTAGAAAATCAAGAGCAACAATAGGTGTCTCAAACTCCTACAAATTTAAGAAAATATACCAGGTTAAGTAGACCTCCTTGTTAGGATTAATTACTTCTCCCTTTTCCCACATAGTCTATTTTGTCTATTTTTACTAACTTAAGAGGTCATCATCACTTCACCAGTGTATGGGGACACACCTAGGAGCCAACTACCACTTACTGCACCTTCATGCATGATTTTAGGTGTCTTAGGTACCAATACCTATAATTTAGGAACCCACTCTCAGTGCGACTAATAGTCTCCTTTAGTCGACCTTGGTATGTAAGCATATAACGATTTTTTGTATATGTTTGAAAAAATGTGGTGGAAGATCACCAAAGGATCACTAGTAATAGATAAAAGGAGATAGGATAGGTATGTTGGATTTATGTCCTCAAAATAATGATTATTATATCTTCGTAGCTTCCATAGAAACATGTGCAACATTGTGGCATCATAGGCTTGGCCACATGAGGGAGAAGGGGATGCAATTTCCTCACTCAAGGAAATTGCTTCCAGATCTAAAGCAGGTAAGTTTGGAATTTTGTGAGAACTGTGTTTACAGAAAAAAAAAAGAGAGAGTTAGATTTCTTAGGGTTGGGAAACAAAAGAAGAGTGAAAAGTTAGATCTTATGCATACAGATGTATGGGGATCAACTTGGGTACAATATCTTGGTGGATATCATTATTATGTTATGTTTTTTAGTGATGCAACTAGAAAAACTTGAGTGTATTGCATTAGAAAGAAATATGATGTGTTTGATACTTTTAAGATGTGGAAATATTTGGTTGAGATCGAGACATGAAAAAGGTTGAAATTTATCATATATGATAATGGAGGTAAATATTGTAGCAAAGAGTTTGATCATTATTGTTGATGCCAAAGGATACGTAGAGAGATGACAGTCCTAGGAACACCACAAGAAAAATGTGTGTTAGAAATGATAAACATAAGGATCATGGAGTGTGCAATGTGTATGAGGTTGCATGCAGGGATTCCCTTATAGTTTTGGGATGATGTTGTAGATGTTTTTGTTTATTTAATAAACAAAGTGCCTTCAAGTGATTTGGATGGTGGAATTCTATAGGAGGCATGGAAAGGTAAAAATGTAAACTACTCATTTTGGAGAACTTTTGGTTGTGAATCATTTTCCCATATTGATAAAGTAAATATAACAAAGATTTAGGCTAAATCCAAGAAATGCGCCTTTACTGGATATAGGATTGATGATTTTGGTTATTGCTTATGGGATTATGAAAATCACAAAATCATTAGGAGTAGAGATGTAGTATTCAATGAAAAGGTTAAGTACAAATATTAGTTGTAGGGAAAGCAAGAGGAAAATGAAAACACAAAGTACACATTGCTTGATGATATAAAAGAAAATGAATTTCCAAATGAATCAGAAAATCAATAGAAACAACATGTCTCTCAAACTCTTGCAAATGTAAGAAAATATACCAGGTTAAGTAGACCCCCTTGTTAGGATTATATAATCCTCCATTTTCCCACATAGTCTATTTGGTATATTTTTACTAAATTAGGAGGTCATCGTCAATTAACCGGTGTATGGGGGACACACATAGGATCTACCTATCACTTACTACACCTTCATGCATTAGTTTAGGTGTCCTAGGGACCAATCCCTATGATTTAGGAACCCGCTCTAAGTGCCACCAATAGTCTCCTTTAGTGGACCTTGGGAGGTAAGTAGTTATGTTCAGTTATACTCTAGTTACAATCAGTTAGCATAGCACCAATTTTCATGATTTAAGTGAGTGTGGGAACCTTTGTTGACCTACCCTCATCAGTCAACTAATTGTAGACTGATTTAGTTATATGGAGTTTCACTAGTTATCTCCAATGTTGATTTTTCTCACACAGAGTTAACACTTGAGACAATTTGAGTTGACGAATTCAAATCCACCCAAGGGTATTTGAATTTATCCTATTGTATGCCTATTTTATTATAGACACATTAATGATAATCAATGTAATGATATTCTGACCAATTCTTGTCCGATTTGTGTGAAATTTTTGTCATGAATCCATTGACCAGTTTTACATTGAATTGTTGATTCTACTGCATCCTTCTTTTCAGATTGCTTTAATTCAGGATTGAAGATCCATAGCTCACTAAATTTAAAATGGTATCAGATCAACTGCTCATGCCAGTATAAAACCTCACAAACTTCCATGCTTGAACCAGAAGCCATTGAGTTTCCACATAATTCCTGGAATAATTGCATTTCTCCCTCTAGATTCATCAAGATAAGTCTATTCAAGTGTTATGGATTCATAGAAAGTGCACATGTTGAAGTGTAGAGTGTTTTATATGACATGTTAAAGAATTGAAGTGGTTTGGAGTATTTTTTTAGGTACATTCAAATATTTTTTGAAGAATTGTTGCTCAGTATAGCAGTGAAATGGAGAATTCAACAACTCTATCTCCTAGATTCCTTACACCCTTCAATTACATTGATTGGAGGGTAGATATGAATTTTTTTTGTGCAAAAAGGGTCTGTATATGATGAAAATGGGCAGAGAATTTGAACCTAAACAACACATTGAAAAATCAAATTATCTGGATAGGATTGATGAAGCCTTCAGCTACATTTGCATCTACATCTCCAAGGAGCTGTAGTTACATCTTGATACACATGACTCCAAAAGAAGTATGGGATAAACCCAAATCCTTGTTTGGAAAATAGGATGAGATAAGGGGCCATATCCCAGAGAATGAGATGATAGCACTTCAACCCGGTAACTTTGAAACAATACAACTATTCTTCACTAAATTCAAATCCCTAGTCATGCAATGCAATGAATGTGATATTGAGAAGAAGGAAGAGAAATTGGTGCTCTCAATTCTGAGCAATATTGTCTTAGAGTTTTCGGTTTTGTCTTAAATTTACATTATGGGAGGATAAACACTCCAAATTGGTGAATCCCATCTCTAGATTCCTTCTCCGAATCAATAATCCAGGAACATGATAAACTAATTTAGATGGGAGTGCTCAAAGCCTCCAAGAATCAGGCCCTCTTAGCTAGAGACTCTAAGAATGCAAAAGAAAAAAAGGAAGTAAAGAGAGAAAGAGAAGAAGAATGAATATTATAATCCTAAGGAGAAGCTAAATCCTTTAGATGGAGCCTTTGGTTCCAACAAAAAGTAAAACAAAAAATTTGAAAAATCTAAATGCTCTTATTGCATGAGACGATTTCATCCATAAAATCAATGTATGAAGAATACCATTGATCAAATGTCAAATATCCTTGGACAAAAAAACATTTACCTTACTCAAGGTGAAAAGAAGCATGAAGCTAGAAACCATACTTAAGAACATGAGAGAGGCAATGCTTTGAAAGTAGGATTCACTCAGTCAAATTCCTATTTGATTGATTCAGGAGATTCCAATCATATGGTTTCCCCCAAATAATCCTTATCTCATATGGATCTCTCTGGAGGACCAAGAATACATATCGGAGATGATTCATAGATCCCAGCTGTTGGGAAAGGTCCCACTAAAATTGAGCATGGAGACTTCCAAAATGTGCTCTATGTTCCCTCCCTGGCAACAAACTTGTTGTTTGTTTACCAGATAACACATAATGGCTATCCCAAGAGATTCACATTCGATTCTAATGCAATGGATATATATAAAGTATCTGCTGGAGTCATGATAATGAAAGGAGTTGCTAATAATTCCTTCAAGGCATATGATTTTTCCCATTTCCTCCCTACTTCATACCTAAGTGCCTTATTAACTCATGCCAATAACACAAGCAAGCTGTGGCATGAAATATTTAGCCATATGAACTTCAAGTATCTCCAGTTACTACACAATGACAATTTGGTTGATGACTTTCCTCTCGTCAAATATTATTAAGGAGTGTGCACTGGTTGCTTGGTAGGGAAGAATCCAGAGAAAAAATATGAGGTTGAGAAGGAAACATGAGATTCCTCCACATTATATATAATACATAGTGATGTGTTTAGAATGATTCCTATAACATCTCTAAATGGATCCAGATATTTTCTGACCTTCATTGATGACTGTTCAAGGTATTGTTGGTTATATTTTCCGAAGCAAAAGTCTAAGGTATTTGAGACCTTCAAAGTTTTCAAAGCCTTAGTTAAGAACACCTTCGGAAAGAATATCAAGTCACTTAGATATGACAATGGAGGTGAGTATGCCAAAGGATAATTCCAACATCTATGTACATCAGAATGCATTCAAATGCAACATTTAGTCACATACACACCAAAGTAGAATGGTGTGTCTGAGAGGAAGACTATATCCTTGAAAGATATGGCTACTTTCCTTCTAGAAGAAAGAAACCTTCCTCCTTATCTATGGGTTGAGGTAGAAAATTGTGATTCGTATATTTAGAATAGGATGCCTCATAATTCAGTGATTGGGGATACACATTTCTAAGCACTAGTGGGACATAATCTAAATGTATCACATGTAAAAAAATTTGGCTCCAAGACTTGGGACAAAATTCCTACTGAGAAGAGGAAATCCTTCCAAGCCTAGAGTAGAAAATGCATATTGCTGGGATATTCTAATGATGCTAAGGAATAAAAATTGATAGACCTTGAAACAAAAATGATTCATAACATGTAGTGTGGAATTTGAAGAAGATTAGGTGCATGATCCACAACAAGCCGAAGAAGAAGAAGTTATAAACTCTCTTTCATTTCCATTTGAAGATGATGATATTATGGCTAATGTTTTAGATTCAGAATATGAGGGTCATTATAACCATGAACATTATATTGATATTGAATCCCAAGTATATGTAGATCCATATCCAACAATTATTCCAAATTAGAGGCCTAAATGGTCCCAAAATCTCATTGAAGCAACTGGGCATATTTTTGGGGATCCAGATGACAAAAGAATAACAAGGTCCAATATGGCTGGAAACTATGGATGATAAGTATGGTTCACCACAAGAAAAAATACATGGTAAATTGTCACCTTTCCTCCTAGTAGGAAGTTAATTCAGTGAAAATGGATCTATAAGACAAAAATAGTACTTGATGGAACCACAAAAAAGTACATGGCTTGTTTGATAGAAAATGGGTACTCACAAGTCCATGGGATGGGAAACAATGAGAAATTCTCTCTTGTTGCAATAATGGACTCTATAATAT
The DNA here is from genome assembly GCA_001517045.1 of Pseudotsuga menziesii. Taxonomy (NCBI): domain Eukaryota; kingdom Viridiplantae; phylum Streptophyta; class Pinopsida; order Pinales; family Pinaceae; genus Pseudotsuga; species Pseudotsuga menziesii. The sequence continues at coordinate 846,543 of LPNX011114008.1, read as the reverse complement.
TATTTTTGGTAGTTGAAGCTTCAAAGAGGTGGGAGGGAAATCACATGGATGTGAAGAGTGGCTTCCTCCATGGTGACCTGGAAGAGGAGATCTACATGAGACAACCTGAGGGGTACATTGAAGATTGATCCTTAGTATGCAAAATAAGGAAATATATATATGGGATCAAGAAATATCCAATATGGATTCCTTTCTTATGTCATAGAACTTTTATAGATGCAAATTTGAATGCAATGTTTACATGCAGAAGAGGAAGGGCTCATTATTGTTGATTTTCCTATATGTGGATGACTTTCTCAATAATAGCAGCTATACTGCTAGATTGAGAGGAATCAATTTATATTTGAGTGAATCATGTTGGAATATATTTAACTCACTCACATCTTATGATAAAATAATCAATCATTATTTGATTAATTATTCACCCACTAGCTTAATTAGTTGGCATCCACTTGCACCTTAAAGTCAATACATGCCATCTATATCCTAGGAATGATTTATTTCCAATTCTGGGTTGATCTTGACCACATTTTTACCATCCATAATTAGTATATAGGACTTTACAATAGATTCTTCTTTATTCTACTTTTCTTTCTTTTCTATGGATAAGATAAAAGCTAGTCAACTAGGAAACTGGGAGCTTTTGTTTCCAAGCCATCCTCCATTATTTTTTCTCCATTTTCTAGGATTAGCATGTTTTTTCCATATCCTTAAAAAATCACTCATTCTTTTTCCAACTTGTGAGGTCCTTGATATATTTGGGAAGTGCTTTAGCCACCTATGGGGGTTTGCTATATTTTGGTAAGTCAGCCTTTTGGAGATTTATGAGTTGTTTCCATAAAATTTGATTTTCATATGAGGGATGAACTATTTATGTACACTATTATTCATAATAATTCAATGGAAGAATACACACCAATATTCATCTCTTCATTCATGTGATTCGGTCTCTTTTCTTCTCTCTATTTTTCCTGTGTATGCTTGTGAGAATTCTTAGTAGCAAGATCTATTTCCTATGCTTCTTCTTAGAATAATTTATTATAGCATTGATATATTATTTCTACATCATATCAAAGCTACAAGTTTTATCAAGTTATATAGAGTTGAGGAGCGCTTCTAGTCTCCTATCCCTCTGTGAAGAAGAGCTTGTCTAGCTTACAATATTTTCTCCTAGTTTGTTTTGCAGGTTGCAAAGAGTATCTATTAGAGAATATAAACAAATTCAATATGGATTCAAAATTTCCTCTACTATCTCCTTTCAACTATTCTGATTGGAATCCAAAGATGAGCGCATACTTGAAGAGGCAATGTCTCTTTGATGTCTCCATTGGTGCATTGAGTGAACCTGAGTCTTATGAAGAGAAGATTGATTGGCTAAATAATTGTGATAGAGATTATGGAATTATGAATTTGGGAATGTGTCCAAATATATATCATCTCATATATTTTTCTGAATATCCATTTGAGGTTTGGAAAATTTTGGACAAAGCTTTTGGTTTGCATGAAATTGAAGATGAAGCATGGAGTGAACCCAACATCTCTTCTTGTTCTCTCTCTCAAGATTTATTGGAATCTACATTCTCTGATGAAGTTGATAATGATGAAGAAGTTTATCATACAGTTCATGTTTCTACTACCCTCTTTAATTTGAATGCTTCCTCCTTCAATGAAGAAGCAAATATTGAAGAGCCATCTTTTTCTGTGTCTCTTGAAGGTGATATTTCTTCTTGTGATACTATTGATGAAAAAAAAGTAACATATGAAGATGCTGCTGATATTTATTATGTTCCTATAAACCATTCATTTTTCTCTAAATCTTCTATATTATATTTTGAGATCTATGTGCCAGATCCTTCACACTTTATGCATACCTCTCTCATTGATGGTGCGCAACCCAATGATTTCTAGGATGTTTGCTTAGCCAAATCAAGCCTTAATTGTGTCATACCACTTACCTTAATTGATCTCATGTGATTCAGAATATCCTCCTTTGTTCTTGGCATCAATACTCATATCCTCCTTGAAGATTGTGAATATCTCATTCTTTCCTCCTTTCATACAGAGGATTCATTACCAGTGTATTCCCATGAGTCTATTGATATGCTTAAATGTGATCCTTTGGATTCTGATTTAGAAGCATATTTGCAGTTTGATACACATATAATACCACCATCCCTGCCATCTACCATACCTCTGAATAATCCAAAGACTATACAAATCCCAAGCTCACTAGTTGATTCCTCATTGGTCTCTTATGCAGTGATATTTATCTTACATGGTTTGAAGTCTTTCCTATCTTTCAGTGACTGGTTATCCATGTAATTAGTCATATTTGGACTGATATTAAACATGTTTTGATATGTTATAAACAATTATGGTTCATATCTTAAGCCCATCCATCATTCATATTTTTACACCTATCAGTTTTCCCCAGTTGTTTATAATTTTCCTAGCCTAGCTCTATATCCTCATGGAGCCACTGAAGCCTTTGTATTTGCTATTCCATATGCTAATGTTTCTGATATATCAGAGTTTTATCAGCCTCATATTAGATCTATATAGGTGCTACATCATATTGGAATATTGACATGTGATTCACATCACAATTTTGCAGCTATTCAGGGAATTCGGTGTGAAATAAATTGTCTTAACTTTTGTACTCTTTGGGAAGGAGTATGCACAGATCTATTTTCAATTTAAGATTATGTTTGCATATCAGAGTTTGAAAGTAGAAAGAACCATTCAGATAATGCTCCTACTTCATCAGTTGATGAGATACAAGGAGTCTCTCCTCTTCCTTCTTGCAGTTTCTACACTCCAGTGCATGATCATGGAGTTCATGATTTCTTCAGCAAGTCCTTCATCCAGAAGCAGTTCAGTCAGCTCATTAAAGTGAATATAAAGATATGTTGAAGACATATTTAAAATTTTGTTCCTTTTCCTATCTTGAGGGAGGATTTTCCCCATGTGGTTTAGCCTCTTTCCTCACTTTTCTGGACATAATAATTGTTAAAGGGTGACCATAGCCTTGTTGTTGGGCCCTATATGCATCCATATTTTTTATCATACCATCATAAAGTCAGACTTATAGGGGGGTGTTGGAATATATTTAACCCACTCACAACTTAGGATAAAATAATTAATCATTATTTGATTAATTATTCACCCACTAGCTTAATTAGTTGGCATCCACTTGCACCTTAAAATCGATACATGCCATCTATATCCTAGGAATGATTTATTTCCAATTCTGGGTTGATCTTGACCACCTTTTGACCATCCAGAATTAGTATATAGGACTTTACAATAGATTCTGCTTTATTCTGCTTTTTCTACTTTTCCTGCTTTCATATGGATAAGATAAAAGCTAGTCAACTAGGAAACTGGGAGCTTTTGTTTCCAACCCATCCTCCATTAGTTTTTCTCCATTTTCTAGGATTAGCATGTTTTTTCCATATCCTTGACAAATCACTCATTATTTTTCCAATTCATGAGGTCCTTCATAGATTTGGGAAGTGCTTTAGCCACCTATGGGGGTTTGCTATATTTTGGTAAGTTAGCCTTTTTGAGATTTATGAGTTGTTTCCATACAATTTGATTTTCCTATGAGGGATGTACTATTTATGTACACTATTATTCATAGTTATTCAATGGAAGGATACACACCAATATTCATCTCTTCATTCACGTGATTCAGTCTATTTTCTTCTCTCTATTTTTCTTGTGTATGCTTGTGAGAATTCTTAGTAGAAAGATCTATTTCCTGTGCTTCTTCTTAGCATCATTGCTTATAGCATTGATCTATTATTTCTACAAAGCATTCACCAGGATAGATCTAGTCACGTTGATATAATTCATTGGTCTCTAGTTTAATCAAAATACTTCAGGAATCATGATAACATAAACTAGATATTTTGGATACTTGCTTGAAATATTCCACATGGAATACTGTAGAGCAACACCCTTTCCCTTCCTACCTGGCATCATGATATAACAAGGTGGTTCCAAACCATTGGTTGGTAGCACACTCTACATAAAACTCATTGGGAGCCTACTATACCTCACTCATTCAAGACCAGATTTGTCCTATGCTGTGAGTGTCTCTACCAGATACATGCAAGATCCACATGAGCTGCACTGGAAGGAATCAAAGCACATCTTGCATTATGTGTAGGGTACAAGAGATATTGGAATTCATTATTTAGTTTATTCTCATCTATATTTTTCTAGACATACTGATTTAGAATGGGATGGAGATGGAAATGATAGGAAATATACATCGGGTTTTGTGTTTATGTTGGGATCTGGACCAATCCGTTGGTCAAGCAAGAAGTAAGCAACTCTTGCACTCTCTTTAGGAGAAGTAGCTTATAGGGGGCTTGTGAATGCAACTATTCACGCAGTTTAGTTGCATGATATTTTGACAAAGTTTGGTATTCATTTTTTCCCTTTAGTAAACATCTATTGTGACAACCATAGTACCATCAAGATATCCAATGATCATGTTTGTGCTAAAGTTCACTCTTGTCTACAAGAGAGCCTAGTTTAAGACACATTAATGCTCAAAGTAAAGGTTGATTGATTTGAATGGGTAAGTGGTTGTGCAATGGAGTTAAGAAAATAAAATAGAAGGAATAAGATAAATGAAAACATCAGGATCCGTGAAATAAATTATGTAACTATACTGAAGCAAGAAATATATTGGTGATGAGGCTAGTTCAAGTTGATTGTTAATATAAGGAACAAACAATTTCAACATACATAACATTAAGATCCTTGTTCAGAAAAACATTCCAAACATGGAATCTGAAATACTAAATATGAGAATGGGAAATCACAACAAAAAAATTGTTGATGAGAAATCCATAACTAAAAACAATTAAAACCTAACTACACAGTATTCAAATTTAAAGACAGTTTAAAACAAGCTCATAACAGATAGAATCCCATATCAATTTATAGTTATTCAACATAAATTAAATATAAAAAGTCTCATACCTTCCATTATACGGATCAGTGTCTCCTTCCTACAACACTCTCAACCTCTCGGTTGGAACCCCTTCACATTAAAAAAAATTGAGTTTATGGAGAAATGTACAATTTTAACTGATACAACTTTGGTTGCAAAAAAAGTGAAATTACTGGAATCAAATTCCACTAAATATGGAAGCAATATTATATTTGTTGATGTTCAAGTTTGCAAACTTCTTCCACACATATGCATTTGAATACCTTGAACTGATTTCCTTGAAATACAAATAAATCTTTCAAATATGGAAGATTTACTCCTTTGCTTCCTTGACAAAATGCATGGATGCCACATAATCATATACTAGTTTATTAATGCTTCAAAATACTCCTCCACATATAGTTGCGTGTATTCATGTTTCCAAATATTTAAATTAGCCATGGATATGTGGAACTTAACTGACTGAGGATAAATAATTGTTACTTATAATGGATGTTCAGTCATAGGAATTGTGCCTTTGAATTTTTGATAGATTTCGATTCAATTATTATCTACTCCTTAAAATCAGGAACCGAATGCTATCTATTTTAATTTGAAGTTGATCATCGGCATATGATTCTAGAAATAATTATAATTTCTTCCTAATAACTCTTATCCTCGAGCTTTCATGTTGACCTTGAGTTGTCCAATGACAATATTTGTGAATCTCAATCACAATTAACTATGAATTATCATAGGATTTCCACTTACACTCAAATTTTGAAATGAGAAAGCCCAAAACTTGCTCTTCCTCTCAAAATTTGGATATATTCTTGAATTCCAAATTAACCATCTAATTCATAATTACTTGAAGCTTTGCATCTTGAAAATTAACTCAACGTGAAAGGCCTTTCAACTATTGAAGCAGTTTTGTCATAAACAATAAAATTATACATCTTTGGTGGTTTTGAGATCTTAGTCATGCTATATGAATGAACAAAACCAACAAATATGCCATTTTCCTCTATTTTCCATCTTCTTTGTTTGATATAGTGATCGTAGAAGTTGAACCACTATATATATAAGATTCCCATTCAGATATTGTGAAAGTTGTTTCCAATTTCACCCAATGCATAAGATTCATTTTATTTAGAGCAAATCAGCTATTAGTATAAATATAGCCTTTCCTTTACTGATAAATTTGATGGTTTCTAGTATCCTATGCAACAAAATAAACTATAATAGTTAGAATTATATAATGCCAAAATATTTTAATTGTATTTGTATTGTGAGTGAAATACAATAACAAATACAACTCCAAATGTGTCTTGTCATAATGCTATCATGGATGCTTCATGAAATTTAAATTGGTGGTGGAAAAAGGTCCAGTGCCACTCACAAGCAAGGTTCTAAATTCTTGGATGATTAATATGAGACTTATACATCTATTATGCGATGTTGACACATAGGGTATAATCTAGAGCTTCATTTGCTATGTTGGCATTAATTCTAGATGAGCAACCTCCATTGGCATAATTCTTTAAAAAGCTGGGTCTGAAATATGCATCCATAAATATCAATACATGACACTTGTCACTAATACATGATATCAAAATTGCGATGGTTTTTCATTGCTATTTCCACGTTTTTTTTTCTCAGTTACTACAATAACGGTTGCGATGTTTCGTGGCACTTATTTCGTGGATATAATGACAAACTTTATAAGTTGTCAATATAGAGACAAAAAATGGCCGCCATGTGTCTTCTATACGGTGGCCTTGAAATTGATTTTTTCAATTCATTTTCTAAGTTTCCTCACTCTATTGACAAAGTTGTCATCCCTATAACGACGAAAATATGGCCAAAAACTGCTAGGAAATTTTTTGTTTCCATGCAAAACTGTAGAACACTTTTGACGAACGTTTGTCTCTCTATCGACAAATTCTAGAATTTGAACAGAATTTTCTTCCACACATTCATCACTCTATCGACAAAGTTTTCATCCATATAACGACGAAAATATGGCCAAAAACTGCTAGGAAAATTTTTTTTGCCGCGCAAAACCATGGAACACTTTTGACGAACTTTTGTCTCTCTATCAATGGATTTTGGAATTTGAACAAAAATTTATTCCACACAAAACCATGGAAAACCAATCAATTTCGATGAAATATGCAAGTTGAACATGATTTTTCCATGAAACATCGTCTCTATAGTGACAGTATGCCTGGAAATCCACCCCAGGTTTCAACGATTTTGCAATACCCATGACGAAAGTTCATTGATATTGAGACAAAACTTGGAGGTTTAAAAAAAAATTTAAAAAACCATGGAAAGGCACCTTCCTTTCCACAGTTTTGGATCTTCAATAAGTGCTTGTGAAAAAATACATACTATAATTTAAAGACAAAGAAATGGATAAAATATAAAATAGGTAATGTGATTTATAGAAAAGAAATATATCGGAAAAGTAAGATATGGGAAAAAACATATTGAAGTAAAAGGGAAAAAATTAAATGGGATGTTCAGTGGGGAGGTCAAAAAGTGTTAACTGACTCTAAAAAATAAGGCATAATGATTTAAAAAGTTCCCAAAAGTACCCAAATTGTCCCTAAGCACCCTAATTATTGCCTCAAAATTTGTTTTCCCATTAGGATGCACAAATTCATAATAATTGGCTAAAATACATAATTAGAGGCTAAAGTGGCACCTCTTAGAGCGGATTCTATGACAAGGCAGGAGGGTACATCTCTAAAAATACCATCAATAAAATACATTGTAAGCACCACAGGGATCGTATAAACATTAATTAAATGATATTATAGGAACCACTGAGAGCTGATTTCTATGATAAGGTAGGGAGGTACATCTATGAAAAATACCATCGATAAAAGATGTAGGCACCACTGGGCTCGGATCAAATTATTGTGATCCAAAATTAGGTTAATCTCACTGGGGCTTAAAGATCCTACAAGGGCTTGGAATAATGCCCACAGAGCTTGGAAGAATCCCGCAAAGGCCTATAGATACCCACAAAAGCTTAAAGAAGCCAACAAGTCAGAAGTAAAGGAATCCCACGTTCTGAAGATGAAGGGAGCCCAAGCTTTGAAGACTGAGGAAGCTCGCAGGTGTAAATGAAGCCAGAGAAGGTCAAGCCTACAATTTCTGGAAGAGATGAAAATGAAAAACCGATCCTTCTTATGCAACCACCTCAAGCATGGCCAAAATCGGTCAAAGTTAGTAGCAAATATGTTCGAAAGAAAAAAAGTACCTTGAGCACATGATAGGAAAGAGACATGTTAATCAACAAAAAATTGACAACTTATTTCTATTCTTTTACTATGCATGATCTCATATAATAAAAAATGCATTCTATCACCTTTTGGTATTGATCAGAAGCAGGTTGCACCGTTGAGCATGCAATTTGTAGTTTAGAAACCATATCATAATTTCCTTGGAGACACTCCTCATGAAATATCATCACTTGCTCTACTACATGTGAAGAGATACTAGTGATAATTCATCATACTACAAAAAACATAAGGTGCATTGAATTCATATTTATTGAAAAATAAAAAAATAATAAAAAAATAACTCAACCCCTAGGGAAAAAGAGTAGTTGTTCACCTGGAAAATATGTGTAGGATATTTGTAGTGCCAACTAGTGGTAAGTTGTTTTGATGTTTCTCATTATTGGGAGAGGTGAATATGAAAAGTTGATACTTCTTATGCAACCCCCTCAAGCATGGCCAAAATTGGTCAAGTTAGTATCAAATATGCCCATAAGATAAAACTAGTCCCCTAAGTGTTGTTCAGGAATAAGCACCCTTGTAACTGAGGGTCTGGGCTTACCAACGTACTCTTAAAACTTGCAGACAATCAGCTTTAAAGTATAGAAAAGGAATAGGAAGAAATGTTGAACTCACTCGATTGACGACGGTTGATCCAAGCTTTCTCTTCTCCTGCTTTGCTCCTCTCCAAAGCTTTCAGGGATGCACCTCCTTCACCTGCAAAGAGAAAATCCTCCAAGTACAATCTTATACATGTATATATGACAAGTTAGATAAACAATATATAGAGTGATTAATCATAGATATTCATCAAACCATGATACATGAAAGAGATTCAACACAAATTTGGAAGAAGGGTTATCTTTATTAACAATAGTGAATGAGATAAGTGTACAACCCAATGCCTGAAACAAGGACTCCTCTGCAACCAAAGGATTCTGAGTTCTGTTGCTCCAAAGACTTCTGAAGATATACCACCAGCATAACTTTGCTCTCCAAGTATGATTGATTAATGCCCTCCCCAAGGCCTCTATTTATACTTAGGAAAATAGAGCAGTTTCGAAGGTTGAGGAGGTTGAGACAGTTAAGATAGTTAATGATTAGGGCTTAACCAATCTCCATTCATCATGTTTTATTATTTTTAATGTCGAATGGATGTGTACATGAGTATTGATACTAGAAACCTGCGTATGACACGTGATTTTCTATAAGGGAAACCTATGTACATATCTGTACATGGGTTGCAATGAAAATACTCACGTATAGTATGTGGGATGCTGTGGAGATAGTCATGTACATAGGCGAGTTGCCGTGGAAAGAGTCGTGTACAACAATCAAGATATAAAAAGGTAAAATGGAAAGTTGGGTGGATAGTGAATGCATATGATGTCATGCCCATCTATAGTGTTTAGGAAACCTTCAATCCATGAATGTCCTTTTGTGTGCCAACATATGAAGTGTCAGCACTCAGATGGAGAAGTTCCATTTGGTTTGATAACATATTCCCCCTAATGTGTGAGGTCAAAGGGAAGCGATGGCCAAAATACATTATAATCTCTATATTTAGAGAACTCAGAAATCTAATGGAGCAGAGGTAGTACCTGAAAAAAAAATATAATAATGTCATATACAAAGTCATATCTGAGGATGATATGTTCAATATACTGGAACACTAGCTCCTTTACAAATTTTTGAGTACATCATATAGTACGGGTACACAAACACGTATATTACAAAGGTGGATCGAAGCCACAGTATATAATAATGATGAGTCTTCAAAGATCTGGAAGCTCTGTACATAGGTAGAACATAATCTTGTGCAACTTAGTCCATAAACAGGGAACTAAGGTCTTCATAAACAATCCCAACGAACCAGTACGATCCAAGCCATGTGAATAGATGTAGGTTGAAGTCGAACATGGAGTGGATTCAACATATTGTCAATCAATAGGTGATAATTGACAACTGAAGCAAATGAATTCACCAATGATGAAAGTGAATCCTGAGGTACGATCATCAAAACTCTAGGTCTTCGTCATCAGGAAGTGCTGATATGGGACCATACTATGATAAGGAATGCAATAAATCCTCCAACGATTCACAAGAGTGACTAGGAATTGGGTAAAGGAAGGGAGACACAATTGATAATAGATACAACAATAATGGGATCAGGATATAGATCAGAAATTGGGTTAAAATCCTTGAATAGTGAGCATGACATAGAGATGACCCAAGGCAGCTTATAACTTTATAGATAGAACAACTAGACTTATCTGTCATGTAGGAGACATGATCAGATTCCCCAGATGGAATGGACAAGAGGAGGAGTAATAAACTTAAAGTAATAGCTCAACTGAAAGTGAACACTGAGACATGGGTATCGAAAAAGGCAAAGAGTGATATGTTCAAGGATGACATGCTGCCACTAACTTAAAACCAAGAGAAAACTTCTTCCTTACCTTCCTTGTTAAATTTTAACGAGTCTAGGAAAGTCAATTCGAGTCTCTCTTCATTTTTTAACAAGATTGAAGAGAAGAGGGTATATTGCTTGATAGTGTCACTAATTTGTGGATTTAATGAGCCCAAACTAGTACATTCTTAGCTGGTGTTTTCATATTTAGAGAGTCTGAAAACTCCAAAGAAGACACTAGGGGGGTCCTTTTTCATCCAATTTAGTCTCCTGAGGCCGGAAAAGTATAAAACATACCACAGAATAACTCTCTTAACTTCCGTAGAAGAAAAGGTGAAACTTTTTCGTACTTAGTCAGGGAGGTCCGAAAAAGGTTAAATGACCACATGCCCAACGCTCCTTTGAGAGTAGCATATAGCTTGAGTTTTACGAGTGTGAAGGAAAGAAAGATCACTTGGAAAGATCCATTTGAGTACGAGAAATGGGGCTTACAACAATAAAATCGATGCTTTTTTCTTTAGTGTTTAACAAGCATGACAAAGACATTAAGTACACTCGGAATGTTTTTCATGATTAGGTCCAAAGCACGAAAAAGACAAAACTAAGCTCATACCGGGAGTTCCTTTTCTGTAAATTTAGTCCCTCTGGTCCGTAAAAGTGATAAACCTATGCCTGAGAATACTCTTCTTAATTCCATAGAAAAGAGAGTGATCCTTTCTCATGTTATTCCGCATGGTCAGAGAAATAGATAACCTACCACCAATGCGGATGCCCATTCACATATTCTTAATGAGCTTGAACAGAAAAGTTAACTCGGCAGTCAAGTCTGTTTTAAGGAGTCAGACCTGGGCCTAAAGAAACTCCATAAGGATGGGGAGTCCTATAAAGGGATAGCTTGTAAAAAGAGACCAAAATTAGGCTCCATTTGGTGTGAAAAATCGCTAAAAGGATTCCCCTATACCTAAGACAGTTGCAGCATGAGTATTGAAAGACAACATAGGTTCTAAATGAGGATACTCGTGAGAGGAAGGTCCTATCCATGGAAGAACGATGGTAAAGACAAGGAGCTAATGGTTTAAAAATACCATAGTCTGTGGTTAAAATGTTGATTGCTAAGTTTAAGATGGAGTAAGTATAGATGCAAAAATGCACGTGAAATGACAAAAAACACCTTAGAACAATGAAAAACCTATTACAAGGGAAAAATGAATGGTATTAGTTTGATAAAATGTGAACTATAGGGAAAAAACCCTCTTGAGAAATTTAATTTCTATAAATAGTTCAAAAACAAAAATAAAACTCACCATTTTGATTTTTATCCATAAAAAGAAAGTTTTCACCTCTACCTTCATTCGATCGGTGTGGACAATATGGTGGATGAAATCCAATTCTGCAAGTGTCAGGTAAGACTACACCCCAAGCTCTTCAATTTGATCCTAGCAAATTTTAAATTTAGGCCCCAATTTTATATTTTTGGGCGCCCTTAAGCAAGGAACGCTGTGTAAACGGGTTCACTATATTGAAACTTGCACACATCCATTTTGTATGTGGGTTGCCCTGAAGGACAGTTGCATACAGTACACGACATGCCTAACTAGACAGTCGCGTATGCTGCATGAAGGGTAAAAGAAATATTTAGGGTCAAAATTATGAATTTTTACATGAAACTAAAGGTTCACAAAGATTGTTTGCTAGGTTTGAATATGGTGCTTGAGTGGAGGGAGCGTGAGCATGAAGATATGGATCAAGAAGCACTCCAGGATGCCTCCACGGTGAATGTTTTACGTTTAAGCGGGTTGTTGAAGTTCTTTTGCACATCACCTATGTAGGCCAATGTCCACCTGCTAGAGTTCATGATAAACTACTGGGACCATGATTTAGGCATGTTTGACCTTTAAGGTGAATCCTTGGAGATTACTTCAGAGGATATATATTTCATTGCCGGTTTGTCACAACGAGGAGCTCCAGTCAACTTGGAGGGTACCGACAGAGACGTTGATCCCTTAAGTGTCCAAAAATACATTGATATATACTACGCACCAGGTACCCAAAAGAGAGGGAGTTGCATCCCTATTGCACATATACGTGATCTTCCTCTACAGGTACTGACAAGTACCATAGTGAGGGTTGCGGGATCATCTTCTCTTCATCTCGCTACATAGAACCAAATGATGTTGGCAGTGGATTGTATGCAGGGGGATTTATATGATTGGTGTTCAGGAGTTTTCCCAATTTTGAGAAAGCAACTCTTTGACTTCAAGAGAGGAAGGAGGAAGAAATTTGGATATTCTAGCATACTATTTTCCTTCTTCTTCTTTGAGAGTGCTGGGATTGAGCCTTGCAATACCCCTACCAATTTGATCTCCTCATCAGCCTAGGTTGAGTAGATGGAGAGAGTGTATATGATGATGACTTCTAATTTTGGTGGGAGCGGTAGTTACCAACACTAGAGAAGTTTCCATATGATGGGATGGATTT
>LPNX011114008.1:651109-833241 GCA_001517045.1 Pseudotsuga menziesii | reverse complement strand
TGTGTGTGTGTGTGTGTGTGTGTGTGTGTGTATAAGAGTTCTAATCCTATAAACATGTCAAAATGAAGATATTGGACCGATCTTCCCCGAAGGGAATCCACGTATGTATGTGCATCCTGTCTTAAGCGAAGACCAGGGGATTATTAGGGTTCTTGAGGGGAAGCTGGCTAGGCTTACCCAGAGAGTACCCACCTTGCGGATAGAGCACATCCCAACCATCATGCAGGAGTTTGTGGTTGGAGTTCTACCTATCTGGATACGCCTTTTGAGGTGGGTGGCCAAAGCAGTTTTAGTATACATAGATGCTGTTGAGGCTACTGAAGCCGAGGAGGCTGAATAAGCCAGAGTACAGGTAGACTAGGGGGACCAGGGTGGTCCAGCTTAGTTCTAGGGCATTTGATGGACTATGATCCATATTTTGTATATTTTTTGTATATTATATAGTTATGACTGGATATGAGGATCAGATACTCAACCTATATATAGACATATATTCACACACACACACACACACGTATATATATTGTGTCGATTTATTTACAAATGTTTTTTTGTGTATGCTGTATATTTTTATGAAATATGTGTTAGATGCCAATCCAAAATATAATTAGCGTATGCATTAGTTAATGAATTCTGATTTCTTGGAATGTGATTGAATGTAATAAACTCAAAATTTATTTCCAATAACCTAACTTGCATGAACTGACGCAATAGAATAGGGTTCCACACTTGATAAGCTCGATTGATCTTGGAAACCACCAGTTGAGAGTCCATTTGGACTTCCAGCTGAGTGATACCACATGAGAAAGCATCCCATAGAAGCTTAATTCTAGCCCTACACTTAGCAACATTATTAGAAGCAGGACCTAAGCAAGTGCTTCCTGAGGCAACTAATTGTCCCGAGGGAGAATAAATGACCCATGCCGCTGAAGCAAGATTACAAGTGTGGAAACTGGCGCCATCAGAGAAACCTACATACCTCTCAGAAGACATCTGAAACAACCAGCAGATGGTATAAAAAACATAAACCGACAAACTAGTGTACATAAAAATACATACAATAAAATACAAGAAAAAGCGCTAAGCTTAAGCATAGTACTTTTTCAGATAGAGCCCATTTCTAGGCTCAGGAAGCTTATTCCCATCAAAAAAAATTAACTCATATGCGCCCTTCTTTAAGACCTTTGACACGGCATAAGGCCCCAACCACATGGCCTTGAATATTCCTGCCCCCAGGGGTTCTTTGTCTTGGTCCCAGAGCAAAACAAGTTTCCCCTCAGAGAAAATCTGAGGCTTGACCGACTTATCATATTGGATTTTGACCCTATTATTGTGAGCTTGATTTGCTGTCATCACATCTCTACGCTGCTCATCAAGGTGTTCTAAGTATACTAGATGTTCTTCAAGCTTTGTCATATTGAGTAACACATGAATAGCTATTTTCAAGGATGGGATTTCACATTCAACCGGGATAACAGTTTCCACTCCATGAACAAGTTGGAAGGGGGAGAAACCCATAGTATTTTTTACACTAGTTTGGTACGCCCAAAGAGTAGGGTATAGCATGATATGCCAGTTAGAACAGGCTGCATCAATTGTACGTTTAAGGATAGTCTTCAAAGTCTTGTTAACAGCCTCAACCTAACCATTTGCTTGAGGATAGTATGAAGATGAATGTTCTTGTCTGAATCCAAGCATAGTGGTCAGTTTCATCATCATGCTATTTTGAAAATGACTGCCATGGTCAGTGAAAATCACCTTGGGTATACCAAACCATGCTATAATCTGATTGAACACGAAGAAAGCTGTTGTTTCCCCATTGGCTTTAAAGGTGGGAATTTCCTCTGCCCATTTCATAAAATAGTCCACAATGACAATGATATATTTATGCCCCCCAGCCGAGGCTTGGTTGCACATCATGTAATAAATCCCCCACTTCATGAAGGGTCCCACCGAGAAAATGGGAAACAACAAAGTAGGATGTGACTGAATTTTTCTGGTGTAAAGCTGACAAGGATGACAGCGCTTCATCGCTTCCACACAATCTTTGAATATTGTGGGCCAGAAATAACCGTCACGTAGTATCTTCTGGTCTGTTGCTAACCCAGATAAATGAATCCCACATGCTCCACTATGGGAATCATTTAGGACAATCTCTGCTTCCTCATGGGTAAGACATCAACTCAAAATGGAAGCTACCCCTCTTCGATATAAAGTATCTCCTATGATGAGGTAGTTCTTAGAATGAAGGCGTAATTTGCGTCGTTCCTCCCATGAGGAAGCTGCAGGATACTTCAAAGTCTGGATATATATGATTATATCTCCATACCAGGGATCATAGGTGGATATAAAGAAGATATGATCATCTGGGAATGAGTCTTCTTCAATGACTACATCTTCTTCAGTTGGAAATTCTGCTATAAGCTCAGCAAAAACTAAGGACTTTTTAGACTTATCAGACTGAAAATTCAAGTCAAACTCTTGGAGAATGACTATCCATTTGTTCAATTTTCCCCCAAAAATTTATAGGGACAAAACATATTGAAAGGGATTCACATCCACCACTACTATTGTAGTCCTTAGTAAAATGTAGTGACGTAACCTCTAGACAACATAGACAGCTGCTAAGGCTAATTTCTTGACCTGGGAGTACCTGAGTTCAGGTCTGGCCAAAGCATGGATCAGATAGTAAACAAGATGATCCTAGAGATTATTGTTTTCATAGACTAGGACTACCCCAATGGTCAACTTGGACGTGGCCAGATACAATATAAAATCCCTAGAGTGATATGGCGGACACAGTAAAGGTGCTGACAACAAAGCTTTTTTCAATGCCTCGAAAGAAAGTTGTGCAGTTTCATCCCATACAAATGGGGTGTCCTATTTTAACAAGTGCATGAAACCCTTGGTAATCTTGGCATAGTTAACAATGAAACATTGAAGAAAATTAGACTTTCCCTGTAGGCTCTAAAGTTTCCTGATAGAACGAGGAGGAGGAAAATTTACAATGGCCTCTACTTTTAATGGATCCACCTGAATTCCTTTATTAGAGACAATGAATCCAAGAAATCTCCCTGACTCGACACAAAACACGCACTTGTGGGGATTCAAGCAGATTTTATAGTAACTGCATCGTTCAAAGATTAGATGCAAGTGATCTAGATGATCGATTCTTTTACGAGAATGCGTAGGCAGATCATCAAGGTAAGGTTCTACAATGGCTTTGATATCATGGAAGGAAAATTTCATTGCCCGTTGAAAGGTTGCCCCAACATTTTTCAATCCGAAGGGAATTGTTTTGTACGTAAAGGTACCCTAAGGACAAATGAAAGTAGTTTTATGTTGGTCTTCTAGTTTTATTTGAATTTGATTGTATCCGGAGAAACAATCCATAAACGAGAACACTTCACTTCCCACGCAAGGATTTATAATTTGGTCTATAAATGGCATGGGATAGTTATCCTTAGGGCAGGATTTATTCAAATCTCTGAAATCAGTACAGACGTGTATGGTCCCTTGCTTCTTATCAATAGGAACTAGTTTAAACACCCATTCCGTCAGAGCTATGGGATAAATGAAACCAACTTTCAACAATTTTTCAACTTCAGCCTTCAGATCCACCGCTTTATACGAGTTAACAGGTCTTAACTTTTACTGAACAGGTTTAGCGTTAGGGTATGTTCGGATCTCATGCTCAACTATTGATGGATCAATGCCTGGCATCTCCTCATATGACTAGGCAAAGACGTTGCGGAATTCCTTGAACAAGGCCGTATAGATTGTAGTCTCCTCAAGAGAGCAGTTTTCACCTATATGTATATTTTCCACAACATCTAGATTCACAAAGATGCTGATAGGGATGGTAGCGGAAATATTTTCCATATTCCCCTCAGCAAACATTCCTTCCCTAGGTAAAGGATTGATGGGTGTATCAACATCATCTAATAGTCTCATATGAAACTCTTGATTTTATATCCTGCTTAGCTCTAGAGGAAAATAGGATCAATGGTAAATATCTTCATAGATCCTACCACATCCACACATGTATTCCAGAATATCTTCATCAAAAGGTAAATCCATTTCTAAACAATCTGTAGAGTGCAAATAGTTTTTTTCCCAAGCGGGCAAATAGACTTCTTCTAGGTGCTCTGAGACTATGAGAGGGTCCGGAATGGGATCAATAGTGGTTTGAGTGATAGCTTGGTAAGCCACTTCCATTGCCGATAAAAGAACTTTTGGTTCATGGGGGGAAGGGAGAACCCAAGGATCAAGCCTATCAACAACCATGGCTATGGAATTCCCCACACTAGTAGAACCAATATAGTTAATCGGGGCTGGAAGATCAAATGTGCCCATAAGTGATGCATACATTCTAGCCCCCAAACTCTATGCAGTAGGTTTGACCTGATCAACCAATGGCACAACAGACTCATTAGAATCCATGCGGACTTTTTGAGTAAAATCGAGTTGGTCAACAGTAACCAACTTCCCTTCGTGTGGAAATACTACCACCCGAAAGACGACCGACGCAATAGCGGACATGGCATAAGTCCAACTTCTTCTCAAAAGCAAATTATAGTCCAAAGGTGCATCAATCACTTCCACCTCAACAAACACCGCTTTCCCTTCCAGCTTAATTTCAAAATCTGGTAGGATACCATCCAAATGAAATGACCTTTTGTTGAAAGTAGAAAGCAGAGTGTTTGACAGGACCAGCTCTGGGGATCTGAGAGATTTCCAACATGACAAGGACATAATGCATGTAGAAGCACCCTCATCAACAACTTCCCTTCCAATGGTCTTTCCACCATGGATGACCTCTATTAATAAGGCTACATGGTAAGGTAGGTGAATTTTAGCATCATACAAGTGAAATTTCGCCATGAGACTTGACGAGTCCATGCTGCCTAAGGCTTCTAAGAGTGCATACCGCTGGGTGGGACAACTTTGTAGCACCTCTAAAGCTAACATTGCACATGGGGTTTGGGCTAAGTATTCAACCACAGAGTAGTTTGAAGCATCCCTAGCATTAGGGTTATGCAAGGTCTTTTTAAAGACACCTTTCGGTATCTTAGGCATAGTTTCAATAGGCTTCTCGATTGTGAGAGGGTTAGAAGTTTCACCTATAGACTTACCCTTCTCAGAAGTCTCTTTTTCATATTTTTTATTCCTAGTATGTAGCAAAGTCGAAGATCGAACCATGTTGATATAGTTGGGGTCAGGGGAACCTAGAGTGCCCCCTACTACATTAGAAGCTGAAGCAGAGTTCTACCCTTGGGGAAAAGGATCCTTCAGGACAGTCGGTTGTTGATCTTTTAGCAGCTTCCGGGCTTGTTCCATAAGGGGACAAGGTGAGTGAGGTGATCCTTGTGGCACAACTTACATGAGAAATTCACCTTTTTATTTTATTTCTTTCCCCCATCAGCATTGTTTGCGGGTTTCTGCTTGTTTTGATTTCCCTCCCCTTTCTTTCCTCTCTTCTTCTTCCCACTGGGATCCTGATTTCCCTTCTGAGAGGTTTGTCCAAAAACATTTTCACTTTGGGTGGAGGGGGAATCCTTTGCTGCCTCCACCGTAGAATGCTTGACGGACAGCTGATGAAGTTGTTTGGCTAAAGAATCTATAGTGGGAGAGTTTACGAACCCAACCACACCATCGGCATGGGGTCGAGGCTTAGGTTTCTCTGCATCGTGGGTAGGCCTCGGTGCCTCAGAGATAATATCATACAAGATCCCAAATTGTGAATAAATCAAATCCAATTGTTGGGCCCTAAGAATGGCTTCTTCTTTGTTCGTCACTCTTGAAGTGGATACGTCCTTAGATATGTAAGGAAACAGGGATTTAAGGAATCACTCTAGTAAAAACTCAGGAGGAATAGTGGATTTTATAAGGCTCTTTCACCTCCTCCACTCTTGGATATGATCCGAGATGTGGGTAGCCTTGTTTTTCCTAAAGGTAGATAACAAGTCCATTCTGAAATCGTATCAGACTGGAAGCTAAAAGTGGCTAAGGAATGCACTAGCCAAGTCCCAAAAACTACTAAACATAGCAGAAGGAAACTCAATGTACCATTTTTCTGTAGTACTCATTATGGTTCTTTGGAATAGCCTCAACCTAACTGAATCTTCATTTAGCGAATTAGAAGAACACCATAAATGAAAAGTGGTGGCATGAGCCCCAGGATCTTCACCAACTTTTCCCTTGAATTTAGGGATGTCCAATGGAAATTTGGTGGGGACAGGTAGCCATGAGGGGTCATGCCTCACTGGTTCATTCATTAATTTTGACAAATCTGGCAAGTTTAATGTTGCCAGGAAAGGAAGCTTGGGTCACACCGGAGCACTAAAAGTGCTAGTCTGGGAATTAGAGGGACTTGCCCCCGAATGCCCATATGTAAAGGTGGGGTTTCCCCCTGCCATCGGTTGTGAAGTGGATGGATTACTTTGAAATAGATTCCATCCGTAAGCCATAGGATTGTGGGTAGGAGGTGCAGTATAAGAGGTTCGAGCCATCCCAGTCGAAACTAGGGTTTGAAACAAGGGAGCAGGTATCCCTCCACTAAACAACGAAATGGGAGAGCTCATGAATGGGGCTGAGACTAGAGTTTGAAAACCTTTCCCATAAGAGGTAGTGTTTCCAAATTGCACTCCTATATAAGAAGGTGATGGGCCTACATATGGAGTGGATGGGGGAATATGCCCCCCATTCCAAGGAAATCCTTGGATGAAAGCCGAGGATCCTACTGGACCGCTCTAGGTAGTGTGTGCAAAGGAGGGAGGAACAATAGGTATACTGGGGATCCCAATAACCATGTCACTAGAAGCACCTACTAGGCTTGTGGAAATTGGCGGTTGGACCACCCGAATCACTGGAGTCAATGGCGTAGTAGGTATGCTAGATCTAGGGGCACTTACTAGGGGAGGTAGTACCCCTTCAGCAGGAAAGGATGAGGTGAAGGAAAAAGAACTTTCTCCTGTAGTAGACATTATCCTACCCACAGGGACACCTAAAACAGGTGAATCAAAAGGCCTAACCTGGACGATCACAGGATCATTTAAGTCAGTCAAGGGTGTATTAAAATTCCTTGCAAAATCGTCAGCCTACAAGTCTTCTATCTCAACTATATTAAAATCAAAGTGGTTAGATCTAAGTTTCAGTTCACCTAGAACTTCACTTACTCCTATCGGTTCAAATGAACCGTCCATGTCCAATCTCTGCCTTTGAGGTGGAGGTGGAGGTTCCAATGTGATGAGAGGAGGAAGGTTTTGCAACCTTCATGACCTTCTAATAGGTTGGTCCTCCATGATTGTAAATTTGACAATTCAAACCCTAAGGTTATCTAAACATAGATAATCCATAGAGCAATCACTACGAAAATTCCTAAAGTCTCAACAGTCAGCAAGGGTAAAAGATATGCTTTCTTGAAGAAATATGAAGAACAGTTACTTGGCCTCCTTGAAGAGGTTCTTAGGCACAAGTGGAGGAATCAACCACTGCCCTCCTACACTTTCAACAAGGGTTACCTTCCAAGCCCGTCCAAGGTGAACCAGAAATAGCCTTTCGGTTTACTTAGGTATGAACCCTAGATGTCAAGACTCTAAAGGATACCTTAGCTATACCAATAGTTTGGGGGGACAGTTGCAAGCCTGACTCATATGCATGGGCAAGGTAGCTGAGCCCAAAAATCTATCTAGGATAGAATCCCTAGATGCATAAAAGTATTGATTTACGTTTCGACAAGGAATCGAAGGGTTATCTCCTCAGTCTAATGCCTCCACGTGGCCTCATGCTTGACTCCTATTTGAGAGGAGCTTCCCAGATGCTATCGGTAAAGATAAGGATTTACTTATCTATAGGTCCACTATGTATGAATTTTAAAACTTATGGGAAGTTTACACTTCCTATCCCACAAGTATATCCTGAGCTAGTAGGTGGATGGCCCTAAAAAATGAAAATTACTAATAAATTTTAATTATTGCGTTCATTTTAAGGGCTATTTCTTACCCAAAATGAAGTGGAGTGAAGGACTATGATGTTTTTTGACTTGATAAGAAATATAAAAAGCAAAGGTGTATGTTTTCAAAGCAAATTATAACTACTAAAACAAACTTCTTTTTTCTTTTTGTAAATATAAATTGATGAAAATGAAATGATAAAGAGAAAACTAAAACTATATTTTTGTAGTTTTTTGAGATTATATTTTAAAAAATTGAAAGTAAAACTACTCTATGCAAAATCAAATGCAAAAGCTTTTAAATGTTTGCTTTTCACTTTTTAAAATGCTCAAAGACTACTATGCACCTAAATGCACTAAACTTGAGTATGCTTGAATTAAACTAACTGTATAAAGCAAGCAAAGTGAAGTAAACAAATTAAAAAGACCAAGAATAAACCATCTAAGGAATACTTGGAACCCTAGCTTGGGTGAATACAATGAAAGGAAATCATTGAAATCACACAAAGGAAAGAGGAAAACCAAATGCTATTTGAAAATAGAATGGTATAAACAGTGTCTAGAACCCTGATCACTGATTCAGACAACCAACACTTGAACCTATAACCCAAACATGAAAATACACTCCAAATTGCAAACAGAAGACAACCCAAATAATAAGAACTCAAGGGATTTACAAGAAAGCTCAAGGTGTGGCCAACAAGGTCATCAAACTCACGGTACAATGCTTATAAGAAATACCAACCAACAAATAGACTTTATAGAGGGACATGGACAAGCAAACCCTAACCCAAAAATTCCAATGCTAAGGCTTGTACGCAACTGTGTATAAGGGCAACCCGCATACTGTACGTGACTGTCCTAGAGAGAAACCAGCGTATGCAAGCCTCTGTATGCGACTGCATACTAGAACAACCCATGTACAGGTACAAAATTTTATAATAAAAATAAATTTTTTTAAGGTCTTAAAACACTATCCTAAGCATGAACCAAGACAAGATACCACACATATAATCAAGGCAAAGACTGGTCAAAGGTAATTAGAACTAACCCATAGCAGTCTGGGCTCCCCAGCGGAGTCGCCAGTTCTATTGTTCAGGAATAAACACCCTTGTAACTGAGGGTCTGGGGTTACCAACGTACTCTTAAAACTTGCAGACAATCAGCTTTAAAGTACAGAAAAGGAACAGGAAGAAATGTTGAACTCACCCGATTGATGATGGTTGATCCAAGCTTTCTCTTCTCCCGCTCTGTTCCTTTCCAAAGCCTTCAGAAATGCACCTCCTTCACCTGCAAAGAGAAAATCCTCCAATTACAATATTATACATGTATATATGACAAGTTAGATAAACAATATATAGAGCACTTAATCATAAATATTCATCAAACCATGATACATGAAAGAGAATCAACACAAAGTTGGAAGAAGGATTCTCTTTATTAACAATAGTGAATGAGATAAATGTAAAACCCAATGCCTAAAACAAGGACTCCTCTGCAACCAAAGGATTCTTATTTATACTACTCCAAAGACTTCTGAAGATATACCACCAGCATAACTTTGCTCTCCAAGTATGATTGATTAATGCTCTCCCCAAGGCCTCTATTTATACTTAGGAAAATAGAGCAGTTTCGAAGGTTGAGGAGGTTGAGACAGTTAAGATAGTTAATGATTAGGGCTTAACCAATCTCCATTAATCATGTTTTATTATTTTTAATGTCGAATGGATGTGTACACGAGTATTGATACTGGAAACCGGCGTATGACATGCGAGTTTCTATAAGGGAAACCCACATACATATTTGTACGCGAGTTGCAATGATAATACTCATGTACATTACGCGGGATGCTATGGAGATAGTCACGTACATATGCGATTTGTTGTGGAAAGAGACATGTAAAGCAATCAACATATAAAAAGGTAAAATGGCAAGCTGGGTGGATAGTGAATGCATCTCATGTCATGCCCATCTATAGTGTTTAGGAAAGCTTCAATCCATAAATGTCCTTTTGTGTGCCAACATATGAAGTCTAAACACTCAGAAGGATAAGTGCCATTTGGGTTGATAACACTAAGCACATGATGGGAAAGAGACATGTTAGTCAACAAATAATTGACAACTTATTTCTATTCTATTAGAAGGAATGATATCATGTAGCAAAAAATTCATCATAAATTACCTTTTGGAACTGAGGAGTAGATTGCACAGTTGAGCATGCAATTTGTAGTTTAGAAACCATATCATAATTTCCTTGGAGACACTCATGTAATAACATCACTTTATCTGCTACCTTTGAAGATCTAGACATATGAATTTATGGTCCACATATGTGCCATGCAACACCTGAAAGTTTATCATCATAGTAATTAGAACATGTAAAATAGTGCAACCAATAACCAGTGTTAATCATTTAAATTTCCATTTAGCATATGATTTCTAGATCTGTCTATGTGATAGAATAGATATAAAATTATAAATTAATGAAATTTTAGTGCCAAGCTAACCATAATGTTATTATCATTCACTTGATCATGTATGTAAGCTATGATATATAAAATCATCAAGTCCCTTACCATCACCCAGCTCTCAATAGAAATAATTAGTACTAAGAAAATCCAAAACAATACTCAGTAAAATAATGTCAGAATTATATCCTTGTGCATTCAGAGATGTGAGGTTCCATATCTCAGTAAAAAACCAGACTTACATTTACCCAGAAAACTAATGCGAATAGGGCAGAAAACTAATCAAATCAATAAGGTATATTTTACAAAATACACCACCGTCTAAATAGTTTGAAATACTAACTTGTTTTCTATTTTGAGTGTGCAGAGAAGGAAACTAGGGGATACAAGTTCTGCAATACATATTGCAGACCTATGTTTGATCAAGGAGAGGGCTCATATTGTGGGAGCAATAGGTTTTCTTTTCTAGGGTTTTACACATAAATTCTTTTTTCAGGGCTTTCTTTTTTGATAAAATAAAAGTTACAAAAACACATTAAAAATACATCTAAAACCTAAGAGAAACAAAAATAACCTAAGAGTAATATTACAAGTATACAACTCATAAAATTTAGTTTTGAAAGATACATGAACAATTAGGGTTTGAAAAATTAAAATTTCATAACCTAGGGTTTCATCATGCCCAAATTATAGGAAGAAGGGCTGAAAAAAGCCTAATTTATTCTATGTGATTTTTCTTCTATATTTCTACGTTACTAAGAAGTATTTTTGCTTTATGTAGAAGGTTGTCTCCTAGTTTTGATGATAGTCTAAAAGTAGTTATTTACTATTGGTTGTATCTCTTGTATCTTAATAGAATGAAATAGAATTTAAGGATAAAGACAAACACATTAAGGATAAAGAACATGTCAAAACCCTTACCTTATCATTGTCCTTTCGCCAAATCCATTCACTCATACAACTTGATAAGATTTTTCCATGAGATGAATTTACATCACCAAGACCTGCATAGATCATGAAAGACATAAATTTTTATATGAGTAAATAATATATAAAAAAACAAACAGTCATTTAAATCCCACTACAAAGTCCTATAGAAATCAATGAACCATGAAATGTTAAATTTATTAACATTTAAAAAAAAATAGGCAAGCATTTAAAAATTTACAACCATCTTTAATACATAGTAATAAAAGAGTATTTGTATTGTATTGAGCTCCTCGCTGTTTCGAGAACAGTTTTATATTCTCTACTGAACAAGGACAACCACGTGAAGGTGGAAGATCATATGGCCCCTGCCCCCCTCACATCTCTCTCAATTCCCCCTACCCAATAAATAATATTGTTTACATAGAAAACATATAAACATTCATGCATAACTAGTCTAGTCATCAAAACATAAAAACATTGGAGCATAATGAGGTAATTCATATAAACAATGTTTTAGACTAACAACATCGATACACATCCAAATACAAGTCATGAATTTATACATCTACTTTTCTTTGATTTCTGTTTTTTTGCATTGTAATAACTGATGATAATTGGGATATTTTCATCATCATTTGGTGGAAAATCTACAAATCCATGTCTTGCTAGCATTTGTGTTTCCATTCCCTCATGTATCATACTTCTTGTATGTTGTTGACTAGGGCATGGAGGCAGTTTTGAAGGGGCGTGAACTACAACAACGAAAATGATCATATCGATATGTTGAAATATTATTGAAATTAATAGTTCATCCTTTTGATTAAAATTACAATATTTCTCTTTACCTATCTGTGTAGATGTGACAGCTGGTGTGTTAATTGTTTCTTTACTTGCTAATTCCTCTTGCGGTTCACCCTCCTGAGCTTCACAGTCTTCTACTGAAAGAAGAAAATTTATATGTATATGTCAAGAAATAAATATCTATAATCACAGTAGACATTTCTATTTCCAAAGCACACATATCAGAATGGCCACTCTTCTCCCCGCTATCATGAGACATGCACACCCCAACATCAGTTGGTACATGCCAAGTACTACTGGATTCACTGCTCTGGTTTCACTGTTGCTTAAAAGAAAACATAAATATTTAGTTATGGGTGATATAATCAAAACTGAATAGACTTTAATAGTACACTGCAACGATGTCCTTATTCATCTTATTTACCCGCATCAGCATCATTGGGGAGATTGGAGTCTACCCCAAGCTTCTCCGATATTCAATGACACTTTTAAAACCATACTTGAAACCAAGCTTTAGGTCTTCCTCGATGGCAGCATATTGGAACGTATTTCCCTGCAATGCATAAGACATATAAAATTTACAGTATAAAAAACAAATATTTGTTCGCTACTTTCAAATAAATATTCCCCACAGTTAATCATTTAATTCTTACAATTCAGGCTCTTAGTTTTCTATAGCCACCCTGGCCCAGTTTATGTTGCTCGTGCTTTTCCACTCTATACTTGGTTGCTTTGGAGGTGTCGGATAGCCTATATATGAAAATTTTGGAAAATGTTAGATATCAGAATTCTTGCTTAAAACAAAAAAGAAAAAAAAATGAGCATATTTCTCTAAAAATATGATATGTGTTGTACCATGCTTTTCCAGGCCATGGTTATTTTCCTTGTCTTTTTAGCAAGTTCTCCTTTGCATCGTCTATGAGTTCCTTCCACTCTTTCTCCAGAACCATGGGAGGGTGCTCATGCTTGAGGTCAAGTTGCAATTTATCTTTATATTGGTCCCTGGTATATTTTAAGTTCTCACTGGTTAACTTTGCAACCACTTTCTTGTCGATTTTATTGCCGAACAAATTTACCATGTGGTCTGTCAATACATATCTCTTTGCATTATCTTGGCTATTCCACCATGTGCGAATGGTGGGTCCAAACAACTCCAATTATTTGTCATTCAAATTCCTATAGAAAACATTGTTTCCAGTAGAAACGTGTAATCCATTAATTTATAATAATTTCAGTGTATGTCCATTTCAATTTCATGATTAAAATGAATAAATTAATTAATAAATACCTGCAATATTTTAAATCTTGATCGGAACACAAGCATCATCCACCAGAAAGGTGAGATTTAGTGATCCAGTGCTTTTAACTCGTTCTACTCTAGGAAAATTTTCCTTGTCATCTACATTGGGTTCATCTCCAGAGCCATGTGGAGTCTTAGGCTTCATCTCATCATGCTACGGAATGTCATTCTAATAAAAATCGGTGCCCTTATCAATGGATTCGAGGCCAACCGAAAGAGTGTCAAAAATCCTCATTGGTACATTGCTTTGTTGGTGTTGTTGCTGCATTGGATCATCACTGCTACCTATACCTATCTCGACAGTTTCTCAAGTCACGGGTTGTAAAATATTTTACAAATGAAAAAAATTACTTTATCATATCACTTGGAAAAATAGAAAACATAATATTAGATATGAAATCATGTCATATCTTAAAAAAATATGTGAATATGCCACTTACCCCATAAGATTTTATTTTTTCTTTTAGCTCTTCAATCATTGCCATGATCTCTTGTGTCATGGGCCTTATGAAATCCAAGGAAATCATTTCTATGTTTTCCTTTTTCAGGGCACTCTTTATAGTATCCATAGGGTCTATGGAATAGTAAATTTCATCCTCAAGCTCCTGATCACCCAGATCAAGTGCATTGGACTAAATTCATAAAACAATAAAATTAAGCAAAATAATTTTAACATCATTCAAACATTTTTTTTGTAATGAAATTTAGTTACTATTAAGAAATAACACTTACCTGATGTAGTGTTGTGGCCAGTGACTTCTCACGGTAACCCTATACTGATATACTTCTAGTGGGTTATTTTCCACGGTCCCCACCCTGACACGATAAATCAATAAATAATTCAGTATAAGCACAGAAAAATGCGAATGTCAACAATGGAAATCAAATGCTAACAGAAAAAATTGAAATATTTAGTTATTATATTTAACACTTACTTGACGGGGCACAGAGTGTGACCTTCCAAGGTCACCCTGGACCATGGAAGCAGTAGGCGCCTTTCCACCGGCGCCACCCTGACACAATAAATCAATAAATAAACATTATGAAAATAATTGTAACATAATAAGAGATGGGATATTGCAATAATATTTATTTTTACCTCAAAAGTAGAGGACACGCGTTCTGTTCCATGATGAACATGGGCATACCCCTGCCACCGTGTAATAAGCATGTTGTCACATGGAAATATTTTGGGTTGGAGTTTCTAGTGATTTTAGTCATATTTATTTACTATATTTAGTTGAGTCAATAATTGTAACATCAACAAAAATGAGACATTGCAATAATATTTACTTTTACCTCTGATGGAGAAGATACATGTTCTACTGCATGGCGATGAGCATACCCCTACCACAGTGTAATAATCATGTTATCATATGGAAATATTCACAATAAGCATGAAAAAATTGAATGGTAACAGTGGAAATTGAATGTTAACAGAAAAATCTCAACATTCAGTTATTATATTTAACACTTACCTGTTGAGGCACAGAGTTTGACCTTCCATGCTCAACCTGGACCATGGAAGTAGACGGCATGCATTTTGTTCCATGACAACCATGGGAAGACCCATGCCACAGTGTAATAAGCATGTTGTCACATGGAAATATTCTAGGGATGGAGTTTCTAGTTATTGTAGTCATATTTAGTTGCTATATTTAGTTGAGTCAATAATTGTAACATAAACAAAAATGAGATACTGCAATAATATTTTCTTTTACCTTTGATAGAGAAGATACATGTTCTGCTCCATGGTGATGAGAAGACCCCTACCATAGTGTAATAAGCATGTTATCATATGGAAATATTCACAATAAGCATGAAAAAAGAAAATGGTAATAGTGGAAATTGAATGTTAACAGAATAAAATCTCAACATTTAGTTATTATATTTAACACTTACCTGATGGGGCATAGAGTGTGACCTTCCACGGTCACCCTAGACCATGGAAGTAGAGGACACACATTATGTTCCATGACGACCATGGGAAGACCCCTACCACAATGTAATAAGCATGTTGTCACATGGAAATATTCTGGGGTTGGAGTTTCTAGTTATTGTAGTCATACTATTTAGTTGAGTCAATAATTGTAACATAAACAAAAATGAGATACTGCAATAATATTTACTTTTACCTCCGAAGGAGGAGATACATGTTTTGCTCCATGGGGATGAGTAGACCTATACCACAATGTAACAAGCATGTTATCATATGGAAATATTCACAATAAGCACGAAAAAAGTGAATGGTAACAGTCAAAATCGAATGTTAGCTGAAAAAATCGAAACATTTTTTTATTGACGTCATATTTATTTACTATATTTAACACTTACCTCACAAGGCATAGATTGTGATCTTCCATGGTCACCCTGGACCGTGGAAACATCATGTGGCTTTCCACTGCTGCAACCCTAACAAAATAAATCAATCAATAAAAGTTGAGTCAATAATTATAACATAAAAAAAATTGAGATAAGCATAACAGTGTAACAAGCCTTATTATCACATGGAAATATTCATAATATGCACGAAAAAAGCGAATGCCAACGGTGTAAATTGAATGTTAACAGAAAAATCGAAACGTTTAGTTATTGTAGTCATGTTTAGTTACTATATTTAGCATTTACTTGATGAGGCATAGTGTGTGACCTTCCATGGTTCCCCTAGACCATGGAAGCCACATCTATTCGATTTAATTTGTAATCAATCAACAAATATTCACCTGGAAGTATTATTTTTGTTGCACATACTAATATACAATGTTCTTCGTGTCCCTCAAATTTGCAATTCGGTTGCTTAGTTGTTGTCATTGGCCATGTACTATTTATAAAGCCAACAATGTTTCCGGATGCTTTTGGTCTCCCATCAATATACATAGTCACCCCTTTGTTTTTATTGTGTTATGATAGTTGCATATAATTTGCAGCAAATCCATATCTCCTCATACTTCGAGTATATTGGACCATGATCAACAAGTTATTGTATCTGTATAATGGTCTAACATACTCCATCAATTCAGTTACAGTGCCATAGCCGACCTTTATGCCATCCATGGAAAATAGCCCCAATCCATGTAAGGACGAAGGAGTAATGCGATACATCCTCCCATTGATGAAGAAATCTATGTCCACTTGAGGTAGCTTATTAGGTACCCATCGTTGCACTATATGTCTATATCTCAAAATATTTGCATGTGTCTATGAAACAATTTCCTTACTTTTTTAGATCTAGTTGATATAGAACCAGTAGATCTAGTAAAACATGTGTTAACACTCCATTTTTCAACAATCTATTTGTGAGCTTGACAGGAGTTCGATGAGGGTCCCATTCCTTTGAAAACTTTTTCTGAGCACCCTTCAGGTTATCAGAGATGCAAGGTAAAGAAGAAAACATCGTATGTACTGAAAGCATTAACAGGATTCATGATCAAAGGTTGAGATTGATCGGATGGTGGATCAATGGCTCCAAAACATTTTATGCAAGTGGACATGCTCAACCAAAACCACTTTTACAGATTGCGAAACAGGTTAAAGGTTGAAAACATTTGATGACAGAGATGAGATCCGAGTAATATCTACGATCTCAGTTAATTTTGCAAACCATACTTGTGTGGGTAAAGATGCAATTTCAAATCTCCAAAGAGTGGTATTGGTTGCGAAGATCAACGGTCGTAGCAAGAAAGAAAAGATATCTACGGCCACGGTTTATTTCGCAATGCAAACTACCAAGGTTGAATATCAAGATTTCTCATTGCAAAAAGTAATGGGGCCCACTCAGATCTACAGTTGCATGAAAGGGTTGGTCGCAATCGATGGTTAAGAACACGTCACAATCCAAAACTGCTTGTGGTATCCAGAGGAGAAAAGTTGGCAAAAGAAATAATGGAACGTGGACGGTGGACATGAAAGATCCCTCAAATCATATGGCTGAGAAGACTTCCAGGGTATAGGTTTCACATCCAATGCGAAGATGACAGCGATGGAGGTGTTCACGCGTCTAATCTGTCCCCATTGTAGATTAGCTGATTTCTCTGATGCCATTCAGGATAGGCCTTGTTATAGCAGATTTCACCACTCCATGTGAATCACACTTTGTATGGCCTTCCCCTATCCTACTGCAGACTCTTTAGACCCCATGGACCATCTTTTATCCTTTAATGTTTCCTTGATCATCCCTAAAAGTATATGAAAAATGATATACGTGGATTTTTACCTGATAACCGCGTACATACGCGGGTTTGACCCCTATAACCACGTACATCGGGATGTGTGCATAATCCAAATCCTTTTGGAGTTTTCCTTGACATGGATTCGACTCATTCGACTCCTGGCCTTCCATATTCCTTGAGATCTCTCGGACTCGACCCTTCATTATCCCTTGTGAAGCTATATAAGGAACCCCTTGTTACATTGAAGGCATATAGAGAGATTGAAAGAAACGAAACTATAGTCCATTGTTGCCGAAATTTATACTTGAGTTTGCATCCCTTTGTCCCTTTGGATCACTTTTGTGTTCTTCCCAAGCTTTCCTTTTGCTAGTGAGCTTGCTATCGTGAGATGGAGGATTGAGGTGGTGGAGGCCCAAGTGGGGGATTCAGTTTCTCTAGTTCACAGACATGCCGTCAGAGGTTGTATCTATCTTGTAATCTCTTATTTATATTAATAAGAACTATTTTTTCTGTCCAATGATGTGTATTTGATTGAATATTGTATCCATTGGAATATGTCAAATGCTTTTACATTATTGATTATATATGCTAGAATAGATCTAACACCATGATATATAGTATGCTTTTATTGTTTACTTGTTGTTGAGGAAGTATTATATCAATTCAAGCTGAAGATTGGAAAGCTCAACGGGGATCTACTTCAACCGTCTGAAATAAGGTACGAGGTCTGATCCTTTAGTGTTAGACATTTTATTTCTATTGCATATTGGGAAAGATTGATTTCTGGAGTCAAAGCTGTCTGTTGTGGTACCCCAAGCCATAGGAATTTCTCTCCATAACAGAATTGGCGACTCCGCTGGGGAGTTCCTAGTAGTTGTCCTTTGGGGGTGATTTTCTCGGCATTCAATGTATTTGAATTGCTCTTTCTCTCTTGTTTCTGTGTCAGGTCTAGGGGCATGTATGCCTAGTAGAGTATGATTGGAGTGAAGTTTTTCTCAGCCTATCTATTTTCCTTGTTTTATGCACCTTTTCTTCCTATACGCGGGTTTTTAATTTACAGTTGCGTATACACGTGGTTTTCTCTATGATTTCCACATATACACGCGGGTTTACTGTGAACAGTCGCATATACCCTAGTTTTTTCCCTTTTTTTGGAATTTAATTGGTTGCTGGGTGAATGCTGTTAGTTGCTAAGTCTCCTTGGCACTGCCTGAGTCTATTTTGACCTCTGTTTTTTACTGAAAACGGTTTTTTTTAGCCTAATTTTTTTTTTTTAGGGAAGTTCTTGTCATGGCATTTTTTATTTTTTGTTTGAGATCAGTGCATTAGAGTTCTTTTACCTTAGTGCTTTGCTTGGATGCTTCCTATGTGTGCTTGCAGAGTATGGGGGTGGTAGAATCATTCTTTTGCTTTTTGCATCTCTTATATTTTCAAAAAATCCAAAAACATTTGCTTATCATAATGCATTGCATTTTGCACTTTGCATTGTACTTGCACTAGATCTAGATTTGCTTTGGAGTACTAGTTAGGACTTCATATAGGAAAAATTTGCATTCATCATTTGAAGAAGAATTGTTCATTTCACGTAGTAGCATACCCTATTTACATGGACACAATGCATTTGCATTGATTGTTACGGTGTGCATTTTACTTCATGTTGCATCATAACACCACTAGTTGCACGACCATATCCTATCTTTGAGTAATAAAGCCAACTAAAATCAATGCTAATTAAAATGAATTACACTCTTTTCTTTTCTAGGGTGCACCAACAAGCTTAGGTTTTAGGATCTTGGAATAGTTCATTGTAAGTCAATTCTCCAAGATCACTAAACAACAACATCTAGGTGTCTGTCCAGGGAGTGTGTGAAATCCTTGGTATAACCATAGTTCTCAAGATCCTCCTCTCAAATGGGAGTTAAGCACGAGGTAGTGTGAGCGGTTATTGATTGGGATGACCCCTAGTCATAACTGAGTAGCATCGGAGATATTTCCAGCATTGTATTTGTATCTGGGGGCTCTTTCAAGAGTTTCGGGCTTTGCTACCCTGCCCATACGGTCAATCACGCCTGCGACTGTCTGCTTGAGCTTTGATTATATTGAGGTGACCTTAGTGTCCTTACCTAGGATATCGAGGGGGTACTTGTAGAGGTTATTCTGCAGGTGTCCCAACCAGGTTGGGGTTGGACAGCATAGTCGCTTTACGCATTGAAGCTAAGGGCCACAATAATTGGTTACGTACCTCCGCTTGTTGTGTATGGAAGTCTCAGGCCTCTCCTAGGAGAGACATACCTGCTTCATTCAGGAGCTCACTTATCCAGCCCTTGTTTGCTTGCATTTGGCTTTAGATTTTATTAGTGATTGCTCTGTGCACGCTAGTTGGCCTAGGGTTTACGTAAATAGAGAGTCTTTGCTATTTTTGTTTTGAGTCATTGTGGATTCGAGTGCAGTTCCGCGTCGTTCTCGTTGGTTAGCAGGACTTCCTCCTTCCACTTCTCCTCCTCCTTTGGGAGAGAGACCTAGACAGTCTAGGTGGACTATGTCACACACTAATTCACACACCATGGAGGATCATTCAGAGACTATTCCTGAGCCACCTCCTCTCCTTCGTGTGGACGATGGGGAATTTACTCCTACATACGATCCTTCACCTAACCTAGCTGAGTTTGGTCCTGTGATGTCCCAGATAGGATCTTTACATGATAGACCTACTCACCCTAGGGCTGATTCCCCATTGACACATTACCGGTATGGAATGCCGAAAGATTCCGAGACTCACTTTGAACCTGCCAGCACTAGCTACGGTAGTTATGCTACGACTGGTTTTCCTATGCACGATTTGACATTTCATGTCAAATATAACTTTGAGCCTAGAACTATGCCTGGGGGAAATCCCATTCCTTACCTTGCAGAGAGGTTTGGGAGTACTAGTCACATTGCACCTTCTGTCCCAGTGGTGGAAGCTACATCTCATCCCCCTCCTAGGTCTAGGGTTAGTGACTCGATTAGGATACTAGGTCTGAGACGGGTGACGATAGGAGGTAGTACATATCTGATTACTTAGATTCCTTCGTCCTCAGTTCCAAGTTCTTCAAATGTACATCCTCCACCTTATCCATGTGGTCCTTCGAGCCGATATATGGCTACAAGTCAGGTCCATACTGCGGTTACCAGGCCGATTGTGTCTCAAGTTAATATACCACCTACTGCTTCGGGAGGCTATATTCACACTTATAGTGCTCAGCTTGTTACGTCCGGGGCATATATTCCTACTTCTGGTATGTATGTTCCCCCTTCCAAAGCTTATCTTCCTACCTATGGAGTGTCCCATGGGACATCGCATGCGATGACTTATGGACCTTATTATAGAACGCAGTATGGACAGGTTTCTTCACCTTACGGAGGCGGGTATCAACAACCCGCTTACTCTCTTAATTATGGCTTCATAGCTCCTACTAGTCAAGGTCCACCTTACTATGGTACTTCCACGTCACCTTATACGGGTCAGACAGGAGGAGGACACTATGGCCAAGGCCATGGTGGTGCTCAAACCTATGTGAACTAGGGAGCAGTCCATCGACCTCATCATCCTAGGCTCCCTTTCCTCACGATGCTTAACCTTCCTGACTTATCGAGACTTACAAACGATCCCGTGGCTCATGACCTGGCTTGGCCAGCTGTCCCTAACAAGCTTCCTTCAGACATACCTAAGTTTGAAGGCAAACCGGGAGAGGATCTGAATGAACACGTTACCACGTTTCACCTTTGGTGCTCTTCAAATTTGTTACATCAGGACTCAGTCCGCTTGCGACTATTTCAACGCACCCTTATGGGGCCTGCTGCGAAATGGTATATAGAGTTACCAAAGGGAGCTTTTACCTTGTTCGACGATCTTGCGATGACTTTTCTTAATCACTTCCAGCTACCAGTGCGCTATGACGTTGGTACTGAACTCTTGTCGACATTTCGGCAAGATAAAGCCACCCATATTTCTGATCATATTCAGGAGTGGCGTAGATGGAAGAGATTAATTAAAGCTTTTATACCTTCGGAGTTCCTTCTCGAGTGGTTCCTCAAGTCTTTATTTCCATATATCATGAAGGATGTTTCTACATCCGGAGTGCAGAATGAGAAACAAACAATCTTTAGGGCGCAGGAATTGGACTTGATTTATGCTCAGTCTAGTTTGTTGTATGAGATTATTCCCAACGCTCCTCGTTCTAGTTTCGATCCCAAGGTCAAACCTGGACCACATGCCGATGGCATTGTGGGTTGTGCAAGTGTGAAACCTGCAGATTCGGTTGCAAAACAAGTTAGTCAATTATCGCTCAACCAGTCTACTTCGGGACAAGCTACGGCTTCATCTAAACCCACCCAAACGGCGAATGTACTTTCTGTGCAATCGTCGGACCAGAAGGGTAACCAGCAACCCAAACGGAATAGAAAAAAGGGTAAGAATAATAATCGAAAGGGTGGAAATAGGAATGAGAATGCTTCCAATAATGACAAGAACGGTCAGAATGCTGGTGGTAACAAGCAAGTGAAATGTAAGGTTAAGTTCCCTTGCAAGCTATGTAAGGATGATCACCTCACTTACTTGTGCCCTTGAATTGATGAAGCTTCGAGACTCTTAGCACAAGGCCTAGCTGTGCTAATGAACCCTTTACCGCATAACCAGAATATGAACTCGAAGTACCAGGAGCAATCTAGTGAGAATGATCCACCAGAGACTAGTGCTCGTGGGTGCATTAACATGGTTCATGCTGCCAAGGTTGTGACTCGTGCAAAAGATTATGGATCATCACAACCCAACCCACGCAAAGAACCTGATCCACCAGGAACCCCTTTGCGCATTGAGAAACCTGCAGATAAACCTGAGGATGCACCTCACATTCCTAAGGGGGTACTTAAGCACTTGGGGCATAATCCAAATGCCCGAGCTGCCCAGAATTATTTAGTTGTCGAGGATTTGGGCCATACTCCTTGTGCGATGTCTGCATTGGAAGTACTTCAGAGTTGTCCTTCACAAAGGAAGGCTTTGCTTTCTACTCTTGGTGTGAGCGGTGATGATTCTTCCTCAGTGATCAAGTTTGAAACTGTAGGTCATTACCCTTGCTTGCCCTACTATGTGTCGCTTTTGGTACACGTAGAATGTCTTAATATGATCGTCAAGCACACTGTGATTGACGAGGGTGCTACTACATCTGTGGTGTCTTTGTCCTATTGGAAGGGTCTTGGTTCTCCTGAGTTGTCAAAATCAACGACTATGTTAACTGCTTTTGATGGGAGATCTTTTAGGCCGCACGGCATCATTCTGTCCCTTAAATTCTGTATGGGACAGAAGACCGTTGCGATAGAGGTTGAGGTGGTTGATGCACCCCTCGACTACAATCTCTTGCTGGGTCGGAACTGGATGTATAGTATGCAAGCCATTGCTTCTTCCTTGTTCCGCATTGTATGATTTCCACATAACGGGAATATTGTAACGATTGATCAAATGACATTCAAAAATTCCCCTATTACTACATCTTCGGGAGCTTTGGTCCCGGTCGTTGAACACTCTCAGCCGGCAATTGGGAGTGTGGTTGTAGGCATGTATCCATCCCTCATGGGAAGCTTTAGTTGTCCTGCACCGGTTCTCATGATAGGATCTTGTTCCAATAAGGATTCGACATCTACAACCTCAGTGTCTTTTTGCACAACTCATATGGAAGATCCTTGGATTCTTCCTACACTGAGTATTTCGAGTGAGCCTGTCGAGACCAACATGCCACTTCCTGCAACCATGATAGCTTATCAAGACAATCTTGAGAATGTTCCAAATCCTTGTTCTTCCTCTTTGCGGATGGAAGAGGAAGACCCCTATGTACTGTTGGCATGGGCAGTACAGTCTTCTCATGCCCATGACTACCTGGATACAGTTTTCCCTTCAGATGAAGCGATCATCGAGGCTATGTCGGGAGTTCAGCCGCCATGGGAGGAACTTCATCATAGATCATATTTCCTTCCACTGCTTGACCGTTTGGAGCATGAGGATTATATGGATATTTTTAGTCAGATAGTTGGTAGTCCCATGATTCCATTAAGATCTCCTGGTCAGATGGATGATGGGAACATGGCGAACATATCTTCCACGATTTCTATCAACATCTCTCGAAAGCCTGGCACCATTGAGAATGTCTATACTGGGGCGAAATGTTCCCATGTTGATATTCTCGAATATACCGAGCTATTCAAGGAATTCCGTGATATTTTTGCTTGGTCTTATGATGAGATGCCAGGTATTAACCCTCGGATTATCGAACATGAGATTAAGACTTACCCCAACGCTAATCCTGTTTGACAACATTTACGCGCCGTGAATCCTAGGAAAGCACCTGCCATTAAGGCAGAGATAGAGAAGCTGTTGAAAGTTGGTTTCATCTATCCCATTCCCTTGACAGAGTGGGTTTAAAACCCCGTTCTGATGGATAAGAAGCAGGGAGCGATCTGAATATGCACTAATTTCTGCGATTTAAATCGTTCCTATCCTAAGGATAACTTCCCCACACCATTTATAGATCAAATTTTGGATGAGTGTGCGGGTAGCGAGGTGTTATCCTTTATGGACGGCTTTTCTGGGTATAATCAGATCCAGATTAAACGTGAGGACCAACACAAGACTGCATTTATCTGTCCTTGGGGAACGTTTGCATGTCAGAAGATGCCTTTCGGACTTAAAAATGCCGGAGCTACATTTCAGCGGGCGATGACCTTGATTTTCCATGATCTCAAGTCTATTATTGAAGTATTTTTGGATGACCTCGCTGCTCATTCTCGTATGAGAATGCATCATTCATATCACTTGATATTGGTCTTCAAAATATGCCGGCACTATTCGGTTCGATTAAATCCTCATAAGTGCATATTTTGCGTGAAGTCAGGTCGTTTACTAGGATTCATCGTTTCAAAGGAGGGCATAAGAGTTGATCCCTTAAAGGTTGAGGCAATACTTCAGTTGTCTCCCCCGAAGAATATTCGTCATCTTCAGTGTTTGAAAGGTATGGAAAACTTCTTACGAAGATTTGTGGTCAACTTTTCCAATTTGACTAGAGGCTTCATGCGTCTCTTGAAGAAGGATACTCCCTTTGAATGGGATGAGTGATCCCAGGAGTCCTTCGATGCACTTAAGCGAGCCCTAGCATCGGCCCTAGTGATTAGTCCTCTGGATTATAGCCGTGATTTCCTATTATATGTGGCCGGGTCTTTAGAGACGATTGGTATGGTATTGGTTCAGGAGGATGAGGAGATCCAGAAGCATGTCATATATTATCTGAGCCGAAACCTTATTGACACAGAGATTCATTATTCTCATGTCGAGAAGCTTGCTTTAGCGACCGTACATTTGGTTCAACATTTGAGACATTATATTCTCCTTTGCCAGACCTTGGTTGTGGCCCATGTCAATTCATTTCAGTTCATCCTCACACAAAGGATGATTGGGGGAAAGTATAATAAATGGATTGTCATCCTGCAAGAGTTCGATCTCGAATTTGTTTCGGCAAATTCGAAGGATTCGTTAATTTTTGCAGAGCTTATATCGGATTTCGTGAGCGAGGCCGAGGATTTGGTTTGTGAAGATACGTTTGTCAATGAACACATCTTCTTAATCTCAACGTCTGACCCATGGTATGGAGATATCATAGTATATTTACAAACACAGAGGACCCCTACTCACCTCTCGTGAGATGAACGATGATGATTACGTCACGTCTCTAAGAACTACCTTATAGTGGACAATACTTTGTACCGCCGTGGGTTAGATTCCATTTTACGAAGTTTTTTAACTCATGAGGATTCTGAGGTTGTGCTGAATCATTACCATAGAGGGGCATGTGGTGGTCATTTATCTGGGCTTTCTACAGCTCAAAATATTTTGAGAGCGGGTTATTTCTGGATGTCGATCTTTAAAGATTGTGTTGATGTGGTCAAGAGGTGCCACCCTTGCCAGGTGTTCACATGGAATATGTGCTCAAAGCTTGCCCCGTTACATCCCATGATCACTGCCGATCCCTTCACCAAGTGGGGGCTCGATTTTATGGATTGCAACCCAGCTTCAGCTGGGGGAACCATCATATTATAGTGGCTATGGATTATTTCATGAAATGGGTTGAGTCAATGCCTACAGTAAAATCCGACGGTGAGATAGCCGCTCACTTCGTATTCAACCAAATCATTACTCGGTTTGGGATTCTGAAAGAGCTTGTCACTGACCATGGCTCACACTTTCAGAACTATATGATGGAAGAGTTGGCATCCAAGTTAGGGTATAAGCAAGAGCACTCCTCTTCTAACTACCCCCAAGCGAATCGACAGGTTGAAGCAGTGAATAAATCACTTAAGGCCATTCTCCAACGAACCATCGCACAGAGCAAGACGAATTGGTATATTATGTTATACCCTGCTTTGTGGGAATATCGAACCGTGGTTAAGACTACCACTGGTTTTTCTCTATATCAGCTTGTGCATGGAGTGCAATCGATATTGCCGGTTGAATGCGAGATTCCTTTGTTGAAGCTAGCTGTGGAACTATTACCAGACACTTCACCTTTGGAGGAGCATTTGGTCCACCTCAAGCAACTTGATGAGCAGCGTCGAGATGCCTTGGTGGCTCTAGAGGTTAATAAACATTGCGTTAAGGTCCAATATGACAAATCTGTCTATCCAAGAGTGTTTAGTGAAAGAGACTTGGTCCTTTTGTGGGATCAATCGAAAGAACCCTTGGGGGCAGGGAAATTCAATCCTATGTGGCGTGGTCCTTACGTGGTCAAGCATGTCTTAGAGAAGGGTGCCTATGAGTTATTCGATTATGAAGGCATAGCTTTGGTGGAGCCTAGAAATGGGCTCCATCTCAAAAAATACTATGCATGATCTTTAACCAAGGCTGCTTGTTGTATATTATTGTACAGCTTTGCATAGTTAGGTCTTTTTATTATTGTGATCGGGCTTGTGATTAGTTTCTGTTCTTTTGGTAGATGTCAATGGAATATTCCACCTACATAGGATTCGTGGATGGTGCAAGCCGTCACACTCAGCACTCAGCCTCTGCTGCTTGGGTGATTTATACTCCTATGGGTCAGGTACTGTCTTCAGGAGGTGTATTTATACAGCCATCTTCCAACAATGTTGCTAAATATAGTGCCATTATCAAGCTTCTACGGGATGCCATTTCACATGGCATTCTCTCTCTTGAGGTACGTCTTGATTCAGAGTTAGTAGTGTCACAGCTCGATGGTTTGTACCATGTTAGATATCTGACGTTATTGAGAAGATTCTTACGTGTGAGATTGTTAGAACAACAATTTGACAGTATCACATATATACACATTCCAAGAAATGATAATCAAGTTGCTGACTCATATGCTAACTACATGTTAGATTGGCATTTGTTTCATTCATAATAAATTAATCACAAACATTTTTACACATATAAATAAATAAACCGATCACCATAAAATCTTTTATATATATCAAAAATGTGGTAATACATAGTGTCATATACAAAAGTGGAGCTCTCAAAGCTTCCATCATATAATACACGGTCGTACACTCCCAGGTGTCTAATCCTGTGGAGGGGGAGGGTTGTGATCATGATACGTCACTACGGCTCTAGCTAGATTCCGGAAGAAACACACCCATCCACGTGGCACGCCCACCACCTGTCGCTGCATGGCCTCAGGAAAGTCCTCGACTTGTGCCATGGGAACTCTATGAGTCAGTCGCACGAAGTTGGTATGAATGCTCTGGAGCGTTCGCTCCGCATCCACACCTGTGATTTCATCCCCTCTTCCCCTCCGTCAATGACGTGGGAAGCCCTCTGGTCGCCATGGTCCCATATCTGCACATGAATGGTAGATGTCACTATGAGTTGTCACGCAAAAACATGTATTTTTGATTCCACGTAATCAAGAAAATACAAAAAAAAATTAAATAACTAAAAAAACTTTAAAAAGAGTGAGAGTCGAGATTCGGTCCCTATCTCTCCATATGCCAATCCTAGTGGTAATGGCATGTCCGTATCTCCCTGGAAATCTATCCCTCCATAGGGGTAGTCATCTATGGCAACAATATGTCATTGCCAACATGGAAAGAAGTCAGCTGGATATGGGTTGTCCACCCTACCACCCCCCATTTTGTGCATAGCATCTACCCAACGTCGTTGATCCATATCTTGAACCCCGTGGAGAGGAACGTCCACTCTAGGGCTCAATCCTGGAACACGCTCGAAGAAAAATGTGCTCAATATTCTGCTGAACCCAAAGTTCTGTATCCTTCCTGCCTTACACTCAATGAGCTAGTGTTTCATGTTGCTAAGTAGTGTAGTACTCCAGTTGTACATGGTCGGTCTCATACACTCCACCGCATAGAACATCAGTGGCCGTGAGGCCTGATGGAGTGAGGATAAGCCTGCTATCATGCCCATCATCAGTAGTATGGCCTTTAGGCCCAGCACCTGTATAGCATTGGTGGGGACTTGACTTCCCACCTTCTCAGTATCTGGGTAGCAGTATATAGCTACGTACTCATCGATAGTAAGCCCACCGCCTGGCCCACCTCGGGAACAAAGGTTCACCACCTCCCCTCGTCTAGATAAACCTGTGATAAAGTATATGTCTTCCAACTCTATGGTGAGAGACATCCCATCTATCCTGAAGGACTTTGAGTCTAGATCCCAATAGTTTACCAGCATCTCTAGCAGTCTTGGTTTGGACCTCAAACCACTAAGGCACCAAAACTTGTAGAGTCCGCATGCTCGAAGAGCTTGTTGAGCCCTCTCGTCAACCCTTACATCTTCCTCTACTTCACCATGCTCGTGCTCTCTCCATTATAGCACCATCCTGCAAGAGAAATTTCCATATTTCCCATTAGATTCTTATAAATTCACTTGCGCGGCGTCATATGCGACTGTTTTGCAAACAGTCACGTATGAACGTGGTTTCTAGCCTCTTTTATGCGTATAGCCAGCCCTATACGTGGAAAAAGATTCGATATCCATGTGGGCCACAGCGCTCATGTAGAGATGGCCTAAACTACCTCATTTCACCATGAAAATCAACAAAAAATATATTAAAATGCATGAGGAGAGCATGAGTAACTACCTGGAAGAAACAGTTGTGAATTCCGCCAGCTGGATCTCTTGGAATTTGCAATTGAAAATTAGAGCTCCAATGGGTAAAAGTTTCAAATGATTTATATTTTTTACTATTTATAGAAAAAAATTCCAATATTTGAACATTTTTACCCCCTTTCCTATAGTTTTGACAGTTTCTAACCATTTTGGACCGTTTTTGACATAATTTGTGATGTAGAAGACCATTTTTAGTGCCGTTTCAGCCATTAGATTGACCCATTCATACTGATCTCAGGTATAACATCTACACTGGCATATATGTTAGGTTCACCACCATTTGCATCTTGCATGACCTTATGACCATGTCACCATGACCTTAGGTACGAACGCACTCTATTATGTCACGAAACCTTCTTGCTGCTTTAGAAGTGGCATGATGTGAGTGGTAGAGCTTCACCTTACATGGGTACCCTAGTTAGTGCCTTATTTTCATTTGGTGCCCATGCCAAAGTTTTCTCCTTTAGGGTGTGGGAGTCCGTTGTATAGTATTGCCATGACATTTCGCAAGAGCCTCATACTCCTCTTGATCTTATGCTGGCATGTTTCCCTCAGGACTCCCCTTATGTCAAGTTGTGAATGCATTATCATGAGATTTTCCTGCCTTATTGAGCTTTATGCCGCCTCCCCCTGACATTGCATTTCATCCATATAGCCCGAGCTTGTATCATGTCTAGCCATGCAGAGCCATTTTATATATCCTTCGCAGCTTGATTTCCCTTTTTACCGGGAGGGGATTTTCCCCCGAGTGTCGATATCCTACACATGTATCCTTGAATTGAGCATATGTATGTTCCACTTCTTGCAACTAGTTTTTTTTCCCTGATGACACTCGTCTCCTCCTAGTTTGTAACTATAAAGCTATTTTATTCTTTTTTCAAGCTTTTCAAATAACTGAAAAAGTCCAAAAAAATAAAAAAACCAAAAAGTTGGACAAGGAAAGATGTTATATTTGGCAACTGTCGAGTCGTGTCGCCTTTGAACAGAGCACTGTATATCACATCCATTGGTTGGGTTATAGTTTGACTTAGGAGCTATACTCGTTTATCTGAGTTTTTCTCCACCGACTGGTTAAGCTTCCAGTCCCTATGGAGCCTCTATTAATGCCTCCTATGTCACAGAGATGTCCCAGTTTGTATATCGAGTCTATGCTACCTTCATTCAGTCACCATACACTGTTATGCTCTTGTTCGAAGGAAGTTGAAACCTGTGTCGGCCATTCCTCAGTTATCTTGACTTTGCATGTTGGCCATTCTCGGTACAGTTACTGGTTCGTGCACCTTATGATCAAGTCCTTCCACATTAGACAGCTTTGCTGAGTACCTCATGTTGGATGATGGGGGATGCCTTAATGCCCTCCTTCCAGTGGATTTCATCTCATCGAATTCAGATCATTTATTCTGGGATTGGAATCTAGAGTCCTTTTGAGTGCCTTGAGACTTGCAGTCATCAGTGGCAGGTTCTCTTGCCATCGACAGTTTCTTGGGAATACATCAATGTCCCATGTTCGATGGATTCTATCAAGTGTTCGACCTCAACACATCTATTCACACTTGTTATTTTGCACTCTAGTACCTTGATTCCCATTTTCATTATTGGTGGGTAATCTCGCGTCTGTTAATGGTATACATCAATGACCAGTAATCAGACGATGGACTATTATGTTCGACCTCGACACCTCTATTCGCATATTTGGACATGTACTCGTAGCGGTTTTTGTAGAAGACTTTCCATACTTGTGGCATCTCTTATATGCTACCTCCTTGATCGTGCCAGTGTTCATGAGATTTCAGCTCTCATGACTTCATTCCAGTGTATGTTAGACATTTCCAGCCATTATGGAGATCTTGATCTATTGTATATCTTCAGCCATTTTGGAGATCATGGTCCTTTGTATATCTTCATCATGGAGATTCTGATCTATGTATATTGTACGTGGCGATGACCACATATGTGATATCATGTATTATGCCTATTCATGGCCATTGTACTCTTATGTATCCAAGACTGCTAT
Organism: Pseudotsuga menziesii; assembly: GCA_001517045.1. Classification (NCBI taxonomy): domain Eukaryota; kingdom Viridiplantae; phylum Streptophyta; class Pinopsida; order Pinales; family Pinaceae; genus Pseudotsuga; species Pseudotsuga menziesii. Next base: position 802,438 of record LPNX011114008.1, on the reverse strand, counting down.
ATGTACTTGCAGTTATATGCAGAGTTGTATTATTGTACTATGCTGATTGGGTGGTTGGTCTTCCATTTGGGATCCTTCATCACTCCACTTCTGGGATGGACTTATAATGTATTTCGGCCATCGTATGACCCCTCTGACCTCACACATTAGGGGTCATCTGTTATAGCAGATTTCACCACTCCAGGTGGATCACACTTTGTATGGCCTTCCCCTGTCCCGCTGCAGACTCTTTAGACCCCATGGACCATCTTTTATCCTTTAATGTTTCCTTGATCATCCCTAAAACTATATGAAAAATGATATACGTGGCTTTTTACCCGATAACCGCATACATACATGGTTTTGACCCCTATAACCATGTACACCGGGATGTGTGCATAATCCAAATCCTTTTGGAGTTTTCCTTGACATGGATCCAACTCATTCGACTCCTGGCCTTCCATATGCCTTGAGATCGCTCGGATTCGACCCTTCATTATCCCTTGTGAAGCTATATAAGGAACCCCTTGGTACATTGAAGGCATATAGAGAGATTGAAAGCAATGAAACTATAGTCCATTTTTGCCAGAATTTATACTTGAGTCTGCATCCCTTTGTCCCTTTGGAGCACTTTTGTGTTCTTCCCAAGCTTGCCTTTTGCTAGTGAGCTTGTTATCGTGAGATGGAGGATTGAGGTGGTGGAGGCCCAAGTGGGGGATTTAGTTTTTTTGGTTCGTAGACGTGCTGTCAGAGGTTGTATCTATCTTGTAATCTCTGATTTATATTAATAAGAACTATCTTTTCCTGTCCAATGATGTGTATTTGATTGAATATTGTATCCATTGGAATATGTCAAATGCTTTTACATTATTGATTATATATGCTAGAATAGATATAACACCATGATATATAGTATGCTTGTATTGTTTACTTGTTGTTGAGGAAGTATTATATCAATTCAAGCTGAAGATTGGAAAGCTCAACGGGGATCTACTTCAACTGTCTGGAATAAAGTACAAGGTCTGATCCTTTAGTGTTAGACATTTTATTTCTATTGCATATTGGGAAAGATTGATTTCTGGAGTCAAAGCTGTCTGTTGTGGTACCCCAAGCCATAGGAATTTCTCTCCGTAACAGGCCTAAGGCAAAAGTCATGTATAGCAATGCTAATTTCCTTGGCTCAAAGGTTTGGCACGTGGTTCACTTAGAAGGAAACAGTAAGAAAGTTGGAGGTCTGATTTGTTGAGGCGACATTCTTGGTGTTTACACAAGGCTGAGAGAGGCGATGAACTAAAACAGCCCGCTGCCACCATCACAGTAAGTGAAAGGGAAAGAAAGTCAAATATGAAGCCCTTGAAACCAGCTTGGTAGCCATGTGGGAATTTCTTAGAATATTATCCATATTGGATAATATAATTGAACACCAGAAGGAAAGATCCCCACCTTGGCATAACACATGTCTCCATCACAATGACCAATATTCTAAGGGTATAGCCCTTTCTAGGCCGTTTCGGCTCGCCCTATATAATGCTGTCTTCCGAATATCCTTGAGGCGTGGAAATGTGAATATGATAAGATGTAAAGGGTTGAATCTTGAGAAGTGTCTATTTCCTTCATTTACAACCATGGTTGTGTGGTTTGAGAATTTAGTTCAACAAGGGATACTCTTGGTAGATGAACATAGATTTGTGTTTATTTATCATCCTGGTTATCCACACCAAAAAATCACCAACCACTTGGGTACAGATGTTAAACACCAAGGGAGGTTCACCTGCTTCTACACAATCCGGTCCCTAGATGTGTTGTGCATGAGTTTTGACATCCCAGCGACATCCATTCGACACTTCGAGTTGCAGTCATGACCTCTGAAGTCCCATTTCACAGTGGTGGCAGAACTGTTGGAGCAAATGCTCATTCTAGGACCATGTAGGTCTGGAGCCTTAACACCACCCCTAGGATCTCCACTTAGCTACTTTGTCGTGGGAGAGGAGAGGGTCAAATGCACACCCAGCTGCATGGCTTGCAATAAAAACCCCCACGTAGGAGGAAGAAAATGGTACAAGGATGATAAGCCTCTTAAGTCGTTTATCATCACCAAGTGCATGACCACCTTTTTTTGGCCTCCTCCTATAACAGTGTTACCAGACGAAGGATGGGTCAGGAAAATGATCAGGCAGTGGATTCGGGTCTTCTTGTCAGCCTTTGAGTGACATAGTATAGAAGAAGCGGGATGGTCAAAGAGATAGAAAGATATATCTGAAGCGGCTTGAGTGGACAACTAACCATCAGCATGCAGCATGGGGATTACTTTCATGAAATAAAGAGGAAGAAAACTCTGTGCTATCAGTCTATGTTATCACGCACTGCATCTCCATAATTGTTTGTTTATATTTGTAAAATGAGGTGATAGTTCCACCCTCCAGACTATTCACATCTGATTGTGACTTGCAATAGTTTTCTATTTAATAGTTTCAGCATTAGAATAGTATAAATACACTCCCAATAGAGGGAGATAGGAGTTGGTTGGATTGGGAAAATTTCTAGGGATAAGGCTCTCTGTTGTAAATAAGATCTGATGCCTATGTTATGAATAAAAATTACAGAGGAAGAGTTGTCTCTCATGATAGAGATTCATGTGTCATTTTTTCTTTCAATATGTATTTCCTTTACATGAAATGTTCTTCCTATTTTCATTCCAGTTTGTATTTCCTGATTTCAATATCGACAGCTACCTTGCCTCTATTTGCAATCCCACGCCTTTCTTTCCCTCATCCAAATGTTCCCTACTCAGGTTTTAGATTCCATTGCCAATGGTCCCTTGCCTCGATAATCCTACCTACATCTCACATTAATACACTTTGTCCCATTCAAGATTCTATCCTCCTGACCATCCTTGATTGAATATCTTACACGGAGTAGACTCCGAAGACAAACAATAGATCCCTCTCTAATTGCATAGGGCCAAAGGCGTAGTCTAAAGTGGTTATGCTGTTTCCTAGGAGAGGGCCCTTCCCCTTGACCTTGGGGTCTCAAATCTCGGTGCCAAAAAATTGGCACCATTTCCAGGGACGAAATTGAAGATCCTCCTTGGGAAAAATGACATGGTTTTAGATCTGGTTGTTGGTGGTGAACAATGACCAGATATCAAGAAGGTTGAGTACTTTCACCTAGCGACTCCACTCTTGAAGGATTCAGACTTCGGTGACTCCGTTGGTGGTGTAACCCAGAAATGAAATAGTTGAGGAAAGATGGCTGATTCTATCTAGAAAATGGACCCCTTATAGAGCAAAAAAATGCATGGTGGAAGGTCAATATACTCGAGTCTATGTTTCTTCCAGAATGCCTTGTTCTATCTTGTAAGTTTGTTCTTATCTTTTCCTATATTTATCAAAGCAGCCTTCTATGGTTCAACTTATTATGAACAGAGCTATACATATATTCCTATTTATCCTTCTTTACGAACCAAAAACATTGTGTCATCTTGTACATCTGGTTATGGCCTAGATTTTTATCCAAGGGCTCATGATGTCAAAGGACACCCCTGTGAAATTCATGAAACCTTGGACGATAGCTTGGATATTGTGCCTAACCTTGTCTTTCCTATTTCTCCAAGCTGGTACAAACCACTACAATTGCCTCCCATCCTCCATGATTTTCCCGCAAAACATTACAAGTACCTCCCCAAGTTTTACGGAGAATCCGAAGACCTCATTACTGAGAAACATCTACAATCCTTCGAATATTTCTATGATCTTTTTGAGATAGAACATGAGGATTTTTGCATGAGGGATTTCACCCAGTCCTTGCAAGGAGATGCTAAAGAATGGTTCAAGCACTTGTAGCCTAAGTCCATCAACACTTGGGAAGAATTTTCTTACACCTTCTTAAATTTTTAGGGTAGTAGAAGGCCACTGGAGCAAATCCTTTCAGAATTTTATACCCTGAGGAGACATGAGGGTGAGGCCATATCTGCTTTTAATAGAAGATTCACAAGATTTTATTATAACATGCCTAAAGAAGTCCAACCTCTCAAGAACGCTGCTAATATCTGTTATGCAGCCACCTTTCCTCCTGAGCTATCCTTGCTTATTTTGGAAAGAAAATCAACCACTCTGCAGCATATGTTTACTAATTGTTTGTAGGTTGAGGAAAACCTTAAGATGTCCAAGAAATTATCAGATCAGGACGGTGGTGGTGAAATAAAAGATACATTAAAATTGGTTGGAACCTTCAAGTAGAATGGGAAAGTTCCTAGCCCATTAAATCTCTCTCCTGGTATACAGAAAGATGATCTACCCGATATAGGAGCATGTGGTCCCACAGGCCTTTTCTCTGAAAATGGCGACCTACACTCCCCAGGGTCCATAAAGAATGATTTTGAGAAGGAATTTGGTGTGCCTGTGTATGATGAATATGAGGAAGAATACCTACAGAATACACCTGAAGAGCCAAATGTTGAACCAAATCTTGATGATAAAGAAAATCACGATGCAATGGGAAGTCAGAAGGTTAAAGAGGAAAAGGATGATAAAGGCACTGGAGGTGATAGCCTACCCTTATGTTATGCCTCTTTTGAATTAATACAACACCTGATTAAAGCCTCTAAGACAAAGCAAAAATAAGGGGAGATGGTGCAATTCAGAAACTTGTACAGGAAAGAAGATGATAAGAAGAAACTGCCAGGTAATCCCTCTCTAGCTACTGATACGTCGGGGGCTTGTGATGAGGTGTCAAATCATAGAGAAGGGTGCAGTGGCCCTCAAATGAATACATATTCAGACGTTCCACCTTCGGGAGTACCACCTCACATGGGAGGAATATGCCTACTTGGTTCCACTGGAGAAGTGAAGGACCTCACTCTTGAGGCACATCAAGCTCTCGTTGCAGAAATTTCAAGTGGAAAAGGGGATTTCTCATTGAAGAAAGATTCTATGGGCCACCTTCTACAATCTTCCAAGTATCAGCCTAACGAATCACTAGAAGAAGGGAGTTTCAGACGGCTTTTCCATGAGGAGATGATAGAATATGCTGGAGATCGTCGTGATTTCTATGACCCCGTAGCAGAGTACATGGAAGGGATGGGTAAGGGTAGTGATAGGTTGCATCTCTGCTTTGATGATCAATTTGTTTGTCATTACCCTCTCCCTTTATTTATTTCATTTATGTCGATCAAGCATGCAAACAGAACAATACTATTAGGGAAGTTGCTTGATTGGCTTCATTGGAAGTCCAATTTCACTTAATTGGACTTATGCACTAAATTAGGTAGGGTAGGTAGGAAAAAATAAGCTCGGCCATCATTGATCATTTCCTTCATTGCTATTGTATTTTATTTTCTTTTTTAGTTGCAAGCACATGTTTGCAGTCCAGAACATAGTTTGCAAGAGTGGCACAAATTCGCTGAAGCAGTAGCTCGGAGCAGAATGGAGATTTCAAAGAAAGGTTGAAGATAGCCTAATGGTTTTAACACTTGGTCTACGGGGTTTCTTTGCTACCTCACTGGGAGGGTAGCATCCCTCATGGAGCCAGTTGTTAACACTCCATTTTTCAACAATCTATTTGTGAGCCTGACAGGAGTTTGATGAGGGTCCCATTCCTTTGAAAAATTTGTGTAAGCACCCTTCAGGTTATCAAAGATGCAAGGTAAAGAAGAAAACATCGTATGCACTAAAAGCATTAAGGTGATTCATGATCAAAGGTTGATACTGATCGGATGGTGGATCAATGGCTCCAAAACATTTTGTGCAAGCAGACATGCTCGACCAAAACCACTTTTCCAGATTGTGAAATGGGTTAAAGGTCGGAAACATTTGACGACAAGGATGAGATGCGAGTCAGATCTATGGTCTCAGTCAATTTCGCAAACCATACTTATGCGGGTAAAGCTCCAATTTCAAATCCCGAAAGAGTGGTACCAGTTGTGAAGATCAACGGTCATGGCAAGAAATAAAAGAGATATACGACCACGGTTTATTTCACAATGCAAACTAGTGATGTTGAATACAGAGATTTCTCATTGAAAAAATTAATGGGGCCCACTCATATCTATGGCTGCATGAAAGGGTTGGTTGTGATTGATGGTTAAGAACATGTCACGATCCAAAACTGCCCGTGGTATCCAGAGGAGAAAAGTTGGCGGCAGAAATAATGGAACGTGGATGGTGGACGTGAAAGATCCCTCAAATCAGATGGCTGAGAATACTTCCAGGGTACAGGTTTCACATCCAATGTGAAGATGACAGCGGAGGAGGTGTTCACACATGTAATCTGTCCCCATTGCAGATTATCTAATTTCTCCGACTCCATTCAGGATAGGCCTAAGGCGAAAGTCATGTCCAGCGATGCTAATTTCCTTGGCTCACAAGTTTTCCACATGGTTCTCTTAGAAGGAAATAGTAATAAAGATGGAGGTCTGATTCATTGAGGTGACATACTTCGCGTTTACACGAGGCCGAGAGAGGTGACGAACTAAAATATCCTGATGCCACCATCACAGTAAGTGAAAGGGAAAGAAAAGTCAATTCCATAGCCCTTGAAACCAGCTTGGAATCCACATGGGAATTGCTTGGAATCTTATCCATATAAGATAATACAATTGAAAATCAGAAGGAAATATTTCCACCATGACATCACACATGCCACCATCACAACGATCGATATTCTAAGGGTATAGTTCTTTCTAAGCCATTTCAGCTCGCCCTATATAACGTCATCTTCCGAAGATATTTGAGGTGTGGAAATGTGTAGATGATAAGAGGTAAAGGGTTGAATTTCGAGAAGTGTCAATTTCCTTCATAGAAAACCATGGCTATGTGGTTTGAGAAGTTAGTTCGACAAGGGGTACTCTTGGTGGGCGAACATAGATCTATGTTTATTTATCATCTTGGTTATCCACACTAGAAAATCACCAACCAATGTGGCATAGAGGTTAAACACCAAGGGAGGTTCACCTACTTCTACACAACCTGGTCCCTCCATGTGCTGTGCATGGGTTTTGACATCCTAGAGACATCCTTTCGACACTCCCAGTTGCTGTCACGACCTCTGAAGTTCCATTTCACAGTGGGGGCAGAACTGTTGGAGCAAATGCTAGTTCTAGGACCATGTAGGTCCGGAGCCTTCAACACCACCCCCAGGATGTCCACTTGGCTACTTTGTCATGGGTGAGGAGAGGGTCAAATGCACACCTAGATGCATGGCTTGCAAGAAAACCATCCTCATAGGAGGAAGAAAATGGTACAAGGATGATAAGCCTCTTAAGTCGTTTATCATCACCAAGTGCATGACCACCTTTTTTTCAGCCTCCTCCTATAACAATGTTACCAGACGAAGGATGGGTTAGGAAAATGATTGGGCAGCGGATTTGGGTCTTCTTGTCAGCCTTTGAGTGACATAGTATAGAAGACGTGGGCTGGTCAAAGAGACAGAAAGATATATCTGAAGCGGCCTGAGTGAACAGTTGACCATCAGCATGTAGCATGGGGATTGCTTTCACGAAATGGAGAGGAAGAAAAATCTATGCTTTCATCTGCGTTATCATGAGCTAAATCTCCATAATTTTTTGTTTATATTTGTAAAACGTGGCAATAGTTCCACCCTCCAGACTGTTGACATCTGATTGTGACTTGCAACAGTTTTATGTTTAATAGTTTCAGCATTATAATAGTATAAATACACTCGTGATAGAGGGAGATAGGAGTTGGTTGGATTGGGAAACATTCTAGGGCTGAGGCTCTCCATTGTAAATAAGATTCGATGCCTGTGTTATGAATAAAAATGCAGAGGAAGATTTATCTCTCATGATAGAGATTCATGTGTCATTGCTTCTTTCAATATGTATTTTCCTTTACGTGAAATGTGCTTCCTGTTTTCATTCCAGTTTGGTGATTGTTGTCATGTCTGCAACTTAGTGTATAATAGTTAGGAATTCATACTTGCTATGCTCCAGCTGTTTTTCCATACATTTATCAAGTTTTCCTCTAAAATTGCATGGAATTCATCTAGCTGGTGCTGCGCGCGATGGGTTTTTCTCTCTTGTCCTCTAACCACCTACGAAATATCTCCTCATTGCAATATCGATGGCTACCTTGCCTCGATTTGCAACCCCACACCTTTGTTTCCCTCATGAAAATGTTCCCTACTCATGTTTTCGACTCCATTGCCAATTGTCCCTTGCCCCAATAATCCCACCTGCATCTCACATTAATAAACTTTTTCCCATTTAGGATTTTGGCCTCCTGACCATCCTTGATTGAATATCTTATGTGGAGTAGACTTCGAAGACAAACGAGAGATCCCTCTCTGATTACACAAGGCCGGAGGCGCAGTTTAAAGTGGTTCTGTTGTTGCCCGGGGGCGAGCCCTTCCCCTCGACCTTCGGGCCTCAAATCCCTGTGGAAACAACATGTATCACTTTCAACCTCTCCTAGTATATGTTAACCATCACTCAAGGAAGATATATATGATAGATACCTATTTGCTAGTACCTACACTCTATAAAACAAGAATATAACCTACCAAGCGGATATAATTTAGCGTGCAAATATATTTACTTGTAATGTTTTAATATCAAAAGTTTTTTCTTACCAAAAACTTTACCAAAAGCTATTTTTCTCTCAAAAGTGTAATTTCTTTTAGATTTATTTATACTTGAATTATTTTTAAGTATAAGACATGATTTGATTTGGTTTGGAATTTGTTATCAACACATATATAGAAGTGTGTTTCTTGGGCCACTTGACTAGTTAATGCATGCAAAGAGGTATGGGGTTCCCTCTCATATAGATCATGTTGGGGATTCAATTTGGAATGGGAAGTGGTCATATTTATTCATTCATGTATTTCCCACCAAAACTTAGCGATGTTATTCTAACAATCCCTCTTCCACAATGGTTTGATATGCAAGTTTCCTCGTGCAAGGTACTCCTTCTCTAGCTATGTGCCTAATTTTTTTTTAAATAGGATAACATTGTGAAATGTCACCAAATTTAGACAAATTATAGCTAGTGTTTAGTGGTTTTGCACATGGACATGGGTAGGGTGATGTTGGATCCAGAATCGTCTTATCACAACCCTGAATAGTCTTACACTACCCAAGACCATTTTCTTACCATTTCTACGGTGTTCTGCAACAGGGAAATCCCGAATTTGTTTGGTCATGATGGTATGTTTCGGGCCCATTCTTTATCAAATAGGTGATGGATGGGTTCAAGGCTGGCATTTGACGGGAAAAATTCTCGTCATGGGTCATTTTGCACCTCAAATATGGCTTATATTTCATATAAATCCTCAGAAAATATGAAGTAAACAATCATAACCATTGTAGCAATATTTGAGTACGGATTCAAATACAATACGAAAAAAATACGTAACAAAAAAATCAAGTACGACTAAAATATGGGAATAGGCATCTTATAAATACAAAAACATGCAATTTAAATTTAAAAAAAAAAGATTATATGAACATCATTCCAAAGTGTAACATGTCATTCGTTATTCATTAGGAACTAACATAAGTACTAACTAAGTATTGATTTCTTGTGACAATGGATGAGACCTACAACTATCCTTTCTCTATAGTTTCAACCTCAAAGCCAAGGGAAACAACAAGAAAAGGTATAGTATATGGAAAAGAATCTCTAGTTTCGATCCGAGACAAGTAAGGGCTCATTGGACCCCATAAAAAGGCTATGTTATTCAAATCCTTATCAATTCAATGGGAGAGTTGCACTAATGATGACCCAACAATATCTAAGTCTTTAGAAATGACTAAGTTACATAGAACTGTTGATGGGAATAGGCATGTATTATAAAGTTGGAAAAATACTAAGTGGTGAAAAATTGTCCTAAAGTAGTAGTCTTATGAAAATGCCCACCATATTTCATAAGAAGGATAAAATTCCCGCCATGTCCTATCATCCCATAGTTTTTTGAAGTATCTATCTGACCATGGCACTAGTTCTCATAACAACTCTTTGAGGAAGAAGATACAGGCCTCCCAAAAGAAGTTCTTTTTGGTCAAATTAGACAAGCTACTCTAGGAGAATGCTTGCCATAATTTGTGGGTTGAAATAAATGCCCGCACCATATGGGAATCATGTAGGTGGCTGTGTTTTCTACCTGGCCATGTTATTAATTTGACCTAAAAGTACCTTAGGCAGAAATTATCGATCTGCCAAAACAGCGTCTTAAGCAGCTTTTACATCATACTTCAGTAAAATGACCACTGAGGAGAGAGAAAGTAGTACCAAAGGATGAAACTGGTCTTAATGGATTCATCTGGTTGTCCTCCATCCATTGGGTTTCTTACACTCCAAGTTTGATGAAAAATTGAAATCACCTTTGAGAGTTTGATGAAAATTTGAAATCACCTTTGAGACCTAGGGTTTAAAGAAATTGACTAAGTGTCAAATCACAAGGTTGAAGAGGCATTTGGAAATGCCCACCAAAGCCAGTCTGAGTTATGATAAATTCATCAGAACGTATAGGCATGTTCTTTAATGAATTGGATATTCATCCATGTTCTTAGTTTTTCTTATGGTGACCGCATGAGAAAAATATCAGCCTGCCAAAAGAGGTAAAAACATTAGCTTGCATATCCAAAAATATGAAAAATTGTTTGAGTGTTGAAAACATGAGGTTGCGAGCCCACTTGGAAATGCACGCTAGAGTCAACTCTTTAACTAATAAATTCATCAAATGTTATGGGTCCATTCTTTGATGATCTGGGAATCCACTCATGATCTTAGTTTCCCTTGAGGTGTTCACACGTGTGAGATATGAGTCTTCCAAAATGCCTCCTTGCACAGTAATGACTAGGGCCTAACAAAATTGACTAACTGTTGAATTGAGCAGTTTGAAAGACCATTTTAAAGTGACTTCCAGAGACTTTGTGTTTGTTAGTAAGTTTTTAAGGTGACATGGTGTTGTTCCTAGTTTAGGTGGATACCTAGCCATACCTTCAGTTTGTTTAAAGATGGTCAAGATGTGAAAAATATAAGTCTACCAAAATTTAGAAAAGTATGTCTATATAGTCTTGGTGAAATAAAAGATTAATCTAGAGGAAATTATTAAACATAAATTTATAAAGGGAATTTTGCATATGTTGAGAAGGATTTAAGGATAGTATTTTGGAAGATATGATGTGATCAAAATTACATAGCATAAATTTAAGGAAGAAATACTCACAAAGGGTTTAATGAAGACTCACACAAGCTACAATATTCTTGATAACCTTTTGACTCTTTGAGATATGCCAAATAGAGGAGACCACACTAACTACAATGGTATATTCCAAACATAGGAAAAAATATATAAGTGTCATTGAAAAATAATACTTGTATCAAATGTGTCTTTAAAGAAGAAAGAGGTATGAGGGTCAATTTACTGGATTGAATTCAAATTATAGTTCACGAGTCCCAGGGAACTATACATTGTTCCAAAATCCAAACCAGTAAATGGGAAAAGCTTGCAAAGTGTGTTCTTAAAATAAAATGATTCTTTAAAGGATAAATAGGCCTTAGGTTTAATTGTACCCAGTCATTATAATTGCAGCTCCTATGGCACTCTACAAAATGTTTTAGACCCATAATAGAAAAAATCACAAAAGCTTGAAAAGTGTACCGTAATCCATGTAAAACTGACTATCAAAGAAAAATTAAATGCATCTTTAGAGGAGAAAGAGGTATCACATTCAAGTTTTGACGGAATCGGTTCAAATTATAGCTCATAGAGGACTATGTTCTAGACCATTAAATAGAATAAGATTACACAATCTTGCACTCTATAGAATGTTTCAGACAGTTAATAGAATAAAATAACAAAATATTGTAATTTGTGCCATAATTGAGGTAAAACTAATTATTAAAGAAAAATTAAATGCTTAGAAGAAACACGTCTCAGGTTTAAAGTTTTGACAGAATCGGTTGAACCAGTTTAGATTATAGCTCCTACAGGACTCTGCACACTGTTCTAGACCATTAAATAGAATAAATTACAAAAGCTTGCAAATTGTGCTATAATTCATAAAATTATACAAGAGCACGATTGGATTGTAGTGCTCAACCCATATGTCTTTTACCCAAATTTAAGGAGGAGCTTCAGAGGCTCCAATAATAGAAAACCCTTACTAGATCCACCAATAATAGAAGCAATTGTAGCACAAAAAAAAAATATAATTTCAGTTTGACTGTACGGAATCTGTATTGGTTCATAAATTTGATGTATTTTTCCCAAATTCCTATGCTGCTAGGGTTTATGGGCTTAAAGAATTCATTGGGACCTTTGTTATCCTCTATATTGTAACCAGATTGTGTTGTTATCCTCTGGACTGTGACCAGATTGCCTCCATTGGGAACGTTGGTATCCTCTGGATTGGTATCCCCTGCTCCTCGATTTACCACTGCTCTGCTCATCAAATTACTAGTGCTCTAGATACTGCTAATGAACTAGTGCATGGGAGTGAACTTGCTCGTTTTTGTTTTGCTAATGAGCTAGTGCACAGGTGTTTTTTAATTCTACGTTTTTGTTTTGTTTATTTGCATATTTTATATATTGTGTTTTGTTTTGTTTTCTTATTTTGCATATTTATCTTTTGTATAGTTTATTTTGGGTTTTTTTTATTTGCATATTTTATATTTTGTTTCATTTTAAATTAATTATAGTTAAACAACTCTATGTTTTTAATTTAGTGTAGTTTAATTAATTTAACTAGGATTTTGTCATAATTTGTATTGGTTGCATTTCTTATAGTGAGATCCTATACCTAAGTCCCTTCAAGGATGAACACGATGATCATGACGATGATCATGATGATGACGATGATGATCATGATGAGGATGAATACGATGAAGACGATGGTGATGATGACAACAACGATGATGATCATCATAATCATTATCTTCATCATCATCCTTGTCATCGTCATCACCATCGTCTTCGTCATCTTCATCAATATCATCCTCATCATCTTCATAATCATCATCATCATCATTGTCATCATGATCTTCTTCATCATAATTGTCATCTTCCTTATCATCATCATCATAATCATCATCTTTATCATCAACGTCTTCATTATCACCATCATCATATTCATTGTCATCATCATCAACATATTCATCTTCAATTCATCAACATCTCCATTATCATGATCATCATCTTCATCATCATCATCATCATCATCATCGTTTTCATTATCATCATCATCATCTTCATCATGATCATCATATTCGTCATCATCATCACCATCATCATCTTCATTGTTGCAATTTTAGGGGGAGCTCAGTGAATGAAGACGTCTACATGATAAGGGGAGTGGCCAATTGAGTGAAAAATTAAGGATTGCTCCTAACACCCATTCCAAGGACTAATCTGAAAAATAAATATGATCTGAGGAAGTAGTACAAAACAATACAACTTTTTCAGCCATGTGAAGCCTCATGTTCTTAGATTTGTGCACATTAAGAATCAAGACTTATGGACCTAGTCTGGTGTCTTAAAAGAGGAAGATCCAAACTGAGTAATTTGGTAGTTCCATAAAGTGCATTCTTTATAGGAGTGAATAATAACTCATAACCATTCTATTATAATGTTGGTGAAGCTCAGAACAATTTAGTGAAGACCAAGGTAAATATCTTGTCATCACATCTTCATCAACATATTCATCAGCATATTCATCATCATCACCATCACCATCATCATCATCCTCATCCTCATCCTAATCATCATCATGATAATCGTGATAATCATGATCATCATCTTCATCATCCTCATCCTAGTCATCATCATCCTCATCCTCACCCTCATCATCATCATCATCATTGTTGTCGTCGTCATCACCACCACCATCATTGATCATCATCATCATCTTCATCAACATCATCGTTGTCATCTCCCTCTTCCTAATCAACATCTTCATCATCATCTCCCTCATCATCATCTTCATCATGTTCATCATCTTCATCACCACCACCACCACCACCATCATATCCATCATCATCATCATCATCATCTTCATCATCACATCATTTTCATCATCAACATCCTCATCCTAGTCATTGTCATCATCATCATAATCATCATCATCATCACCATCATCGTCATCATCATCATCATCATCATCATCATCATCATCGTCATCTCTCTCTTCCTAATAAACATCTTCATCATTGTCATCATCATCATTTTCATAATTTCCCTAATCATCATCTTCCTCACCACCACCACCACCACCATCATCATCTTCATCATCATCATTGAATGTTGATTTATGTTCATCTATGTCTCCTTCCCAACCCACGCCATATTGAACAAGCAAATCTTGTGCATCTTTCTTACTCTCCACTAAATGTGATGCCAAGTTTTGTTGTATTTCTAATATACTTGAAAATATACTTAAAACCACTACATAATGGATAATAATAATAATGTTCACAACACGGGCTATATTAGCACTCATAGTAACCATTGGATGCATTAGGGTTCCAAAGGCACTCTCGTATTCATCACTGCTATTTCATCCTCTATCTTTAAACATGCATGTCTTTTGACAATTTTATACTAACTTCCATTGGTGTAGATATGGGATAACATTAATTCATTATAAATATCCTCATTATAGTTTCATATCTACCTTCATTTATTGAATTGTCCTCCTCCTTTCATCTCTTTATAATTGAACTCCTAGAGAATAATGGATCTCCCCATGTTTTTTCATCTTAGGTATTTTTGTTTTGAAAACATTCAACATGGATTAAGACAATCACTTCATCTACATATAGTTTTAAGATTATAAATGTTCTTACTAACCCACTTGATGCACACATTCTTGTTTCTGTCTTAATGTTGTAGAAGACCATATATAATCAAATGACCATCTATCCACTAGTACCAATCTCAATATTATTCCTTCATCTCATTAAGTTCTTTCTTAATGTTTCACATCTTTTGCTTCCCTCCCTTCTAAAATTATCCTTTGATACAATACATGTATATATTTATCTTAGAACTATGTTTGAAATTTTGAATTATGGACTTGAAAGGTTTGAAAATGATATTATTTGAGGAATTTTGCGGGAGCACCTTTCAGGTTAACTGGTTAGCGAGTTTTTCCACCATGGAGCTATCGGATGGAGAGTGGGTTTTGATCTACGGTGATAGGTATTTCTGTATATTGAAACATGCAACAACAAAATAAGGGTAAAGTGTGTTAAACTTCAACGGTTCAGATTCAGGATGGTGAAGATCGATGGCAGAAAGCGATTCCATGGAGTAGAGATGCGAGGAAGGATTCAATTTTGAGATTTACGAAGTCCATTAAATGGGTGTAATGTTGAAGGGTCGAGATCGGCACTAGGTGAGATCAATGACCCTAAATAATTTCAGATGGTGAACCTGCGTGGAGGGAGAAAATTTTTCAAATCGTGAAAAGGGTTAATCATCGAGAAAATCAAATGGTTGAGATGAAGGCGGAGATAGATTTGCGGTCTCAAACAATTCTGTGGATTGAACTAGCACAAAGAAAGTTACGATTTCGATCCGCAGAAAGTGGTAGGGGTTGTGAAGATCAATGGATGAGAAGCATTCCGTGATCAGATGTTGCTCACTCGTTCATATGAAAAAGGGTTAGCAGAATGTTAAAGTTCCCAAGGTTGAGTGGTCCCGATGAAGGTAGTTTAGAGATCGACGGTTGATATTGATCTCCCCAAATCAAGTTGTGTAGGTTGATAGTGTTGAGTTTTGGGTATGAATATTTGGTGTATCAAGGGCTTAGATCACAAAGATGAACAGATATACGGTACTAAGTGCATGGATAAACATGAGGGTTATGCAACATAAAAAAATATATAAAAAAATAGAAGTGGAGAATATGCCGTCACGTACGATCTGTCTTCCCAATAGTTAATTGATTTCCCTGATGCCATTTGTGATACACCCACAGGATAAATCATACCCGTAGTAGTGCCATGTTGATGTAAATGTAACTTCGGAATGTATTCACTTGTATATTCCATGTATTGTACCTCGATGTTTATTCCTGGAAGTATCTGTAATGTAATTGAGTCATGTCATGCCTCGATGTTCCTATCAGGAGGTTCTATAATGTAAACAAGTCATGTCAACTCATTGTGGGTAACCCTCCTATTGTTCAAGGGTTAAATTCCCCACAATTCCGAGGCCCTAGGGTTATTAGACTTTCCTAGAGAAGTCGGCCTAGTGAGTTATTGTCAAGTAAGGAATTAGTATAAATAGAGAGTGAGCCTCTCTATTTATCACAAACTCACTCACACTCAGTTGTAGTGCATAGCTGAGAGAGAAGAAGTCATTGGGGCTAGAAAGAAAGAGGCTACTGTTGTCAAGAGATCATCTTACTATTTTGGGGTTTTATTTTTGGCGCTGATTTTATCTCAAAGGAAGTTGCGGGGTTTTCTCCATTTATGGTTTCCCCGAGGAAAAACATTGTATTCATTGTCTCTTGTGTTTGATTGCTTTGCTTGTTATTCTCTTAGTTAAAGATCCTAATAATAGCTAGCTTGAATGATAAAATATAACATGGTATCAGAGCTAACTTGAGAAGAAGACACTGTGTAGCTGTGGGAACTAGGGCTTCCTACTTTTTGGATCTCTCTCCACAAATTTTCAACAAAAGAAGGTTCGGTTGACTCTCCTCCCTAGGGTGCATCTTTCTGTCGAAATAGAATCTGATTCTGAGTTTTTTCAGTTTTGGACCGAACACTACTACCGAAAATTAGGGATTTCCACAAAAGTGGAATTTTTTAGTGAGCCTAGGCCTGGATTCATCTCCTCCTCAAAATCGAAGTTTAGAGATCAAGATCAAAGCATTTGGTTGGACAAAACTCCAGGAAATTCAAACCCTAATCTTCTCCTTAACCAGCACTGCAGAAATTCAGCTCCAAATCTAGATCCGACATCTTGACCTGGTAAGATCTAAATGTTTTGTATTTCCATTTGAGGTTCTCAGTTAAGATGTCTCATCATGCCAAGCTTGATGAAAAGCTTGAGGGATATGATGACTTAAGATCCTAGAAGTATAGGATCTCCCTGGTCCTGGAAGAAAATGAGTTGGACTCCTATATTAATGAGGAGGTTCTAGTTCCAGAGGGAGATGAGGATAAGGCCTTACAAAAGAAGAAATTGGTCATGGATAAGAGTATTATTGCTGATTCAATCAAGGATCACCTCATACCATAGGTGTCCTCCCGAAAGACACCTAAATCTATGTTTGATGCCCTAACCAAACTGTTTGAAGGGAAGAACATAAACCAGAAGATGACTTTGAGAAACCAACTAAAGAATGTAAAGATACAGAATGCAGAGACCATATAGTCTTACTTTACAAGGGTCTCTCAGATCAAGGAATAAATAGAAGCAATAGATGAAGAAGTGGAGAATGCAGATATTGTGATGACCAACTTGAATGGTCTCCTTAGATCATGTGAATCCTTTATTTAAGGGATCTATGCCAGAAAGAAGCTAGTCAAACTTAGTAGACAATGGGAAGAGTGCTCTCAAGAAGAAGTTCAGATAGTATCTCGAGAAGAAAATATGGGAAGTGAAGATCAAGCTCTCACAGCTCACTCCAAGAAAATCAAAAGAAATTCTCATTACTCCAGAGGTAAGCATTTTCATAAAAATAACACTAGAAAAGATTTGTCTAGAATCAGATGTTATACATGTGATGAAGTAGGACACTTTGTAAAATATTTTCCTAAAAGACAAAAAAAGAAAAAGGGAAACAAGAGAATACGTCATGCTCATGCTACAGAGGATGATGAACCTTCCACAAAGAGAATCAGACAAGAAAGTGATGATTCTTCAAGTGATGAAGAATATGTCTTGATTTCTGCTCTCACAGGAAACATCACACATGGAAGAAATGATTGGCTTATAGACAGTGGGGATTCCAAACATATGATAGGATTCAAAGAGTCCTTTATGAAACTATCAAAACATGGATCACCCCACAAGGTGAAACTTGGAGATGACTACCAGTATCCAATAAAAGGTAGTGGGGAATCCTCCTATAAGATAGACTCTAGAAACTCTATGAAGATGAAATATGTATTGTTTGTACCAGGACTAAAGAAGAACCTCCTCTCCATATCTTCATTAGATGAAAAAAGGCATGAAAGTTGCATTTATAGATGGCCAAGTTATCATTGTTGGGTGGATGGGGCAGACCCAGGTTCTTATGCTTTTATCTTCGCGCCAACAAACAAACCCACAGTGTTGGCCCTTTTGGCAATAACCTGCGAACAGGTTGCAGTCTCACCCGAAACAGCTATAGGGTGTCGCAGAATCAGGTTTTTGTAGGCGAAAGAGGGATATTACTATACCTTTATCCTTAACAAATAATAATCATGCAATACAGAGCTTCGACATTCACTTAAATAGCTTCATAGTTTAGATAAAAAGATAGTTTCCTGCTTAACCCTTAACAGGGAATTCACAGTGAATTTAATACTTAGCAATTTATCTTACTTTATCATTCATCCACTTATCAAATGCATAAAAACATAACAAAAACAAAATAAAAAGAACCACCACAACACAAGATATACGTGGTTCACCCCCAGGGTAGGGGATACATCCACAAAACTGCGTTTATATTCAACAATTTACAAACAACACAGTTTTGATCTACGCACTCAGCTGCAGAAACTTTCTTCCAAAACCCTCTACGCACTCAGCTGTAGAGTTCGTCCACACACTCAGCTAGGACTTAACCTTAAACCCAAACATAGACCTTAGCTTCTTCGCATCACATCATCATCATAACACAAAGCCTTTTTTGACTCCTTTACATAAGTGCCTATTTATACAAGTGTACTATTACAATACCATGGGCTTAAACCATGGGTACCCAAAAACCATGGGACATTTACAAAAGGAGGGGCTTCAACCCAACCTCGAAGCCCCTAAGACTATTTTGGACCGCAACTCCGCTTACAAGCTTCGCACCAAAACTGTGGAGTTGCCAAAATTAAGGACCTTCAAGGTCCGAACCCCAACAGGCCCCTGAGACTCACCAGTGTCCTGTCTTGGGACACTCTTCTGCTTTTCGGGTGCAAGAATATTGTTGGCGAAGATAGTAAACTGCTCATTGAGGCTGTGCATGATATCTTTGGCTACTTGCTCTTTCTCCACTATCTCCTACAATGTTGCTGCAGATGCTTCGTTGGCCTTTTTCTGTGCAAATGCATCACACTCCTTCAAGACTTTGAGCTGGTTGTCCGTAGCAGTGCTCAACTCCAAGGCCTCATTAATGAGGGGCTACACAGATCTCACTAACAGTGTTTCTTTTCTTCTACAAGACTCAATTTCTCGCTGGAGCTCATTACTATGCTTTACCTTAAGCATCTTCTGCATAGGAGGAAATGTCTTAATTTTTGCTTTTACTGCATCCAGCTCTGTCTGTCACTACTTGATGGTTTCTTGCAACTTTTCTACTTTTGGGTTTTCTTGCAAGTTTGTCCAGGCCTCGACACTTTTGTCTAGCAGCTTTATGCACTACTCACAAGATCTGAGATCTTCGTTGCTAAGGCCTGAATATCTCTGAGATGTTGTTCCCTAACCTCTAGTGGACTCTCAGGGATGAGGCGAAGCTGAAGATCCACAATCTGGGTGTCATGTTCTACTTTCATCTTCTCTATCTAGTTTCTAGACTATTGTGCATAGTCTTTCAGCTTTACTATTCTTTTCTCTGGTTCTTCTTCAGCCTGCATGTCGAAGTCAGGGAGACTTCGACACGCCTCATCCAACACTCGCACTAGCGTGGCCTACTTGTTTTCTGTTTCCCTCTTCTTCTGCTTAGCTTCTTTCAATTGTGCTATGAGGCTCTCACTCTACTTCGTGGTATTCTCTAATTGCATGTGTGTGTAGCTATCTCATTCTTAGATCTCCTTCATGAGTGCCAATTGACAAAAATGTAGCTCCGACATAGAAAACTTAGTGTAATCTATCTCAACTATCATGCTTACCTGCGATCAAGATGCTGCATCAGGTATTATAAGAGCTGCACTTGGTACTTCTCCTTTTTTGTTTCTCGATGGCCATTGTCTAGTATCTGGCTGCGTGCCTACTAGGGCACTACTTGTTGCAGCACCAGTTGTTGTTCTTTTCGATAACGCCTTAAGTTCTGCAATTTGTTGTGCTATGCCAGTGAGCACATCAAGATGTTTAGCTTCAAACTCTACCCATTTGTTGGATAATACCTCTGTCGACTTCATCAAAGCCTGATCAAGCTCTTCAATCGTCAAAGCGGGCTCTTTGATGATATTCTTTCCCTTTGACGCCTTAGTTTCCTTTCTGGGCTGAGGCTTAGTAACTTCCTCCACTTCTGGGGACTTGTGCTTATCTGGGCAATTAGGGTCTGAAATGGTCTTGACTGATTCTTCTTCTTCTTCACCATTTTGCTCTTTGTCTTCTTCATCAGCTCTGTCATCTCCACCATGGTCACCTTCTTTCTGCTGTGACTCATCTTGTTCTTCGCTCTCTTCTAGTGGGTCATTCTACTGCGGTTGGCTAGGACCTGCACCCACATTTGTTACTGGAGGGACTGGTATGTCGGGCCTTGTTCCTGCGTCCTTCATCCATTCAGCTGGCCACTGTTGAACTACTGCGAGGATGACTTCCTGGTTCACCATGTATGGTAACTTCCACCATGTATGTTTGTTATCTGCGTGGGCCTGGATGAAGACATTATGCATATCAACCTTGAATTTGGCCCCTCCAATATACTGATAAAATAGCTCATTACAGAGCCATAGTGTTTTCAGGATCTCAACTGTAATATTCAACGAATAGTAGGTGAACATGGAGTTCATCATCTGCTGCAAGTCCTTATCCTACGAAATCCAAAGAGATGCATACCTTGCTACACCAGTCATCTCCAGAGGCACATCAACAAACTATGCCTCGACAGGTTCTCTCCATCCTACCAGTGCAATAAGCACCAACAACCATGAATAATGAAAGGCTCTACCTTTCTCCTGTGCATCACGGACATCTGCAAGGGATTCTCTAGCAAGGTACTCTGTCCATTTGTAATTGTATCCTTCGGGATAGTTCGCAGCAATACTGAAAATCAGGGTAGGTACTTCATTAGGTCTACACTTCCTCATTAATTTTCATGCTAGGATCTCTACGGTGAAGTGAATTTTCTGGTGTCGAATAGTTGATGTTTGATACCCTCGATTTCCTTTTGTCAAACCGAAGCGGTCCTTCATGTGCTGCGCCAGCTTTGTATCTTCGTGCTTTCCAACAAATTCAATCCCAGGATCAGGCCCTTCCTTTGGCAAGCTTGTAATCCTATAAATCAGCTCTCCATCAATAGCAATTCTCTGGTTTCATATCCATAGGTGCCCATCATGCACCAACGCCAATAACTGCTTGACCACCACGGCAACCTGCGGGCTGTGACCAAAGTGGGGGACATTCAACATCTTCAACAAGACAACTTGATCCAAGCCAGCAGCCCACTGTTTTACTTCAATTAATGTCGTTCCAACCTCCGAATAGTGGACAGAGTGCAAGTATTTCCCAGGTGTGAACTACAGAAACTTCTCACGATCATTCGTATTATGGTCTGCGTACTTGAGCTGATCTACTCTTCTTGTCATCGTTTCGACCAACTTCACACCTTATGGTAGCGAGGGGGTGAGTAATGAGAACTTAACCGTCCATCGAGGTGGCTTAACTCCTTGTCAAACAGGTGGGAGATATGGTGGACGCTGCGATGCAACGTTCTCATCCTCACCGAAGTCTTCAAAATCTCCAGGTGGAAGCTCTGTCGAACTAGGAGGATTCATCTGAATCACGGGATCCTCCAGTGTCTTTCCTGATGGATTGTGCCTTTATTCGTTCCTCTTAGAGTGAAATTCTACCTTAAACTTCTTTCTGTTAGATCGTGTCTGCATCGGTTGATTCGACGCTGGGGAAGTCTCTTCGCGAGGGGCAAATGCAGGTGGGTTCCTCATAAAGTTCTGTAGACCCATCTTTCTTAAATCTCTCAACAATTGCTTGACTGTGCGATCAGCTGACATGGACTCAATTGTGAAACTCAAGAAAAGGCATAATGCGAAATTCACAGGCCTAGGTGTCTTCTTATAGGATCCAACGACCAAATCTACCATAACTGTGCATGAAAGACACCAAATCTGACCAAGTAGCGGTAGATCTTGTCCAAACGGCGCTAGATTTCCCAAATACGGCTGTGGATTCAACCAAAATCTCATCATTACAGGAATTTAATGCAGTTAACGTACCGACGCCACCAAAGATGACTTTTTCCAACGGTCGAATTGTAAGCTTCGGCACACCTTTCTTCTTCGGCACAACCACTAACTTTGGCTTCGTCACAATAAGGACCTTCAACACAATATAGACCTTTGACACATCCTAACACAAGCTTCGACAGAACTTCGATCTTCGACCCACTACAGAATTTCATCCACAACTGTCGACACTTCGTAAATTTTGCAACAATCTGCCGAAGCTCTCTGAGAACAGATTCATTATAGTCTAGTACCCAATTTCAATTGTTCTTGGTACTTAGACTCTTCTTCTTGCTATTACTTCTGATCAGGGGGTACATGCCCGTCCCTGTACTTCTTTAATCTACTTCCATTCACCATGGATGAATTTTTTTTTCATTCAATTTAGCTAACTGAACTGCACCACCATCGATAACTTTCTGAACTATGTATGGTCCTTTCCAACGTGTCTTGAACTTACCTAGGAAATCCATGAATTTACTGTCATACAAGAGCACAAGATCACCATTCTGAAAATGCTTCTTCTTAATGTGTTTATCATGCCATGCTTTTTCTCTAGCTTTCTGTACTTGCTGCTGGAAACATGCAATGAATCTGTCTTCTTCTAGTTCTAGTATCTTCTCCAGCATTTCATGCAATACGGCTGGATCATCCATCTCTGTGAAGGCAGATATTCTGAGGCTAGGAATAATGTAATCCATGGGCATAACTGCTTCCTGTCCATATACCAGCCTAAAAGGTGTGTGGCCTGTCAAATTCTTGCAAGTGGTTCTATAAGCCCATAATACTGCTGGAATTGTAAGATCCCAATCATTTCTGTTAACATTGCAAACCTTCGTCAGAGTGTGCTCAAGAATATTGTTAAAGGCTTTGACAATTCCATTTGCTTGAGGATGGTAGGCAGTACTCTTCTTATGATATACTTGAAATTATTTGGTCAATGCTTCAATAGTCTTATTCAGAAAATGTGATCCTTGATCACTCAGAATAATTCTAGGACACCCAAACCTCGACAAGATATTATCAAATATAAACTTCACAGCTGTAGCAGTGCTATAGTCCTTGACTAGTTGAGCTTCAGCCCAACGAGTAAGGTAATCAGTTGCTGTAATAATGTATCTTGCTCCATATTTCTTTGCAAGGGGATTGATTGGTCCAACAAAATCAATAGCCCATTTGTCAAATGCTTGTAAAGTTACCTGTGGAACTAGAGGCATCTCATCCCTCCTGGATGGTTTTCCTGTCCTCTGACAGATATCACAGCTGTGGCAATACTCTCTTGCATCCTTATGAATCATAGGCCACCACAATCCAGCTGTCAAAATATTTTGTGCTGTATCTTTTCCTGCATAATGACCTCCTGCTGCTCCAGAATGTGCCTCAGCCAAACTCAATGGCTTTTCATGATCCAGGACACATCTGCACAGTATTTCATCTGGTCCGATCTTATATATCTATCCTACTATCATGGTAAAGTCAGCTGCTCTAACCACCAGCTTCTTTTTCTGCTGTGTTGTCATCTCAGAGGGTGAAAAAATTGTAGACAAGTACTGAACAATATCCCGGAAATAGTCATCAACCATCTGGATGGAAAACAACTGGGCATCAAGAAGACCTTCATCCAAACTAATGGGCTCTTCTCCTGACTTGAGTCTCGACAGGCCCCAGGTTAAGTCGTCCTAGCTTAACGATGATCTCAAACTCATACTCCTGAAACAAAACCAGCCATCTGCATAACCTTCCACCTAACACAGGATTGTTAACCAAATACTTCAAATCATAATGGTCAGTGAACATCTTAAAATGAGATCCTAACAAGTAATGTCAAAATTTATGCAAGGCATAAACCATAGCTAGACCTTCTCGTTCTGTCGTAGTATAATTCTTTTCTACTGTGGACAATTTTCTACTTGCAAAAGCAATAGGGTGATCAATATTACCTTCACCTGACTAAGCCAATACTATACCTAAAGCAATGGAAGATGCATCGACATGAACATGAAACTCCTTACTCCAGTCAGGGAATACTAAGATAGGGGTAGTTAACATGTTTTCTTTCAAAATATCCAAGCTTTCCTGACATTTAGGTGTCCACTCAAACTTAATATCTTTCTTTAAGTTCTTTTCCATAGGGGCTGTAATCTAAGCATATCCTTTAATGAATTTCCGGTAATATCCAGTATGACCAAGCATAGTGTGAAGTTGCTTAATAGACTTCAGGGGTGGCAAGTTCACAATAATGGCTATCTTTATAGGATCCACCATCAATCCTTGCTTGCATATAATGTGACCTAGCAGAATTCCAAAAGGTGCACAAAAGAGACACTTCTTCAGGTTCAATGAAATATGATGTTGTCTACACTTGTCCAGCATAACTCTTAAATTGGCTATATCATCTTTCAATAAGCCAAAGATAGTCCAATCATCAAAGTAAACTTCCAAGAACTTATGAATAAATTCCTTAAATGCAGATATGACTACTCTGGAAAATATAGCAGGTGCAATCTTCAATCCAAAGGGCATAACAGTATACTGAAAAGATCCCATTTCTGTAGCGAAGGTTGTTTTATGTCGATCCTCTGGAGCAATTCTGATCTGATGGTAACCTGAAAATCCATCAGTGAAAGAATACACTTCTTGACCTCTGACATTGTCTAAAACTTCATCTGTAAAGAAAGTAGGAAAATGATCATGTAAACAGGCATCATTCAGCTTCCTCAGATCAACACAGATTCTGATTTCTCCGTTGGTCTTCTTTTCTTGTACCACCATAGGGCTGATCCATTCAGACTCTTCGATAGGCTCAATGATTCCTGCAGTGAGCATCTTATCTAGCTCCATCCTAAATTTTTCTTTATACTTAGGGTTCAGCCTATAAGGGTGTTGCTTCACAGGCTTCGCATCATCTTTCAAAGGTATTTTTATCACTCTTATATCACCAAGGATACCTTTTATTTCTGAGAACTTTGTCAGAAATAAGTCTTGATACTCATGAAGTAATTTAGTCACTTTGCTCACCATTTCTTCATCCCAATAATCTCCAATGGTAGCATACTTAGGCATTTCTTTTGATCCAATGTTTACATTCCTTGTTTTCAAGGGCTGAGTTACTTCAGGTGATTCAACTGCTGGTCCATGTACTTCGTGATGTCCTTCTGACTCAGGAATATTAATGTTGCGAGGGTCATCATCTTCATCAATGGTGAGGTTATAGCATTCTACTACATTAGCTTCTTGTTCCTTCCAATCAGGTTGGTACTCAGCTATTTCTTTGTCATCAAACACCGTAGTATGGATCAACCTAATAGCTGCATCCAAATCAGGGAAAACCTCAGTAATAGAAAATGTGAGCACAAAACTATCAGCAAGGCTAACCCAACTTACAGTACCATGGCGAAGCTCCACCTTTGCATACCAGTTCTTTGCTATAGGTTCCAGAGTGTGTACAAACCTATGTACCCATTCTTCACAAGTTACATGCTTCCATGCTTCATAACACTGCTCAAAATGTTCCTGAGGGATAGTCTTACCATTAAATATGCTTCATACCTCCTAAGGTTGATCCATGAATCTCAGGTGAAGAAACTTTTGACAAGCTCTACAACTATGAATATACTTTTTATGACCATTCCACCATCTGGCAGCTGTGGATCTGAATACTGAATCTAGAGTCTCCATTTTCTGTGGATCTGGTACTTGCTCTGAGAATTGTACAATAAAATATTCTGGGTCTATCAAGCCATCAAAAGTAGGTAATATTCTTGTCTATGATCCAAAGCATCTGATAGACTTAGTAATTCTTGCACATTGATGTCCATGTAGCTCATAAAGTTGATTCTGCCAATTCTCTAGGCCTTCGTCTGAATCAGTCATGCAAGAACTATCACACTGCCAATCCATTATACCTTCAGCAGTAGGGTTAACATCTTTCTTCTTTAGCTGTGATGTTGTAAATATGATCCAAAACATCCTGATCTTCATCTCTGACTGGCTCTGTATATCTTTCTCCTTGAGAAGGGTCCAATGGTACTATGACTCTCAAGCCTTTTCCTTCAAAAGTCATCTGTCTATTCTTAAGGTTGATTACTGCATAATTGTCTAGTTCCCATTCAATTCCTAGCAATGCTGGATACGGGTTGCTATCATCAATTATTTCAATGACTTCAAAATCTGCTAAGGTACTGACTCCATCAATATCCACTGGTACACTAGGGAATCTTCCCAAGAGCACAATCTTCTGTTGATTGGCTAATATCAACTGTATAGGGGACCATTCAAGCATAGGTTTTCCCATTTGTTCCCATGTATGCTTAGTTAGGACATTCACTTCTGATCCCAGGTCTAAAATGATATCATTCATGTCATAATCTCCTATTTGAGCATGCAATCTCATTTCTCTTCTAGTCCTTCTAACTCGATTAACAGTTTTTCCTCTATCAGAGCTTCGTTGAGGTTTGCAAGACTCAATAACTTTCTGTAACTCGTTCAAATCATTCTGATTTCTTAATAGCTTCATACAACTTTGTAAAAATGATGTCAATGTACTTACGTGATCTGGCGAAGCTTCTTGAAACTGTAACTGCTATTGATGCTGTTGCGTAGTTGCGACTGATGTTCTCAGATCAGCAAAGTATTTTTTAGCTTCCATAAATGTTCCTTTTTCTCTTCCAACATCGAAGGCTGGAATTTTCTCTGGGGTCTTACGGACCCAAGCCTCGTCAGGCTGTTTCCCCTTATTCTCCACCTGCGTCGTAGTTCCACTCCTTGTAGCAACGTTAAGGGCTAGGACAGGTCTTTTCTCTACAGCAATCATATGAACATTCTGAGTAGGAATGCCATTTATTTCTTGTATTTTGGCTATCAACTATGGGCATTGCTCAATCACATGATCGACTGCTCTACAATATCGACATGTCGTAGTTGGGTTCTGACACTCTTTAGCTACATGTCCTGCCTGATTACAGTTATAGCAAATAATATGGCCTCGTCCTCTTCCAGGCATACCACCACGACCACGACCTCTTAAATTACCTCGACCTGGTGTACCACCATGGTAACCATATCCATCATTTCCTTGTGCATCGGTTTGTACCCTATAAGCATCATAGGTTCGCTCTCTCATGAGGTCAAAGCTACAACATTCGTCTTCATTGTGTCCAACTGACTTACAGAACTTGCAATAGGGATTCTTAGGTACTTGAACATATCTCTGCAGTAGATAGCAATATTCAGGTCGATGCTGACCAGTTGTTCTACAGATCTCACAATATAGGACATTAGGGTTAAACGGGTTCGGTGAACTAGTATTCAAATAATTTCTTAATGCAGGACAATGTTCTTTGTCATGACCTTATGTCTTACATCGTGTACAGCAAACCTCTTTTTGAATAGATTTCCCTTTTTTCATGTCATGAAGCTCCAAAGCCATTTCTGCTAACTGTGCCTGTATTCGGGCTATTCCGAAATTATCTCCAACAATAGTTGTTTCAAGTTTCATAGCAATTTCCAACACCTCTTGCTGATCAACAACCTTCTGTTGCATAAGTGGAGTCCTGATATGAGGCAATAGTGATGCAATGAACCATTATTTATGCTGTTCTGGTCCAATAGTGAAACTAACTTGATCCAACAGAACCTTGAACCTCTGATAAAAGTCCCAAACTGATTCACCTTGCTTCTGCTGAATTTCTTTCAGTTCAGTTATACACTGTGACTCCGATTTAGGCTTCTTGCATTCTTTGATCATTTATTTTTTAATATCATCCAAGGTATAGTTCTGAGTACTGGAAAACTTCATAAACTAGGTCAAATATCGGTCTCTGAAAGAGGTGACCAGCTGCACTCTTCTTGTATTTTGATCCGTAATATTCTTAGCAGTCCAAACAGCTTCGCATGAGAACCAAAACTTCTTTGGATCCTCTGATCTAGTTCCTTTAAATATTGGGAGCTTGATATCATCATTCACATGGGCCATAGTGAATCGAGGGGGAGGAAGAGGGGGAGGAGGAGGAGGAATACTAGTAACAGGAGGAAGGGAACTTACTGAGGTAGACTGACCTGCGACATGACTATTAAGGCTAGGGTTACTTTCAGACTATGAAGGGTTCTCAAGGATAACAGATCTTCGCTGGGGAGTTATAGGAGGGTTTCCAACAAAAGGGGTTTCTTTAGATTCAGAGTCTTCTGGACTTAATGAGGTATAATCGATGTTCTGGCCTAGGATATAGGATCTAGGAGTTCCCTTGTATCTTTTACCGTTGCAAAGAAAACCACTTTGCTCGTCGAAATCACTTTCGCTTCCAAACATAGGTTAGTAGCAATAAATCTAGCAATCTGATTAGATAAGCAATATGCCTTTCTCATCCAAGAGCATTCTAATTGTCATACTTAATGAATTCAGGTCCTTACCCCTTGGTCCTTTGAAAAATTGTCTTTCTGATTCATTGAAATAAGTATGTGTGTCAATGGCGAACTCCGTCACAAATGCTTCAAGGGTTTGCATTGTCCAGAAGTCAACAACTCTTGATACTGCGTTGTTCACACTTTTCAACAGCTTAATTATTTCTAGGGTCTAGTCAGGAGACTGATATTCTTTGAAGTTTGTCTTTCTTTCTGTCAACCTGGATAACCACTGGTGCAATTCTATGTGGATACTAGCAAAGAAAATTTCATAAATATCAGTAAAAAAGTACCTTTGCAAGAAGTCATCTGAGCTACGACGAGGGTCCTTATTCTCTTGTTCAACAAATTTCAGATAAGTATCTTCAACCCAGTCACTGATTTCTTTTACTGAGGGCCTCCAAAACATATCCTTGTAGGTACGACGTAGATCCCTCTTGAACCAAAGACTGGTTCAACTAGCAATGGAACCAATTTGTTGGGTGCTAATGGGGCAGACCTGGGTTCTTATGCTTTTATCTTCGCACCAACAAATAGACCCACAGTGTTGGCCCTTTTGGCAACAACCTGTGAATAGGTTGCAGTCTCACCCGAAACAGCTATGGGGTTCTATAGAATCAGGTTTCTGTAGGCGGAAGAGGGATATTACTGTACCTTTATCCTTAACAAAGAATAATAATGCAATACAAAGATTCGACATTCACTTAAATAGCTTCGCAGTTTAGATAAAAAGACAGTTTCCTTCTTAACCCTTAACTGGGAATTCACAGCGAAGTTAATACTTAGCAATTTATCTTACTTTATCATTCATCCACTTATCAAATGCATAAAAACATAACAGAAACAAAATAAAAAGAACCACCACAACACAATATATACGTGGTTCACCCCAGGGTATGGGCTACGTCCACAGAACTGCATTTATATTCAACAATTTACAAAAAACACAGTTTTGATCTACACACTCAGCTGCAGAACCTTTCTTCCAAAACCCTCTGCGCACCCAGTTGCATAGGTCATCCATGCACTCACCTGGGACTTAACCTTAAACCCAAAAATAGACCTTAGCTTCTTCGCATCACCTCATCATCATAACACAAAGCCTTTTTTGACTCCTTTACATAAGTGCCTATTTATACAAGTGTACTATTACAATACCATGGGCTTAAACCATGGGTACCCAAAAACCATGGGACATTTACAAAAGGAGGGGCTTTGACCCAACCCCGAAGCCCTTAAGACTATTTTGGACCGCAACTCCGCTTACAAGCTTCGCACCAAAACCACGAAGTTGCCAAAATTAAGGACCTTCAAGGTCTAAACCCCAACAATCATGTGGCCAAAGGCAAAGACTATTAATGATGCAATAGTGATTGGGGAACAAGAGGGAGGTCTATACAAACTCAAGGGCCATCCAAAACAAGCTTTGGTCCATGACACAGTAGAGCCAAAAGAACTTTGGCATAGAAGGCTTGCACATGTGCATTACAAAGCACTACCACTTGCAAGCAAAGTTGTTGAAGGTCTTCTAGAAATTCAAGAAAAACGTGATGGATTTTGCAAAGGATGTGCAGAAGGAAAGAACAGAAAGAAGACATTTCCAAGTAGTGAGAGCAAGGAAAAATGAATCCTGGAAATCATTCACTTCGATGTATGCCTTCCAATGTCATCCAGTTCTTTAAGCAGGTATGTATACTATATTTCCTTTATTGATGATTTTTCTAGGAAGACATGGATAAATTTTATGAAGAAAAAAGATGAAGTTTTCAGCAAGTTCAAGGAATTCAAAGCCTTGATCGAGAACCACATTGAAAAGAAGATCAATACCTTTCAATCAGATAATGGTGGAGAATTCACATCAAATGAATTGAAAGAGTTATGCAAAGATTCAGGGATTAAGAGGGAGTTATCCACTCCATATAATCCACAACAGAATGGGGTTGCAGAAATGAAGAATAGAACGATCATGGAAGCTGCAAGGGCTATGCTTCATGATCAAGATATTTCCATGCATCTATGGGAAAAAGATTCCAAAACAACGGTGTATGTATAGAACCGTACTCCACATAGAGTACTCAATAAAAATACACTTGAAGAAGTATTTTTCGGCAAGAAACCAGAATTTAGCCATCTCAGAATATTCTGTTGTCTAGTGTACATACACATTTCGAAAGGAAAGAGGACAAAGTTAGATCCTTCAGGAAATAAGGGTATATTTGTGGGATACTCTGAAAGCTTGAAGGCTTACAAAATATACTTCCCAGGATTCAAGAATATTGACATCAGCAGGGATGTAACATTTGACAAAGGCTCAGCTTACAACAAATCTAGAAAGAAACCTTCTAAAGAACCTGAAGAAACAGAAGCACCCAAAATTGATGACACAACCGTTAATGAAGAATATCAAGAAGAAGATCAAGAATTTGAAGAACCTCAAGACCCTATAGATCCACCTCAGGAGAAAAATCATCACAAGAGGAAACCTTCTTGGGTATGAGAAGCTATCCAAGGTGCAGAAATATATGGGGCTCCAGAAGAGAATCACAAAGAATGAAAGAGGACCAGGTCTTACTCTGGGTATGTATTTTTATTATGTGACTTTATCAATAAAGAACCTTCCAACTATGAATAAGTGGGAGAAACGAAAGAATGGAAGGATTCTATGATCGAAGAGTATCAATCAATCATGAAGAATGATGTTTGGGATGTTGTCCCAAGACCAGAGGGGAAGTCTATTGTAACTTCCAAATGGATCTACAAGATCAAGCATGCTGGAGATGGCAGCATAGTGGAATATAAAGAAAGATTCGTGGCTCGTGGCTTCTCATAGAAAGAAGGAATAGATTATGAAGAAACCTTTACACCTTTAGCCAGATACACTTCCATCATATCAGTACTTGCTCTGGCTATAGTGCTGAAATGGAAGATACACCAAGTGGATGCCAAGACTGCTTTCTTGAATGGTGTAGTGGAAGAGGAAGTGTATGTAGAGGAGCCACTCAGTTTTGAGACACATGATAGGGAGTCTCATGTGTGTATATTGAAGAAAGCTCTGTACAGTTTGAAACAGGCACCCAGGACATGGTACAACAGAATTGACAACTTTCTATCCAGTTTGGGATTTACCAAAAGTAAAGAAGATTCCAACCTTTACTACAAGGTTGAAGATAGAAACCTAGTGATACTCCTACTATATGTAGATGATATGTTTGTAATGGGTATGGATGGGTTGATTGCTGATACGAAGAGGAAGTTTGCTTCCAAGTTAGAAATGAAGGACTTGGGTATGATGCGTTATTTTCTAGGCATGGAGGTGTGGCATAATGCATATGGAATTTCCCTGGGGCAAGGGAAATATACGGTAGAGATCCTGAAGAGATTCGAGATAATGGACTGTAAGGCCATGACCACACCTATGGCATCAAACCTGAAGCTATTGAGTGATGCTTCATCAGAGTCGGTTGATGCTACGATGTATCATCACATGATTGGATCCATGATGTACCTAACGAACATGAGACAAGATATTTTCTTTGTTGTGAACACCTTGAGCCAATTCCTGATAGATCCAAGACATGTTCACTTGATTTCTGCAAAGCATATTCTAAGATACCTGAGAGGTACAGTTGATTATGTGCTAAAGTATGAGGCAAATCAAAAGATTAACCTAGAGGGTTATGTTGATTTATATTGGGCAGAGAGTGCCATTGATAGGAAGAGCAATTTAGGGTGTTGCTTCAGTATGGGATCAGGTGTGATCTCAGTGTTTAGCAGGAAGAAATCCTATGTTTCACTGAGTACAACTGAAGTAGAGTATGTGATATCTTGTTCAGCTAGTTGTGAGGTAGTATGGATGAGGAAGCTATTGTTTGATTTATTTGATCTCCAGTTAGATGCTACTTTTATATATTGCGACAACCAGAGTTGTGTGAATTTGTCGGAGAACCCAATGTTCCATGACAAGTCGAAGCATATCGAGATCAAGTATCACTATATCAAGGATATGGTGTAGAGGGGAGTAGTGAATCTCTAGTATGTTGTGATGGAAAAACAGATAGCTGATGTGTTAACAAATCCATTGGCCAGAGAGAAGTTTGAGTACTTCATGGAGAAGCTTGGTGTACTCCAGATCGAGGTTTCCCCTAAGGGGAAGAGATGAGTCCGTGAGACATTCTAACATGGTGAGAGGATTGGTTATTTCCATGGTCAGATGTAGGGGCTGAGCCATTTTGTCATGGTGAGAGGATTGGTTCCTTCCATGTCAGATGTGAGTACTGAACCATTTTGATGTGACTGTAGGATTGGTTCCTACATGATCAGATATAAGGGCTATTTCCATTCTCTAAATGGAGGTACCTGGTTATTTACCAGGAATACTTAGTCTAGGACTAAGGGCCATTCTGATATGACTGTGAGATGTAGTCTCACACGATCAAATATAAGTGCAGGGCCATTTTGATGTGATTGATATGTTCCCACTTGAACAAATATAAGGGATGTTGTCATTCTTTGAATGTAGGCACCAGGTCAGTTACCAAGAACCCTCAGACTGGGACTGAGAGATTTTCTGATGAGTCAAGGTCAGATGTAAGTGTAATACCTTTCCACAGATGATAGTAGTTGTGTACTATCATGCTGGTGGATGTAAGTGCAGTGACTTTCCATAGATGATAGTAGTTGTGTCCTATCATGCTGGTAGATGTGAGTGTTGTTCCTTTTCATAGATGATAGTAGTTGTGTCCTATCATGCTGGTGAATGTAAGTTCTGTGCCTTTCTAACATGGTGTTGGATGTGTTCCTCTCATGATCGAATGTGAGTGCTGGCCATTATAACTTAGGGTTAGATATAAGTGTTGAAGAATACCTACAAGGAGGCTAGGCCTACAACCAGCATGAAAAAAGGCTCGCTCTATAGAACTTATTGTGATGAGAAGAATCATGAGATAGAACCTATGATGATGACCCAGTGATGATCCAAATTGAGTGATGATTCAGATCGAGTGATGATGTCTTCGAGATGATCCAGATCGAGTGATGATCTAGATCCAATAGTGATGATCTAGATCCAACAGTGATGATCCAGATCCAGTGATGATGTCCTCGTGATGATCCATATCAAGTGATGATCCAGATCCAGTGATGATGATCCAGATCCAGTGATGATCTAGATCCAAAATGAAGATGACTTGAAGATGAATATGACTTGAAGATGTAGATGACGAGATGATATAGAGAAGAAGACTAGTGCTGACAAATTGTGTCGAGAGAATAAATTCCTAGTTAAGAGGGAGTGTTGATGTATATGTAACTTCGGAATGTATTCAATTTTGGATTTCATGTATTGTACCCCGATGTTTATTCCAGGAAGTATCTGTAATGTAAATGAGTCATGTCATGCTCCGATGTTCCTATTGGGAGGTTCCATAATGTAAACGAGTCATTTCAATTCATTGTGGGTAACCCTCCTACTATTCAAGGGTTAAAGTCCCTGCAGTTTCGGGGAGGGTTATTAGACTCTCCTAGAGAAGTCAGCCCTAGTGAGTTATTGTTAAGTCAGGAATTAGTATAAATAGAGAGTTAGCCTCTCTGTTTATCACACACTCACTTACACTCATTTGTAGCGCATATTTGAGAGAGAAGAAGTTGCTGGGACCAGAAAGAAAGAGGCTACTGCTGTCGGGAGATCATCTTAATATTTTGGGGTTTTACTTTTGGTGCTTATTCTATCTCAGAGGAAGCTATGGGGTTTTCTCCATTTATGGTTTCCTTGAGGAAAAACATTTTGTTCATTGTCTCTTGTGTTTGATTGTTGTGCTTGTTATTCTCTTAGTTAAAGATCCTAATATAATTCTAGCTTGAATGATTAAATCTAACATGCCATCTCGCCTAAAAACTATATACCTATCATATGGTTGGCTTGTGAAATCAGAAAGATATCATGAAAATCTAAGAAGTGGAACAATGAATTTGATTGCCACATGTAGCAAGGGAAATGCAGTGAAAGAATGGTTCTGGTATTGTCTTCACAATAGTGAAAGGGCCAAAACACATCCAATCCATATGCCCTAAAGTGTATGGTCGACCAGCCTTATCGACGATGAAATGTGTGAAAATGTTGACGGGTCATCCCCTTGTTCAGTTTTCCAATCCTATATAAACACCACCTTTCAGAGCCATTAAGGTGCATAGGATGAGCTAGTGTAGAAGAAAACTTGTGGTATCATTCTTCCAAGAGGTTCTAAGGATTCTGATATGTTTGCAATATAAATATGGTTCTAGAAGCTTGTTAGTCTGGGTGTGTTGTTGGTTGGTGAGCTTGATTCCACGCTCATCTATCGCCTTGGTTTTTCACACCAGGGAAGCACCAACGATTGTGAAATAGACGTCATACACCACTTTGAGAGATGCACCTGTTTTCTATGGGAGCGAATGCTTGTACTAGAGCATCAAGGGCCTAATATCTTCATCATAGCTATCATGCACCCAGTCCACCAACATTCTCTGAGGTGGTGAGGAGTACTTGAATGATAAGCCACCACAGAGGCTTATTTCTGCTAGAAGCAAGGGGGAAGCTGTGAAGAAAGCTAAGCACATAAAGGATATAAAATCCTTTTCCAGCTTTGAGCCCATGCAGAAAGTGCCTTCAAGCATGGAACAAACACAAAGGGAAAGGACACGTTGCTGACTCAACAGACGGAGAAGTGGTTGAGCCTAGTCAGAAATGAGCCACCGAAAGCATCCTGAGACGTCATTTTCACTACTCACAAGTTCACAACCAAAAATGTTGTGCTTCCATCTAGACCGAGAACACGCATTTGCTCCATGATGTTTGTTTAAATATATGTAAATCATGGCAGAAGTACCATGCTATAGTTGTTAATGTTTGATTATGACTGTAAATAGTTTCAAATCCTATTTCAAGAATTAGCCTCAGGGTCTGAGACATTATAAAAAGGCTCCCCACTCGGGATCAAATTTGAAGGGGCGGGTCCCATTTCACTTTGAAGGGCTATGAGATAGTGAGCCCTTCAATCATTAGAGGAATTTTGGGGTCTAAAATGGGCCTCCTAAGGAAAATAATAAAATAATAGTTAAAATAATAAAATAATAGTTAAAATAATAAAATAATATTGATTAATTTTGGAGGAAGAAAGAAAAAAACTACTTTTTGTGTTCGTATTTTCGACATATCTCCCTGTGTTTTTACTCAAATTCCGAGCGGGAGAGCTTGTTGGATGCAGAATTTAATTCCACATCCAATGAGTACCCACACTGCATACTTTTGATGGACCCCACTACCCCAAAAGCAAGAAATACCTAAAAAAACGTGATGATGACATCATCATCACATTTTTTCAGGTATTTCTTGCTTTTGGGGTAGTGGGGTCCATCAAAAGTATGCAGTGTGGGTACTCGTTGGATGCGGAATCAAATTCTGCATCCAATGAGCTCTCCTGATCGAAATTTGAGTAAAAATACAATGACACATGTCGAAAATACGAACAAAAAAGTAGTTTTTTTTAATGACAAATATGTCAATTCAACCATTATGGTTGACTTATTTTATTGAAATTCTATTGGTTCTTGAATTCCAACTCACAAAAACTTATTTTGGCACGTTTTCTTATAAGGCCCATTTTAGACCCCAAATTTCCTCTAATGGCTGATATGCAAAAATAAGTTATTCTTGTCATTTGAAAATGTAATAGTAAATCCATCGTTCATTATTGTTTTTACTAATTCCCTAATAATATGACAATTTGCATTGTTGTGGTGTATAAATCTGGTTCTGCCATCCTATTGAGGCTCTTGAATATTGATTTGAACGCATATGTTACTCTTCATTTAGTGTGGCATGTTCATCTTTCACACGAATATTCTTGGTTGCACTGATCCAAGTTGAATAAAGGTGAACATATAGTAAACCATACTCTATCTCTCTCCTAGGAGGTAAATCCAATAGATGTAGAAATATAAAAAAAAATTGTTGCTCATGGTAGAATTCCTTTTGAAGCTTAAGTTTCAGTGAATTAGGCACTGATTAGCTTACTGCCTATTGAGTTACAAGTGGTTTCCATTTTCATACATTGAGTTTCC
This sequence comes from Pseudotsuga menziesii, assembly GCA_001517045.1. Classification (NCBI taxonomy): domain Eukaryota; kingdom Viridiplantae; phylum Streptophyta; class Pinopsida; order Pinales; family Pinaceae; genus Pseudotsuga; species Pseudotsuga menziesii. The sequence continues at coordinate 765,668 of LPNX011114008.1, read as the reverse complement.
CTCATCTTTATCATGATAATGGGGCTTGTGGTTGTTGTTGATATGTATATATTCAATTAGAATTACTCATTGTATATCACATGGTTGTAAGGATGAAAATATAACTCGGGGATGCATAACAACAACCCTCATTTTCATAGATAAATTCATAAAAGCAAAAATCCAAAGAAAATATTTCAGGGTTACACATTACAATTTACAATTCTCATAAGGAAAAGAAAATCACTTACTTGAGCCAAATATAGTTGCGAAAGCAAGATATCTAAGACACCAACTCGTTGAAAAGAATGAATCATCACTCCAGCAGCAATCATACCTGTAAATGCCTAAGTTATACCAAACCCTAAAATATCCAAGGTAAAAAACTCTTGAAGAAAAACTACGACAATAGAGTTTACCTCGAGTTGCCATGTCGAGATTACCAAGGTTTCCATGCAAAAAAAAATGAGACCACTCAACTATACAAAATCCACCCTTCCATGAGGAAAATGTTTAGAAAAGTGATAAAAATGGGTCCCAACAACCTTAAGAGAATGCTCGCCACAATTCATGGTTTGAGAAGAATGTCCACACCATGGTACCGTCCTATAGCTAGTTGGTTTGGATACCTATTCATGATTTGAGTTTGCTTTAATATTTCTTGAGGAGAAAGATACATTCCTGCCAAAACAGGGTTTTTCACCAGTGGATGCAAAAATGGCTAAGTAGCCTCAGAAAGATGCCCGCCCTAAATTATGGGTTAGAGTAAATGCCCACAGCACATGGGGGTATTGTAGATTGGTCTTAGGCCTACCTGACCATGACTTCATATTGTCTTGGAATTGGATGAAGAAAAAGTTATGGACCTGCAAAAAGGGTGTTTTAGGTAGATTAGACCAAATTGAGAAATTTGTCTTAAGTATGGAATTGATGTTAAATCTGCCGAAGTGGCCTTAAGTAAATTCTTGACATGCCTCATAGGATGATGTGAAAAACGTATTGAGAATGTGAGTCTCTAGAGTGTTGTATGGAGAATACAACCATGTCACTTGAATCACCAGAGAGTCACTAAGGGGGAAAATGTCAACCTGCAAAAAGTGCCTCCCAACCATATTTGGACTATTCCAGTATTGGCAAAACTGCCTAAGTGGCTTCATAGAAATTCCCGCCAAATATTGTCCTAATAATGATAAATTTATCTAAGGATATGGGTTTTTTCTTTGATGAAATGGATATCTTTCCATGTTATTAATTTTTCTTATGGTGACCACATGAGGAAAATAACAATCTGCCAAAATAGAAGAAAACTATTTTGCATATTCAAAAGTATGAAACCCATTCATGCCTTAACGACATTCATGAAACATCAAAAAAATAAAATTAACACTAATTAATCAATATAGGTACATACCGCACTAAACATAATTCACTAAAAAAAAATATTTATATAATATATGATACAAGTTGAATGTGATTGTCATTGATGTCAAAGGAGTTCAGTGAATGACAAAAGGATAACCAAAGACATGATGGCAAGGAAACTCAGTGAAAGACAAATGAATGAGAAAGGAAGTAACAAAATGGAAATTATGATGATGTGGCATGTATGGTGAGGCTGGAAAGACACATAATGGCGTTCTGGTGCTATTAGGAATTCAGTGTTGTAATCTAACATCATTCTGGAAAAATATGGCAACTTTGTGAAACTTTGGAAATTGACAAAGTATGAAAAAGTAGTCAAAACTACTGTAAGAGAATTCCTGCCATAATTCATGGTTTGAATAGAATTCCTGCACCACCATATTAGGCTATAGCTTGTTTAACTAGCTATCTAGCCATGGTCTCAGTTTTCCTTAATCATTTCCGAGGAGAAAGTTATAAGGCTTCCAAAATAGGGTTTGAGGATAAACCTTGGAGAAATTCTTGGACATGGCTAAGTGTTGGAAAACTGGTCCAGGTGGCTTTGATCCATGAAATTTGATAAATTTATTTTCACAAGGACATCCCTTGGTGGGCATTTTGAAACGACCTCTCAAAACCCTGTTCTCAACACTTAGGCATTTTTCTTCTGTTTCTCAATATGCAAAATAGTATTTTTCCTACTTTTGGTAGATTGATATTTTTCATATGTGACCATTGTAAGTCAGCCCGAAAGTATGGATGGATAGCCATTTCAACAAAGAACAAATCAATGCCAATTGATGAACCGATTGACATACACCCAACATCTGCCAGGCATTTAAAAGTGGTCTTCCAAACTGCTTATTGACACTTAAACAAATCTCTTCAAACCCTTTTTTTTTGTTATTAAGCAGAGAATCCTTATATTAGTTTATCAAAATGTAAATATAATGTACAGAAATGGTGCTGCAAGGCCACCTATCCTCCTCGTGCCTTCTGCTAATAATAGCCAACAAGTCTGCATACTGTATATAACCATCGGTCCTAACCTTCCCCCAACAGTTTCCAAAATGTTCCAATCAGACTGGAGCCAATAACTACCAGATCTAGAACACGCTTGGATTTCACAATGCATAAACTGGTAATTCAAACTAACCACTTGACTGATAAACATGACAGGATTACAATCCGATATCACTGACACAAGCATAACCAAATCAGAGATTACAATTCGATATCACTGGCAATGATAATCGGCCTCCGCCAACGATTGACAGCATTGGAAAAACTCCAAGTTCTCCACATGATCGAAGATGATTTCTTGAAGGGAGGTCCCTGCCCCCACTCCCTTGTTGGCCGCAGCGTCTACCACTTTGTTTCCCTTCCGACGAACGTGCATAAAGGTGATCACTGGAGCCGAATGAAGAATGGCAGACAATTCCTCAACTCTGCTCTCCCATCTCCAGTTGCGGGAGACTTTGGAGGTCAAAGAGCCAGCTTGAAGTCTGATTGCTAAGTCGATAATAAGGCGAGAGTCCCCTTCTACCAGTAGCAGAGACCACCCTTTGTTAATCGCCCAGCGAAGACCTTGTACTAAGCCTTCCAATTTCACTAAGTTATTGGTGCTCTCGCCCAGATCTCCCCAATAAACCCCCATCACTTGCCCCTTGTGATCACGAGACACTCCACCATAACCAGCCAGCCCTGGATTGCCTTTTGCAGCCCCGTCAAAATTTAACTTAAGAGACCCCAACCCGGGGGGAGACTAGCAGTTCGAGCTGTTTCTTGCCTGAGGTATAGCCTGGTTCCCACCCTGATAAGCCGGGATAGTGGTGACGCCCCATTCGTTCAAAATAAAACGTTCCTGGATGTCAGCTTTGAATTCCTCCCCAGTCCACCGCGTGAGCCCTAGATTTTCTCTGAGGTGTATCTCAATGTTGAACCATAATTTTTCCGGAGGTCGCCCTTTCTCATCAAAAATTCTGCCATTGCATTCTTTCCATATTTCCCAAACCAAGAAGCCAGGGAAGAGCTCCCATAGTCGGTTCAGGATGGCATTCTTGAACACCTTTGGGGGCCAGCTTGCAATAGTTTCAGATGGATTTCCTTTCACTCAGGCCTTGTGTCTAAACCGTTGCTCTCCTCTGTCCCATAGCTTAGAAGCAAAATAACAATCATCAAGGAGATGATTCATAGTTTTGGAAGCTGAGGAACACAAGACACACCTAGAGGGCCCCGTCATGCCTTGTTTTAACAGGTTGTCCCACATAAGGATCCTTCCTCGGAGTAGAAGCCAACAAAAGGAGGCAATTTTTGGCCAAAGGTGATGGTGCCAAATTTTCCTCCATTTATCCTCTTGTCTAATACCCTCCTCGCTTTGTTGGATGTGAAAGGACTCTTTTATCGAAAAGGATCCGCTGTTGGTATACCCCCAACGGATAACATCTGGACTCTCTACCATGGGTATCCTGTGGCTGCTGAGTTCCTTAAGGAACTCCTCCAGCCTGTCCATAGGAAGAAAGCGCCGCCACCACTCCTTCGGCGTCCAAGTCCTATGAATGTGATCAAGTCCAGGGTTAGTCCACAAGTCTCTAACTTTTGCTTGGCTATGTTGATGGAGATGAGGCTGAAGATCATCGAAACCCGCTAGCTTATCCAACCTTGGTTTCTGTTGCCAAGCATCTGTCCAGAAGAAAGCTTCCTTGCCATCTTGAATTTCCCAAAATCTATGCTTTTGGATCAAATCGTGGTTCTGTTGGGCCACCATCCATATGTGGGAACTTGGAGGGTTCTGATCAAACCGAATCAACTGGTTTTTCGGCCATAGGTGGGCATACTTGTGATGCCAAAGAATGGCCCATGGTTCGGAAGTATGGGTGACCCATCTCCACCAAGTCTTTGCTCCCATCACCCTGTTGTTACTGAGCGGGTCCCTGAATCCAAGCCCCCCTGCCTCTTTTGGGGAGCAGATCGTCTTCCAATATACCAAGGCCCATTTCCGTCGGTCCTCGCTACTTTCCCAGAGAAAATTCCTTTGGATGTTCCTAATCTGTTTTAGCACAGCTTTGGGCCCAGAGAGCACCGAAAAGAGGTATAGAGGCTGTGCTTGAAGGACAGCCTTGACCAGGACCATTCGACTTGGGAAATTTATAGCTCGAAAGGTCCAATGGTTCAGTTTCTGCTTCATTTTGTCCACCAGTTCCTTCCACGATACTTGCTTAATGGTGGATTCTGCAAGCAGAGCTCCCAAATATTTTGAGGGCAGAGATCCTTCTGAAAACTCCAGGATGCGAAGAATGTTCCTTTTGGCCACCTGTGAAGTATTAAAAAAGAAGACCTGGGACTTCTCTTTGTTGATTTCCATCCCGCTGGCTAGTAGGAACAGATCTAGTCCCCGCTTGATACCCCTAGCTTCATGGACCAATGAGGGTCCCATTAACATGTTGTCATCAACAAATTGTTGATGCGTTTGAGCTAGAATACCTTCACAGAGAGAGAGGCCCCTGATCTACCCTGTATTCTGCATATCATGAAACAATCTCCCTAGGCCTTCTGCAATAATTATGAATAAAAAGGGGGACAGGGGATCCCCCTGGCGGATTCCTAGGGAGGCAGAGAAGGGCTGGGAAGGCAACCCATTAATCAGGATGGAGAAGAAGGCCAAGGACACCAGATTAATGATCCAGCCAATCCAGCTTTCCTCAAACCCGAATAACCTTAGAATGCCTTCCAGAAAATCCCAATTAAGTTTGTCATAAGCTTTAGAAAGGTCAAGTTTAAGCAACATACCAGGTGATTTGTCCTATTTCAAGGAGTGGATGGACTTGTGGACCAGGATGATGCTGTCGAGGATTTGTCTCCCTTCCACGAAACCTACTTTCTCCGGTGATATGAGAATAGGTAGGAGGGGTCTCAACCTATTAGCGATGACCTTCGTAATGATTTTATAAATGACATTACAGAGAGATATTGGCCTGAATTTCCGAGGGTCCTCCGTGCCTTGTTCTTTCGGGATTAACGTTAAGAAGGTTGCATTGAAAGCTTTTAGAATCCTCTAGTCCTCCTGTATTTTTCCACTATGGTCAGGAGTTCATCTTTTAACCACTCCCATCCTTCTTGAAAGAAGTTGGTGGTAAATCCATCCAGACCCGGGGCTTTGTCCCTGGCCATTTGTTTCACCACCACTTCCAGCTCTTGCATTTCCACCGGCCTCATGAGTATTTGATTATGTTCCTGCGTAATGAGCTTGGGAATATGGTTAAAAAATTCTGCTTGTTCTTGCCTTCTATCCATTGCCGGTTCCTCCAGAAGATCGGCAAAGTAAGACGTCAGCATTTCTTCGATCTCTTCTTGATTTTCCGCTACTGAGCCATCACTTCTTTTGAGTCTGACAATATTATTTTGTTGTCGATGCTGGACCGTAGCTTTGTGAAAGAACTTAGTGTTGTGGTCACCATCCCTAAGCCATTGAATCCTGGATTTTTTCTCAAAGAAGGTCTCTTCTTGCTTCTCCTTAAGGTTGAGGTATTGGAGGAGCCGCCTTTCTTGAGATTTCAGCTCTGCCGAGGGGCCCTGTCTGGACATTTCAAGCTGGACCTCTTGTATGCGCAGGTCAAGCTGTTTCTTTTCCTAAAAAATATTCCCAAATGATTCTTTGTTCCACTGTTTGATGCGGATTTTGAGCGTTTTATGCTTCTGTTGAAATTTGAAGATGCAAGTTCCTCGTTTAGGTTCTATCCCTTTCCACCAGTCACGCATGTTGTCCTTGAAACCTGACTGCAGAAGACAGAACATTTCGAATTTGAAAGGCCTGCATAAATTTTCGACCTTGATGGCCCAGTCTAGGCTAATCGGCTAGTGATCTGACCCTGCAGAGGGCAAGACGACTACAAAAATCTATCCCCCTACCATCATGATGTATTCAGATATAAGGAAGCAATCTAGGAGGCACGCAATGCTACGGTCCCCTGTTCTGTTGTTATGCTAGGTGAAGGTACTATTGGCCGTGCATAGATCAACAAGACTCAAATCCTCGATGGTCTGATTAAAAAGCTCATTTACCTAGGTCATACGCCGAAGACCTCCCTTATTTTCCTCTAAACTTCAGATGATATTGAAGTCCCCACCCAAGATCCACAGGATCCCATTCGCTTCCTCCTTGAGACCGTGCAAGGAGTCAAGGAATTCTAGTTTACGAGAGCTTTGTGAGGGTCCGTAGACGTTTGACAGAAAAACAACTTGGCTTGTTCCAATGATTTTATAAAAACACGACATGGAAAAGCAGGTGCTATGAAACCCATAAAGAGAGACGAGATTAGGGTTCCAAAGAATTCCTAAACCTCCCGCTGAACCGGAGGCGTCGATGGCCATCCTTTTGCATCTTGGCCAGGATTTCCTGGCTATTTTTCCCAAGAATTCCCCCGACCACTTGGTTTCTTGGAGAAGGGTGATCCATGGTTGTTACACCTCAATTTTCCTCTTGAGAATACAAGTCTTTAAAGGATTGTTGCAGCCTCTAATATTCCAAGAGATGGTCTTCATAAAAACTAGTTTAGGGTTTGAGAGCCAGAGCCGCTACAATCGTAGGGTACTGGCCTGAGTCGATTAGCTTTTTCCCTAATCGTTGAATCCTTTGCATATTGTTGGGTTTGCCCCTCTTTTCTTTTTTTCCCTTGCGTTTACCTTCTACTTCTTTGGGTGAGCCTGAAATGACTCCGAGTTTCTTGTTGGAAAGGATGATAGCCTTCTCTAAGAGGTTGACCTGCTTAGGCGAAATGTCCTTCGACCGATTGGTTGCAACAGCCGTTTCCAATCCATCCAGGTCCAAATCCTTGATGATCATGTCCTCTGCCTCTGATTCCTCCTCCGCCGGAGTCCTGTCATCCATGGTAGCTTCTACGGTAGCCTTCTCCTTCTGCTTTGGGTTCTGATGGGTTGCCTCACTCGTCAATGGAGTGTTCTGGTCAGTCTGCTTGGGATCTGAGAAGGTGCCTTCCTTCAGCACTTTAAAGCGGTTCTAGGTCTGAGGTTTCTTGTTGATATCAGGGCCAGAGCCTCTCTTCACCGCTCTCTTATGATTAGTGACCTTGGTAAATCCCTCCCCATATTTACTGTCTGAGCTCGCCGCTGATTTTTCAGGAGGGTTGTTTAATGGGCATTCCCTAAAAAGATGCCTGTGCTCATGACACCTGCGGCATCTGAAAGGTAACTGTTCATAGTCGATAGCTTGAACCCAGTCCTCATCATCATGCGTTAAATCAATGGCTTCTGGCAGATCCTGAGATATATCAAGGTATACACAGAGACGGGCATAGGAAATATACTTAGCCTGCTTTGTTTGCTCTGAAATCTTGACGAAATCACCGAGCGTATTACCTATGTCCTGCAAAATATCTTCTTTCTAGAATTATGTGGGAAGTGAATAAAGTATTAACCAGACCAGGGTGATTGTAATATTTTCAGTGTCTGGGTTAAACCGCTCCTTCTAGGTGCGCAGGTACAACCCCGCCGAATGGAAAATGTAAGGCTCGTTAACAAAGATTCTGACTCTGTCCTCACTGTTGAAGAAAATCACTGTGAAGAAGCCCTTCACTCCGAGTTTGAGGTTGTAGTGTCCCTGAGGATTCCAGGTGGTTTTTATCCACCAGATCAGGGATTTTTCATTTGGCCATAGACCAATAAACTTGCCAATCAGGGCGTGATCCTTGAGGTACTGCACTTGATCTCTGAATCCTAACGTTCGGATTGTCAGTTTTGGCATCGCCTTTGATTTGGGCATGCAATGCCCTAGTTTTCTTGTCATCCCATCTGAGGCACCCTGAGAATCTATACCACTTGTCCCTTCTCCTCCCATTCTAGGAGGGAGCGTCTTGGCTGGTTCAGTCTCATTGGCTTTCTCGACCTCATTTGAAGGTGGTACGGGGGGTGTTTCCACCCCCATGGGTTCTTCTCCCATTCCACAACCAGATAGAAATCACTGAGAAGCTACCTGCCTCATCTGAACGCTCTACCACAAACTGAAGCAAATCCCTCGAACCCTAGGACGCCATCCAGCCCAACCGCCTCCTCACCTCCAGTTTTTCCTCACTCCCAAATCTCTTCAAACCCTAAGTCACCAAGGCGATTTTATTTTTTTCATAAAACTTGGAGAGTGAGACATCAAAAATGTGAGGAATATCATACTGAATCAACCATTCCAATCGTCTCTCTTGCAACGTCATCATCTAACCTTGGCGGGCATTTTACTAGGATAGTGCAAATGAAGGTGAGAGGCACTTTTGGCAGATTGATATCTTCCTCCTTGGAGACTCTTTGGGAAATATTAAACCATGGTTGGATAAACCAACCAACATAATAGAGCCTATCACTTTTAGATAATTTTCCTCATCATCCTATGAGAGGTGGCGTGCATTTCCTTGAGGCCACTTAGGAATATTTTACCAATCATTCCATACTTAGACAGTTTGTCCAAAACCTAAGGTGGATTTTTCATTTCACCAAAAAACTGAACTAATGCTACTATATGATGTATTACACCTTACTAAGTACACCTATGTTGATTTCACTCCCAAACTCATTTTCATTTTCCCTAGGTGGGCATTTTACTGAACTTTGGTGTAAGATGGCATGAAACCCTGTTTTGGCAGATCCATATCTTCTTCCTCAAGAATTATCAAACCAATGTGAGAACATGGTCAGGTAGACAAGATAAACACCTACAGGATGACCATGTGGTGTGGTTATTTTCTTCAACCCACAAATTATGGTAGGCATTTCCCTAGAACGATTCTTACTAATTTGACCAAAAATCCTTCTTTTGGGCGACCTGTGTCTTCTTCTTCAAGGAGTTTTTCTGAGAACCGAGGCCATCGTCAGATAGATATTTCAACAAAATATGGGATGGCAAGTCATGGTAGGCATTTTCTTCTTCTTATAATTTATGGTATTCATTTTCATAAGGAAGCTGCTTTAAGGCAGTTTTCAACACTTAGTCAAAATCCCCAAATTATCATACCGTTACCAACTACTACCAGAATGTAACAATGACATCATGACACATTAGGATACCAATTTTTTTTTTCAACCTCATCACACATGCCATATCAACACTTATTTTTTCATTAATGAGCTCCTTTTACATCAATGACAACCATACTCAACAGTGTCCCTGTGCTAATAAATTTCATAGGGTGACATAGATCTGTTCCTTGTTGACATGGTTATCCACCCATGAGTTCATTTTTCCTTATGATGGTCACATGTGCAATAAATCAATCTACCAAAGTAGGAAAAATATTGTTTTTCATATTCAGAAATTTGGCTAAGTATTGACCAATATTCCAACAATACATAAATAATTTGGCATACCTTGACGATTTCGATTGTATTCCAAGTTCCATAGGTGAGGTGTCATTCTTCATAGTTTTTTCTATTCTCTTCTTTACCATTGAATTTTTCTTTGTCTGTAGTTTGATAACTATGGTTCTTAGGCAGAAAGTGACTATACTCATCAAACACTTCCTTTGCTAAACTCCTTGAACGATGAGATTTTATCCTAGGACCGCAAGTTGGACATGCAAATTTACCCTTTTTTTGAAGACCTACAAGATATACATGAATTAGTGTAGCGAATTAGAATTACCATTTAAAATAATGCATGATATTTTCAATAGATATTTATAATATTAAAGAAAAAAATAAAGTAACAATATACCACAAAAATGTGTTAACCCGGGAGCATCATGAATTGTCCATCCAAGTATTCCATGGAATTGAAATCTTCTTTGCCCTATTGGTCTAGAGATTCCATACATAGTGACACCAACCCATAACTTCAACAACTCATCGATAAGAGGATAAATATATATGTTCATATCTTTAACTTGGTACTTACCTAATTGGTCCAACATACATTATTAATTATATTTAGCTATATGTCGTTATATATAAAAGACATAATTATCATGCACGAAACAAAGAAATGAAATATTTCGTGATCAAAATTTCAAGTAAAAAAAATACAAATTAATTAAATATCTGGAACAATCATTGCCAACATTGTGTGCACTCTCTTGACGGACATCCAAGGAAGAAGGTTATTGTTTATAACAAAAACAGGCCACACTGAGTAGGTAGAATGAAGCACTCCAAATGGATTGACACCATCAGCTTCCAATGGAAGTTTAACATTATGAGGTTCTTCTTTGAAAATTGGACACTTTTCTTTGATGCACCTAAATGCAGACCCATCTGTAGGAATTCGAAGAACATCGTCTCAACTTCTGTTCTTTGCATGAAAATACATAAATTGTGTTATACTTTGACACCTAAACAACTGCTGGATATGTGGAATTATCAGAATATAACAAAGAAATTTGTGAGGCACCTTTTTTGTCACTTTATCGATTTGATACCTACTTGTTTGACATTGTGGGAATTCATTTTCTAATGCATATTTTCCATATTATTTGATATGATCATTAAGACATGCATCAATATCTTGATACTCCATTCCAAATTATTCATAATCACATATATCTCTCAATATGTGTGTGGTAAAATATTTGACATTGGTAACAGAAATTCACCTAACAATCTACAAAATTCAAAAGAATAAGTCAATGTAAACATTATTAATCATCAATATCGCATCCGTACTTTAAAAATTAGATAACAATAGCAATATAGGGAAAAACAAAACCCTTTATGTACATGTGAACATGTAGACATAAATAATTAACAAATTACATACCTTAGTATTTGTGTGAGACATGTGTTTGATAAACCATTCAAAACCTTCAAGCTCACTAAAAACAATATAGAAGATAGAAGATTTGTTTTTGAGCCTTCATAAATAGATTGACATGCCTTCTCGAGTAGAGTATCAACATCATGACTATCATCTTGGTTGTCCTCATTCATTGGAGCAAATGTGTCTTGGATCAATCTATGTATCTCATCTTCCTGATTTGTATCACTAACATTATCTCCATCCATACCATCATTAAGAAATTGATCAGCTTCAATATTCTGATCTAGATGTTTGTCACCCTGTAAATGAGTATTTTTGTTAATAATTGGAGAATAACTCTCTGGAAGGGGACATTTTGGGGACATTCTCTATATATTTACAAAAAACGTAGTAAAATTAGTGTGTATAGAACATATAATAAAACAATAAGACATTTTATTGAAATTCATGACATGATGACTATTATAGAGAATACATTAAAAACTGAATAACCTCTTACCAAGGGACGATATTCATAACCCCCTTCGGTGTGCCCCTTCTCCCTACAATGTCTTTTAATCGTTGTTATTAAAATTCTTCTTCTTTGCAAGCCCCTACAATCAGAGCCAGGGAAATAACATTTCCCATCTCCCCTCGCCTCTAATGCCGCTCTAAAATGAGCAAGCTTCCTTTCATTTTCATTCATAGTGAAAAATCCTTGTAGTGACAAGTAATTGTCTTACCTACACCATACCAAACAGTAACTTGCCAAATACATTAGCTATAAGTATATTTCTAAATGCAGTATCTTATATACCAATTTGTATAAAGAAAAATATGAAGACCCTGATGAATAGGATTGTCATTGATGACAACATTAATGACAATCATTTTGGAAAAATATGGTAATTTGGTAAAAAATAGGAAAATTTCTAAGTGTTAGAAAACTGGCTCAGGTAGCCTTAAGAAAATTCCCGCAACAAATTGTGTGTTGAAGACAATTCCCACACCATATGGGGGTATTGTAGATTGATATTTGGCCTACTTGACCATGTCTTCAGATTGAATTGGAGGTAGCTGAGGAAGAAGTTAGGAACCTACCAAAACGGTGTTTTAGGCAGATTGTACCAGACTAAGAAAATTGTCGAAGTGTTGGAAAAACTAGCTCATGTGGCCTTGGGAAAATGCCCATCGTACCTTATAGCTATATGATAAAAATTATCTGAAGCTATCATCCTACATATTGTTGAAGAGGCTATCTCACCATGGTCTAAGTTCTTAAAGAAGATGTTTTATGACAAAGATAATGGTCTTCCAAAACAGAGTTTCAGGTTGTTTTGCACTATTCCAGTACTGGAAAAACTGCCTTAGTGGCCTCAGGGAAATGCTTTCCCTATCTCATAGGATGATGAGAAGAATAATATGAAAGTTTTAGGCTATAGATTGTTTATGGGTGCATCTAACCATGGTCGCATTTATCCTGTGGAGTGTTTTATGACAAAGATATAAATCTGCTAAAAGTAAGAAAAATATTATTTTGCATTTGAAGAACATAAGAAAATTGGTTGTGTTAGATTCAGGAAATTGAGAAGGCATTTTGAAATGCCCACAAGGAGGGGTTGTTTTGAAGATAAAATTCATTAGGTAGCATAGGCATGTTTCTCAATGAACTGACTATGCTCCATACCTTCAAGTTGTCTTCTCATGGTCTCATATGCAAAATATCAATCTGCCAAAAATAGGAAAAATAATATTTTGCATATTGAGAACAAAAGAAAATTGACCAAGTGTTAAAAACAGGAGTTTGAGAGGTCAGTTGGAAATGCCCACCAAGGGCTGTCTTTGTGCAAGTAAACTTATCAAATGTCATGGATCCATTCTTTGGGAAGTTGTCCATCTGCTGATGACTTCAGGTCTCCATAGAGTGTTCACACGTGTGAAATAGGAGACTTCCAAAATGGGAAGAAATATGTTTTGATGTTCAAAATAGGTTGAGAAGTTATTTTGAAATGCTTACCAGAGGTTGTGTGTGTGTCAATAGATTTATCTTGTGATATGGTCGTGTTCATTGTTGAAATGGATATCTAGACATGCTTGTAGGTTTCCTTATGGTGATCACATGAGGGACAAATCAATATTCCAAAGTAGAAAAAAAAAATTTACAAGTTAAAAACAATTTTGTCTAAGTGTTAAATTAAACAGTTTGGAATCCTATATGTTGATGTGGACAGTACTGAAGACAATATACTAATGGTGTATGGGAAGAGTTGAGACAAGGATGTAGTATGTTCTATGTTGAATGAATTACTGAGTACAAAATGAATACTTCTTGATTGGTATTTTTGATGTGTGTGCATGTGGCAAACTTTGGAAGAGTCTGATGTATCAATTGTAATTTGTAATTTGAAATTTGTATAGGGAGGTTGGGTGGAGCTGGGGAAAGACTTATTGGTCTTTTGACAAGTTGAATCTTGCTCGGATGTTGTAGCATCCCAGTCAGTTGTATCTGACTGAACCATTCTAGTGGGTGGTGCCACCTTATGGGTTGTAGCCCATATTGGGGATTGAAGTCTCCACCTATATAAAGATCACAAAACTATATATTGTGTCCCTTGTGCAATGTCTTGATAGTGATGTGTTTAATTGATGAATTACATGTAGCTAGTTGATATTGTTCTTTGATAAATATTTTGTTGAAGCAATTGTGAAATAATTATATAATATTGGTAGAAAAATTTGAAATTGAGTTGAAGCCTTATCTGACTGATTCACCCCCCCCCCTCCTCTTAGTGACCATTGTGTCTAATAGACTGAAGTTTTCATTAATGCCAACAAGTGTTGTGCAATGGGCTTTGATTTACCCACAAGGAGACCTTGATAGTTTGGGCATTGGAACACTATGTGGCCCAAATGGTCCAAATGAAAGTTGTCCTTCTACTATGGAAAGTGATTAACACTGTTTCAATGAACAATATCTTAGTGGAGCATTGGGTCTATAAAAAAAACAAATTGGCTAGAGTCATTGTTGAGTGGACCCTCTTGTTGCAATTACTCCGATTTAAATAAAAGGAGGGAGATGCAGGGTTGTTAAATTCGTTCGTAAGGAACATGACCCAAAGAATACAACTGTTATTTTGAGCCTCAATGTTAGTTTGTATCCCCCAAAAAAGGATGCATGCTTACCTTTTATGAATTTATGGCCAGATGATTGTTGTAGAGTATAACTGATCTCTCTAGTTTTGGATATGGTTGATAAAACAATCCGGGCTCAATACATGCTCAATCCATCGCAACTATAGAAAATGTGTCTAAAATGCATGAGTGAGGCGGTACAACGAACAGACGATTCCATGCACATTCTCACATTACGCTTTCAAGGATGGAAGGATTGTGTTTTTAGCCTGGAGACTCCATAAACACTTTGTGTGATTGTCAGAGAGGGACTGGGAGGTAGCTGATGTAGCTTGTTGATCATTTTTATAAATAAAACACTTCTTTCAGACAGGGTACCCCTTCACCTAGACCCAATATATTTGTAACAAAAAATAAAATTTTAAATCTGAGTAGAGTTGTGAAGCTTCAGCAAAAAGAGAATCATGCTCTAACTCAACAAGGATAATTATTAATTCCATTGCAACTTCACCCGCATGTAAACAACCAAAATAATTATTAATTCCATTACAACTTGACCTGGGTGTAAACAACCAAGATCCGTTGAAAGTTGGCATTGGTTTGGTGGGTGTGCAAAGATAGCCATATATCATCGATATAGACACAAAAATTCGTTGAAAATTAAAAACATCAATATTGCCACGGTTTTTCCGCCATGACAAGAAAAAATGAAGTATCAATCCACGAATGTTCAAAATGTGGAAGTATTTCGTGGAAAAATCCACCCAAATGTATTAGTGTTTGTTAAAATGGAGAGAGGATTTTGTAGATAATTTTGTGCTTTACAAAAACCTCCTTTGGTTTTTTTCCAGTTGTTCATAAACCATTTTCAAAGATAATGACTATAATAGGAAATTATTTAAATTTAAATTTGGAAAAATAGGCTGTAAAAATCCATTCGAATCTTCCAATCCATGACTCCTGTTATGAAACTGAGAGAGATGTTTTTGAATGGGCCTATTCCTGACAAAAACCTATTTTGGTTTTCAAAGATTCACTTCCATATCCTTAAAATTAGTGCCTAACTTAAGTCTCTCAAATAGGAAAATACAGGAAATTATGCATGAAAAATACTCTGTTTTGATATACTTTTCCTTAGGAACTTGAATATTTTATACTTGTAATTTAAGCGAACTTCACCAAGTTGAATATTGGACACGAGGATAACTATTCTAGATGACTAAAAAACTTATGGCTTTGTTGAAAATGTTCTAGTGAACAAATTGAGGTCCTTCTGTGCATGTGCGCTACCAGAATATAAACATTTTGATTGGGGGAAAAATATGGTACCAACATCTGCATCTAGTTGGGGATGTATTACTCCCTACAAGGATACAATAACATGCTGACCTTATTCCTTCTCCTGAAACCATTTATGACATTTACAACTGGTACATTAAACCTTCTTTGTAATCCAAGGTTGGAGCTACAATCCAACATGTTGTAAATCCAATCTATAAATTGAGCTTACTTGTCCCAATGTTTATATTGGGCCAGATTCTTATTCACACCATAAAAAGCTAAAAAATAAAATCATTGAAAATAAATTGCATACTGAAATTAATCAATGTACTGCAACTTTCCTTATTGAAAACCAAAAATCCAAACAACTTCTCTACTGCTAAAGATTAGAAGGAAATAAATGCTCTTGAGATGAGATTATTTATGTACAAATCCCGCTCTAATCCACTTTGTTTCTTCTTGATCAAGTAAAATCATGCTTGCAATGAATCCATGCAAGAAACTGCTTAACTGGTGAAACTCTTGATCTAGATAAGACAAATGAAGGATCCCATGGCATACAAAAGTGTGGTTTGAAAAGAAAATAGAAATAACATTCACTTGACAATAATGATTTGAAATTTGTTCTACTTAAAGACTCCACATAATAAGTGATAGGGTCATGAAAACCATAAATAAATACCTCTTGTTGATGTTGTTCCAGCTAATGATTAAATTTTTTATGTATATTCTTTTCTTCATGATTGTTGCTAGTTTCATCTGTCTGCAAATCTGAAAGTTGTTGCAAGGTGTTGTCACTATTGTTCATATTTTATTTAGTGTCTGCTGCATATCCAAGTTTAGGAATGGAAAAATAAGGCTTGCTGATCTATGGTGATAGATGATAAAAAAAAATGAGGAATAAATATATGGAAGCTTCTCTTTTAACTCTTTTCCATATCCTTCACATGTTTCTAAAGACTCTGACTCATATTCATCATACATCATTTGACTTCTAAAAAATTCCATTGGTACTGAAACAAAATCCTTCTCTAAATCATCTTGGAACTCATAATAAACAAGTTGATCCTTAAACATTTCCACATTTTGAAAATTAGAATTCTTTGTTTTATTATGATCTTGGAAAAAAGATGGCTCATGGGAAGCTTGATTTTCATTAACATTTGGGATAGAAATTGCATCATACTCATGACTACTAGAAAGATTTGGATCAATGACAAATGCATCTACAGTGTTGATATCACAATCATCCTGATATTCATGATTAGGATATTTTTTTGTATAACTAATCGAACTCCATACAAAATTCTTCATAAACAAGATCAATTGAATACCTCCTTTTGCAATAATTATTAAATGCAGAATGGAATTATTTTAATGAATGAATTCTAGAATAAATAATGGTTCTACACCACTCATAGGTATTCCCTTCAAAAGAAAATATGAACATTTTAATAAGAACATCCTCGTGGTCAATATTTATCCTATGCATAGACTCATGAAAATCCAATAGATGTTCAACAGGATGATCATGATTTTTCCCCCAAATATTGGAAGGAAATGTTCCCATACTTCTCTATCAGGCATGGAGTTTGGAAAACTAGATATATTTGAGAAATCAGAAAATTCATACCTATGAGCAAGAATCTTGTCCATTTATAACCAGCGAGGTCACCAATAGATTCCCCTGTGATGAAACTGGAGTCGCCAGGTAGCAAATTGAAGTTAAGCTAGTGTCCTACTCCTATCTACCATTAAGATATGAATATGATTGTTGTCATTCTCCCAGGGAAGATACTATTTGATTATGTCCCTCAAAAATATTCCAAAAGATGTTTGTGCTAAAGTAAATCTTGACTGCAGGAGAGCCAATATTAACACATATTAATGCTCAGAGTAGATGTTGACTGATTTGAATGGATATGTGGTTGTGCAATGAAGTTAAGAAAACATAACATAAGGAATAAGCTAACTATAAAAATCAGGCTCTGTGAAATACATTTTGTAACTCGACTGAAGCAAGAAATATATCGGTGATGATTCTAGTTCAAGCTGATTGCTAATATAAGGAACAAGCCATTTCAATATACATAACATAAAGAACCTTGTTAAGAAAAACATTCCAAACATGGAATTTGAAATACTAAATATGAGCATGGGAAATCAAAACAAAAACATTGTTGATTGGGAATCCATAACTAAAACCAGTTAAAACATAATTGCACAGAATTCGGATTTAAAAAGAGTTTAAAACAAGCTCATAACAGATAGAATCCCATCTTAGGTTACAATTATTCAACAAAAATTATAGATAATAAGTCTCATGTATTCTAGTATATGGATCACTGGCTCCATCCTACAGCACTCTCAGCCTCTTGGATGGAATCCCTTCACATTAAAAGATAATAGAATTTATAGAGAAATGTATAGTGTTAATTGTTAGAAATTTGGTTGCAAAAGATGTGGAATTGCTGGAATCAAATTCCACTAAATCTGGAAGCAATCTTATATTTTTTGATGTTCAAGTTTGCAAACTTGTTTCACACATATGCATTTGAATAACTCTAACTTATTTCATTGAAATAAAAATAAATATTACAAATATGGAATATTCACTCCTCTGCTTCCTCGACTAAATGCATGGCTACCACATAACCCTATACTAGTTGATTACTGCTTCAAAATACTCTGCCACATATAGTTGTGTGTATTCATGTTTCCAATCATTTAAATGCTCCCTAGATATGTGGAACTGAGTTGACTGAGGATAAATAATTGTTACTTATAATCGATGTTTAGTCACAGGAATTGTTCCTTTGAATTTGGGATAGATTTCGATTCAATTATTCCCTACTCCTTAAAATCAGGAACCGAATGCTATCTATTTGAATTTGAAATTGATCCTCAGCATAAGATTATAGAAATAACTATATTTTCTTCCTAATAACTGTTACCCTCGAAATGTCGAGTTGACCTCGAGTTGCCTAATGAGAATATTTGTGAATCTCAAATCACAATGAACTATGAATTATCATAGGATTTCCACTTGCACTCAAATTTTGAAATGAGAAAGCCCAAAAATTTATCTTCCTCTCAAAATTTGGATATCTTCCTGAATTCAAAATTAACCATCAACTTCAGAATTTCTTTAAGCTTTGCATCTTGTGAATTAACTCAACGAGAAAGGACTTTGAACTATTGAAGCAATTTTGTCCTCAACAATACATATCTGGTGGTTTTGAGATGTTATTCATTCTATATCAATGAACAAAACCAGCAAAGACACCATTTTCCTCTATTTTCCATCTTCTTCTTTTGATATAGTGATTATGGAAGTTGAACCGCTATATCTATAGACTCCAATTCATATACTGTGCAAGTTGCTTCCAATTTCACCCAATGCATAAGATTCATTTTATTTAGAGTAGAGCAATTGTTAGTATAAACGTATCCTTTCCTTTGCTAATAAATTTGATGGTTTCCAGTCTCCTATGCAACAACATCAACTATAATAGTTAGAATTATATAATTCCAAAATATATGAATTGTATTTTTATTTTGAGTGAAATATAGTAACAATTACAACTGCAAATGTGTCTTGTCTTAATGTTCGCATGGACTCTTCATGGAATTTAAATTGGCAGTGGAAAAAGGTCTAGAAACTCAAAAACATGGTTCTCAATTCTTGGATGATTAAGATGACACTTATACATATAGATTGCGATATTGATACACAGGAAATAATCTTGTGCTTGATTTTCTATGTTGGCATTTAATTCTGGATGAGTGACCTCCATTGGCATAATTATTTTAAAAAATGGGTCTTAAATATGTATCGACATCTCTCAATCTATGATACATGTGTAAAAATGGAGAGAATATTTTGTATATATGTCTGTTCTATACGAAAAAAAACCTTTGGTTTTTACAAATTTCTCTCCAGTTGTTCACAAAGTGTTTCTAAATATAATGACGATAACAAGAAATCATTTAAATTTAAATCTAGAAAAAGAGATTGTAAAGATCCATTTGAATATTGCAAGGCATGAAACCTGTTACAAAACTGAGATAGGTGTTTTTCGATGGGCCTGTTCTCGACAAAAACCTCTTTTGGTTTTCAAAAATTCACTTCCATATCGTCGAAATTAGTTCCTAACATAAGTGTCTCAAACGGGAAAATATGCATGAAAAATACTCTATTTTGATATACTTTTCCTTGGGTACTTGAATATTTTATACTTAGAATTTAATTGAACTTCACCAATTTAAATATTGGAAATGAGGAGAACCAGTCTATGATATTGAAAAACTCATGTCTTTGGTGAAAAATACTAGTGAACAAATTGAGTTCCTTCTTTGCATGGCCCAGGTTGTCTAAAGTCAATATTAAGTGGGGGGGGGGGGGGGGGGGTGTTAGGATGAATTAATACTCCCTTTTCCCACATAGTCTATTTGGTATATTTTTACTAACTTAGGAGGTCATCATCACTTATCTAGTTTATGGGGGACACAACGAGGAGCCACCTACCACTTACTACACCTTCATGCATTTGTTTAGGCCTACTAGGGACCAATCCCTATAATTTAGGAACCCACTCTAATTTCCACCAACAATATCCTTTAGTGGACCTTGGTGGGTAAGAAATTATGTTTAGTCATGATCCAGTCACATTCAGTTATCCTAGCACTGGTTTGCATGATTTAAGGGAGTCTGTGTGCATTTTCTCATCTACCCTCATCAATTAACTGATTGTAGAATGATTTAGTTATCCGTAGTTGCACTAGTGAGCTCTAGTGTTGATTTTTCTCACGCAGAGTTAGTGCATGAGTCAGTTTCATTTGGTGAATTTGAATCCACCCAAGGGTATTCAATTTTTTCCTATTGTATGCCTATTATATTACCAACACATTAATTATAATCAATGTAATGATATTATCATCAATTCTTGTTTTTTTGTGTGAAATTTCTGTCATGAATCCATTGACTTAGTTTTACATTAAATTGTTGATTCTAATGCATCCTTATTTTCATATTGCTTTCATTCAGGATGTAAAATCCATGGTTCACTAAATTTAACACCCATGAATGATTCTCTCCTTCACTGCATTATTTATTAATGACTGTTTCTGGTGAACTAGAAGGTTATGAAGATGAAATAGAGGTAGAAACTAGAAATAAGTGGGATAAATGCATGAATAAGGAGATGGACTCATTGGTAAGAAACCATACTTGGGATTTGGTTGAGTTTCCTATAGGAAAAATAGTATTGCAGAATAAATGGGTTTACAAGTTAAAGGAAGAAGATGGAGGCAAGAACCGGTACAAGGCAAGACTTGTTGTAAAGGGGTTGGCACAAAAGAAAGTTATATACTTTGATGAAATATTTTCTCCTATTGTTAAAATGACTTCAATTAGGATTATTTTAAGTCTAGTGGTGGTAGAATATTTGCATCTTGAACAATTAGATGTAAAAAAAACCTTTCTCCATGGGTATTTAGATGAATATATTTATATGAAGCAACCACAAGGGTTTGAGGTCAAAGGGAAGGAGAATTTGGTTTGCAGGTTGAAGAAGAACTCGTATGTACTGAAGTAAGATCCAAGGAAGTGGTATATAAAATTTGATAAGCTTATGACAAAACACAAGGTTATAGTAGATGCCATTCTGACCACTGTGTTTACTTGAAGAGGCTAGAGAATGGAATATATTGGGTATTTAGATGAATATATTTATATGAAGCAACCACAAGGGTTTGAGGTCAAAGGGAAGGAGAATTTGGTTTGTAGGTTGAAGAAGAACTCGTATGTACTGAAGTAAGATCCAAGGAAGTGGTATATAAAATTTGATAAGCTTATGACAAAACAAGGTTATAGTAGATGCCATTCTGACCACTGTGTTTACTTGAAGAGGCTAGAGAATGGAATATATATTACCTTGTTATTGTATGTAGATGACATGATTGTTACAGAATCTAACATGTAGGATATACATGTGATGAAAAAGAAACTAGCTAAATAATTTGTGATGAAGGATTTGGGTGTTGTAAAGCAAATCCTTAGTATGAGAATAACAAGAGACAAGAAAAATTACAAATTGACATTGTATCAAGGTGAGTACATACAAAAGGTGTTGGAGAGGTTTAGAATGCAGAATGAAAAAACAATTAGTACACCTTTGGCCATCCATTTCAAAATAAATAAGGATATGTGTCTCAATACACAGGAATAAATAAAATACATGTCCAAGGTTCCCTATTTTTTAGTATTTGGAAACTTGATGTATGCCATGGTGTACATAAGACCAAATACTGTACATGTAGTGGGATTTTTAAGTAGGTATATGAACAATTCAGGTAAAGAGAATTGGAAGTCAGTACAATGGATTCTCAGGTATTTGAGAGGTACCACTTCTCATGCATTATGTTTTGGAGGTTTAGACATCGTTCTATAGGGATATTTTGATGAAAATATGGCAAGACAACAGGAGGAGCACCATAGGGTATGTTTTTATTGTAGGTGGAACAACAATAAGTTGGATTTCAAAACTGCAAAAGGTTATTTCACTTTAAAAAATGGAAGCAAAGTATGTTGATAATACAGAGGCTAGTAAAGATATGATTTGGTTGTCGAATTTCATACAACAATTGGGTAAGAAGCGGGGGAATAAAATGTTGTATACTGGCATCTAGAACGCCATTCATCTTGCAAATAACTAGTCTTTTTCATTCAAAGACTAAATATATACAACTAAAGTACCATTTCATAAGATATGTTATGGAAGATGAAATGTTAAAGTTGGAAAAGATACATATTATCCATAATCTTGCAAACATATTGAAAAAGGTAGTAACCAGAGAGAAACTGAGTTCTTGCTCAGCTTCTATTGGCCTTCAAGCATGAAGGTGAATATGAGAAATTTTCTAAGTCTAAGGTTCAGAGCATAGTCCATCATGTGCAACAATGATGGAGTTGTTGAGATTAGTATCCAAGTGGGAGATTGTTGGTTGTGGAGTATGATATTACATATTTAGAGATTTTATTTTTTAGTCGTGTCTATGCCCTATTTTTACTGTACACTTTTCCCAGCAGGGGGGTGTCGGGGAAGCGCCCTTGAGAAAGGGAGTTCATGGGGAAAGCCTCTGAAAGAAGTTTTCAGGATGTTTGTCGGCCAAGAATTTACAGGATTACAGGCCCATGGTATTACACGATCCTTGCTATTTTCCCATGGTAATTCCACTACAAAAGGAAAGAATTGTAATACGATTATCTATTGTATTGTAGCATTGTAAAAAAATCTATGTGATTGTGTCATGAGAGACTCTGAGAGAGTGAAGAGGAAGTGAAACAGAGTTGTTGCATATTGTATCCCTTTATTTTTTTGGATGGTATAATAATAAAGGAATGCAAATTTCTATGTGGATGTATCCCATCTTAGGTGAACCACATTATATATGTGTCTCTCTTGTAATATGTTTTCATATTTGTATCTTATTTATTGTTTATTGTTATTTCTTTGTGATCCTATTTTTCTAATAGATGCAACGAGGTGTGATGCTTGTGATGATGTGATGAGATATGATACTTGTGATGATGCAATGGGATGTGATACTCATGATTATGCGATGAGATGTGATGGTTATTATGGTGTGATCAAATGTGATTCTCATGATGATGTGACGAGATGTGATTCTTGAAATGATGTGATGAGATGTGACGCTCATGATGATGTAATAATATGTGATACTCATGATGATGCGATGAGATGGTGATGCTCGTAATGATGCAATGAGATGTGATTCTCATGATGATGTGATGATATGTGATACTCATGATGATGTGGTGAGATGTGATGCTTGTGATGATGCGACAAGATGCGATGCTCATGATGATGCGAGGAGATATGATGGTAGAGATGATGAGACGAGATGTGTTTCTCGTGATGATGCAACAAGGTGTGTTTCTCATGATGATGCAATGATATGTGATGGTAGTGATGATATGATGAGATGTGGTGCTCATGATGATGAAAGATGTGATGCTCAGTGCTAATGGGATGAGATGTGATGCTCATGATGATGTGAAAATATGTTATTCTCATAATGATGCAATGAGATGTGATGCTCGTGATGATGTGACGAGATGTGATGCTCGTGATGATGCAACAATATGTGATGCTCGTGATGATGAGAGGAGAGGATATGCTCATGATGATGTGACAAGATGTGATGGTTGTGATGATGCAACAATATGTGATTCTTGTGATGATGCGATGAGATGCTATGATCATCATGATGTGATGAGATGTGATGCTCGTGATGATGCGACATGATGTGATGATGCAATGACATGTGATGTTCATGATAATGTGATGATATGTGATGCTCATGATGATACTTGTTATATGATGATCGTGATATGATTCTTCATGATAATGATGATGTTCATGTAGTTGTGAAAACTTCCTATGATCCATAGACTTACAAGTTAGTTGTACAATGTATTGTTTTATTATAGAATACATTCCTTGTTAAGATGAAGTGTTAAAGAAATGTAACTGCGAAAGGTATTCTAATTTGTATTATTATTATTATTATTATTATTTCCCCTTTTGGAGATGTTGTTCCTCTAAATAGGGATGTCATTGATGTATTTGGTCATGTAAAGAGTTGAGGTAAAACCTTTATGGTAAGTCCGGTCAGCAGTACCCACAAAAGTATTATTAAAATGTATTTTTAAGTATCCCAAGGAAAGTAGGTTTTGATTAGGAGGAGAAGTTGGCCATGTTGGGTTATTAGGACTCTCCACTAATCAGTATAAATAGGGGAGGCACATCCCTCATTTGGACACACTAAGAACTCAAGCAGTTGCACTAGAGAGAGAAGGAGCAGTCTATATGGAGGAGAGGAAGAAATCTAGTCTTATTCTTGGTGTATTACAAGTCTTATTGTTGGGGTCTTACACTGTAATTTGTTGACTTCTATATTGAGGAATTTTTGCTTGTTTTTTTCCCCCATGAGGTTTTCCGAGGATAAATCTCTGTGTTATTTTGTGTGGATGTGCTTGTCTTTCTTTCAGTGATACTTTTGCATATGGTTATGATGTTATGATGATAAATGTTTTTATACCTTGTATGACCATTAAAATATTAACATCCAATTGGTTCATTGCTAAGTAGAATAATAATGAGACTAAAGGTTTATAATTATGTGGGAGAGTTTATAATTATGTGTATTGTTTTAAGAAGGAAAATGACGTAGATGCACTATACTATTCACAATAATATTTTTGATATAGTTAGTATTGTACATCAACTCAATTTTGTGTTGTAATTTAATATTGAGCAAGAAAAAATATTTCAAAACATGGAGAGACACAAAGTTGGATGATTTCTTCCGGTGCTAAGTATTTCTTATGTAAGGTGAGAAAACAAGGAACCCAAGTTCAAAATAGTCATACAATGTTGGTATGGCTTACACCACATTTATTCCTATTTTTAGTTGTAGCTTATATAAAACTGTAAGGTGTAGTTATAGGAAAAGATGAAAGGAAAAAATCCCAAACATTTCAGTATTCTCATCAAGATGAAAGATATTTGGGTTACTCCCATAAACCTCAAAAAATTTCCATGGTAGTCATGAAGTCGATATAACTATAGGTTTGCTCATATAGAACTTTAGAAGTATTAATTAAGATAGTAAATGTGGTAATACTTTATAAGGTGCTATTTCTAGGAAATCTTATAGAACACCGTGGTACCTTTATGGTGTCCAAATAAATTGTTATAAAATATGGATTTATCAAGCTATATCAAAGGGACATTTACTAGTTTATTTAAATTGCAACTATATTAAGTCATTCAATATAAAAGAGCATATAGAGAGAGACATTGCAATTGAAATCAAATCTCTACTTATTCATATTCTCATCTACAAATCCACTATGAACAAGCATATCTTTGGAAAATATGACTATGCAAAGCTACCTAGTCAGAATGTGAACATATCCAATATTAGCATAGAGATATTGACTAAAGTAATTAATTCTATGAAACTATCACTATGCAAAGATACCCAATCAGATTGTGACCATGAATAATTTAGTATTAAAATAGAGTGATTGGCTCAAGAAATTAATGTTATGTATCAATTTCCCATTAGTTCAAATATAAATTAGACATGTTACTACTTATCTGGTTATTTATCCAATGCAAGAGCACAAGTTAGATCTCAATGCCACATTGAAATAGTCAGTCATTAGATGGTTCTCCTTATTTATTTATTTATTATTAATTTTTTCTTTTCATTTTTTTTTGCTTCAGGTGGTCCTAAGGAAATCACCATCATTCACTTTGAAGAGTATAAGCCTAATTCAAGGCTCCTTGGTCTATATTATACTTATTGTACCTACTATAGAATTTCACTATGCACAAATACCAAGGAAGAAAAAAATAATAGTTTTGTACCTATTAGAGAATTGCACTGTGCACAAATACCAAGGAAGCAAAAAATAACATGAAATAGTAAGAATGTGCAATTTAATGTTTCCTATGATTACAAAATCACTGTTATGCAAAGAATCATTGGGTCATAAAAGGTTGTGTTGACTTAAGTGATCGACTGATGGATGAGTACAATAAGTCGTCATGAAAAAAGGTGTATACAAAGGCTTCAGGGCACTAAATAGATCAACATGAATGATTCTATGTATATTCCAAATATATTCTTCTTTTTAGAAAATGTAAGGAATTCATTATGGAACTGAGGAAGTGCAATTCAAACTATAGGATAAATGTGAGCATAGAAAATTACGCTAGATCCTTTGATCTACTTGTAATATGAAATATAAGAAACTATTTAAACCAAGATGGAGGCACTTGAATCATAAAACAATGTGATATTAGCAATGAAGGCAAAGAATCAATGAAGAAAAAATTATTGGCAGGTTAGACATCAACATTAATAGTTTGAGTGAGTTTTGCCATTGAATCCCATAAAGTATCAATAAATACCTCGAGAAGATACAAAAATGCACATAATAGAATATCACAACCCAAGTTAAAACATGTTTTCTATGTATGGGGTGTCATATCAAGAAAAGGAAAGATGAGATTGGAACAAAATATTTTTTCCAAGAAAATGATAGTGTCAAAGTGCTTGTTGTAGTCAGGAGAATTGCATACTTACAAATGATACATATTATTAGATTACATAATAAATGATATGAATAATAGACAAGTAATGATTGATGGAGCAACAATTCTTTATATTACTCAACAAGATCACATACATGGTTTATTACATAAGATCGAAGTGATTCTATATCTAGCTCTCCATCCTATTTATATGATTTACAAGTGGTTACATAACTACATGTCGGTTCAACTAACTAACATGACCTATGGTGGTCGACATAATCTATTGATATATTTTACAAGTAGTCAGTCGGAGGACCTAGTTGAATAGTTGACTTAGGCTCCTCCAACATCTCCCCCACATCAAAGTCTTTCTTTGTCCCGAAGAAATGAGGAGATGAAAAAATTCACTATCTAATTAATGGAAAAACATGTTTCTAATGATATGGAATGATGGTACTGATAGATTGATGTTGTTGGACACATACTTTGACAATGGATTCAATGAAGACTGATAAGTGGTGCTGAAATTATTCCCATGTGTGTAGTGCATTTTGGATGTCAATGGTAAGAGTCGTGAGGCTATAGAAGTTCTCTATTTTTTTTCGTCCATATCTTGGTCCTGGATGTTGATCATGTTTGGCCCTAGCAGTTTTTTTTTTACACCAATAGAGACCAGTTGTTGGATCTGTGGCATTATCTTTTTGAATTTGGACATACTTAGTCGAGCTTCACTGATCCACTAGTCTTCTTCTTTTTCCAATTTCACTAACTTATTGATTTCCAAGACAAGTTGGTCATCAATGATCTAAGCAAGTGATTCACTAGAAGCTTGTCGATGTTGTTGTAGTGAGGCGATAAGTTTACACGTCTTCTGCATTTATTCAAACACATTTCTATAATGTGTATACAAATTTCACAAAATATTTGTGGTTACGATAGATTCCGAAGCATATTGTTCTATCATGTTGTATGTTTTTTTGAAGGTCATATATTGAATTCTCAACAAAATAGGAGTTTCCTCAACTTCTGTTTAATTATTGAACCATTGATCTATAGGAAATGAGTGCAATTCAAAGGTATAATTGTGCAGTAGAATGGAATGAACAATGTACACTGAACAAGACAAATTTTAGAGAAAAATGATACGAATTGATTAGTAAACTACAACATTAATATTCATTAATTCCAACAATATAAAATAGTGTTACAATAAGGAGAATTCAAATCATGTGGATAAGATTCGAATCTACCAACTAAACATGACTGACTAACTAACTAGGAGTGTCTAAATCACTGCATGGGAGACACTAGTCTAACTATGGATAACTAAATTAGTCCCACATTCAGTTAAAATACTTAAACTAGTTAAAATGACAAGATAGGTAGAAAAAGGTGCCACTTCCCCATGCATCCATGAGAAACTGGCGCTAGACTAACTAAGAGTGATCTAACTGAATGTACCCGAAGATTGACTCAGCATAACTGGTTACCTACCACAACCAACTGATGAAGGCTTCTAGTGGACCTCATAGTGAGTCCTAAAATGTAGGGAATGGTCTTAGAGGCACTCAAACTCATGCATGAACATATAGTAAGTGGCAGTGAACCTCTATATGTGTTCCCCATACTCCAATACAGTAGATATGTCTCCCTATGATAGAAAAAATGATTAATATACCATATATGGAAAAGGAAGGATTATAATAATACCAACACCCCCCCTTAATCCTCACTTGGACAACTTTAGACCCTCACAACTAGGCCAAAATTCACCCATACAAACTAATGAAAAATAAAACTTCTTAATAAACTAAGGAAAATGGGGAAAACCTCATGAGAACCCCCCCCTCAAAATAAGTAGGAATCATTAATTTTTGCTGCAATTGTTGGAATATATTAAACCTACTCATAACTTAGGATAAAATAATTAATCATTATTTCATTAACTATTCACGTACTAGCTTAATTAGTTGGCATCCACTTGCAACTTAAGGTCAATACATGTTATCTATATCCCATCAATGTTTTATTTCTAAATCTGGGTTGATCTTGACCAACTTTTGACCATCCAGAAATAGTATACATCACATTATAGCAGATTCTTCTTTATTCTGCTTTTCCAGCTTTTATGTGGATAAGATAAAAGCTAGTCAACTAGGAAACTGACAGCTTTTGTTTCCAACCCATCCTCCATTAGTTTTTCTCCATTTTCTAGGATTATCATTTTTTTCCATCTCCCTTAACAACTCACTCATGCTTTTTCCAATTCTTGAGGTCCTTGATATATTTGGGAAGTGCTTTAGCCACCTATAGGAGTTTTCTATATTTTGGTAAGTCGTCCTTTTTTATCTTTATGAGTTATCTCCATACAACTCGATTTTACTATGAGGGATGTACTATTTATGTACACTATTATTAATCATTATTAAATGGAAGGATACACACCAATATTAATCTCTTCATTCATGTGATTCAGTCTCTTTTCTTCTCTCTATTTTTCCTGTGTATGCTTGTGAGAATTCTTAGTAGCAATATCTATTTCCTGTGCTTCTTCTTAGCATCATTGATCATATAATTGATATATTATTTCTACATGGTATCATAGATATAGGGAGCACAACCTTTCCATCTTCTACATGTTATAAGAACAACAAGGTTGATAAAGTTCTACAGAGTTGAGGAGCGCATCCAGCCTCCTATTGCTCTCTGAAGAAGAGCTTGTCTAGCTTACAAGATTTTCTCCTAGTTTTTTTTGCAGGTTGCAGAGAGTATATACTAGAGCATATAAACAAATTCAATATGGATTCAAAATTTCCTCTACTATCTCCTTTCAACTATGCTGATTGGAAGCCAAAGATGAGTGCATACTTGAAGAGGCAATGCATCTTTGATGTCTCCATTGGTGCATTGAGTGAACCTAAGTCTTATGAAGAGAAGATTGATTGGATAAATAATTGTGATAGATATTATGGAATTATTTGTTTGGGAATGTCTCCAAATATATATCATATCATAGATTCTGCTGAGTATCCATTTGAGCTTTGGAAGAATTTAGACAAATATTTTGATTTGCAGGAAATAGAAGATGAAGCATGGAGCAAAACTAGCATATCCTCTTGTTCTCTCTCTAAAGATTTGATGTCCTCTACATTATCTGATGAATTTGATAATGATGAATAATTTTCTCATACATTTCATGTTTCTACTACCCTCTTTCATTCGAATTCTTCCTCCTTCAATGAAGAAGCAAATATTGAAGAGCCATCTTTTTCAGTGTCTCTTGAAGGTGATTTTTCTTCTTGTGATACTATTGATGAAAAATAAGTAACATGTGTAGCTTATATTTATTTTTATTATGATCCTATAACCCATTCATTGTTCTCTAAATCTCCTATATTAGATTCTAATATATATGTGCCAGATTCTTCACACCTTGTGCATACCTCTCTCATTGATGGTGTGCAACCCAGTGATTTCTAGGATGTTTGCTTAGCCAAATCAAGCCTTATTTGTGTCATAAAAATTACCTTAATTGATATCATGTGCTTCAGAATCTCCTCCTTTTTTCTTGGCATCAATACTCAAAACCTCCTTGAAGATTGTGAACATCTCATTATTTCCTCCTGTTGGAGTATCGGGTACCTCCACATGGTATAACCCTCGCACCTCTGGGAATATAAAACAAGTGGTTTAACTACCACTCCTGGTGATTGGGATTGTGTTGGGTTTCAAATTTAAACCAACATATACAGGTTTTGGTGTAATGGTAAACCTTACATGGTATTAGAGCAAAGGTCTCAGGTTCAATTCCCTCGAGCTACGCCGGAGGCGGGGTGTTGGAGTATCAGGTACCTCCACATGGTATAACCGCTGCACCTATGGGAATATAAAAAAAGTGGTTTAACCACCACTTCTGGAGATTGGGCTTGTGCTAGGTTTCAATTTTTCACCAACATCTGCACATTTTGGTGTAACGGTAAACCTTACACCTCCTTTTATATAGAGGATTCATTACTAGTGTATTCCCATGAGTCTAATGATATGCTTATATGTGATCCTTTGGATTCTGATTTATAAGCATATTTTCAGGTTGATACACATATGATACCACCATCGAAACCATCTACCATGCCTCTGAATAATCCTAATACTATACAAATCCCAAGTTCACTAGTTGATTCCTCATTGGTCTCTTATGCAGTGATATTTATCTTACATGGTTTGAAGTCTTTCCTATATTTTAGTGGCTGGTTATCCATGACCTTAGTAATATTTGGACCGATATTAAACATGTTTGGATATTTTATAAACATTTATGGTTTAGATATTATGCCCATCCATCATTCAAATTTTTACACCTATCAGTTTTCCCCAATTGCTCATAATTTTCCTAGTCTAACCCTATATCCTCATGGAGCCACTGAAGCCTTTGTCTTTTTTGTTCCATATGCTAATGTTTCTGATATATCAGAGTTTTATCAGCCTCATATCATATCTAGAAAGGTGCTACATCAGGTTAGAATATTGACATGTGATTCACATAAAAATTTTGCAACTATTCAGGGAATTGGGTGTGAAATAATTTGTCTTAATTTTTGTACTCTTTGGAAAGGAGTATGCAAAAATATATTTTCCATTTCATATTATGTTTGCATATCAGATTTTGACAGAAGAAAGAATCATTCAGATAATGCTTCTACTTCATTAGTTGATGAGAGGCAAGCAGTCTCTCCTCTTCCTTCTTGCAGGTTCTACACTCTAGCGCATGATCATGGAGTTCATGATTTCTTCAACGAGTCTGTTACGGAGAAAAATTCCTATGGATTTGGGTACCACAATAGAGAGAGTAACCGTAGAAATAAATCCTTTCCCATATGTAAGAGAAGCCAAAAATATAACACTAAAGGATCTCGAAACATACCTTATTCCGGATGGTTGATGTAGATCCCCGTTGATCTTTTCCACTCTCGCTTGTATTAGCAGTTTGCTCTCTCAATATTCAGCAAACAAGGAAATCATGCTATATAATTGTGTTAGAACTACTCTAGCATATAGAATCAATGACATATAAGAATTTGAAAGCATCCATGGATTCAATACTCATTTAAATACACATTATTGGACAGGAAAATATATTTCTATTAATATAAATTAGAGACTACAATAGTGACAACCTCTGTCGGCACGTTTGCAAACCGGAGAAACTAAATCCTCCACCTGGGCCTCCACCACTTCAATCCTCCATCTCTTGATAGCAAGCTCACAAGAAAAAGGAAAGCTTGGGAAGAACACAAAGTGCTCCAAGGGACAAAGGGATGCAGACTCAAGTATAAGCTCCGGCAACAATGGACTATAGTTTTCTTTCTCTTCAATTCCTCCCCCTTCAATGTATCCAAAGGGTTCCTTATATAGTGCTTCAATGGGGTAATGGAAGGTCAAATCCGAGAAATCTCAAGGCATATGGAAGGCCAAGAGACAAATGACTCGGATCCACATCAAGGAAAACTCCAAAACTATTTGGCCTTTTGCACACATCCCGATGTATGTGGGTTTGAGGGTCATATCCACGTATATATGCGAGAATAGGTTTAAAATTCGCATATAGAAAATAATGCATGTTTTTAGGGATGATCTTGGAAACATCAAAGGTACAAAAATGGTGCATGGGATCCAAAGAGTCTACAGAGGGACAGGGAAGGCCATAAAGGTGTGATCCACCATGTGTGGTAAAATCAACTATAACATATGCCCCCTAATGTGTGAGGTCAGAGGGGTGATACAATGGCTGAAATACATTATAATTCCATCCCAGAAGTGGAGTGATGAAGAACCAGGTGGAAGAACAAGCCATCCAATAGTGTAATACAATGATCAAACTCTACACATAACTGCAAGTAGATATAGCAGTCTCAGATACATAAGAGTACAATGGCCATGAAAAGGCATGATACAAAATATGACATGTGTGGTAATCGCCACATACAATATAGATAGATCAGAATATCTGTGATGAAGATATACAAAGGATAATGATCTCCATGAAAGCCAAATATATCTGACATACACTGGAATCAAGTTATGAGAGCTGAAATCTAATGAACACTGGCACGATCAAGGAGGTAGCATATATGAAATGCCACCAATTTGGAAGGTCTTATACACAATCTACTACAATTACATGTCCTACTATTTGAATAGAGGTGTCAAGGTCAAACATAGTATTCCATCATTTGATTACTAGTCATTTATGTATACCGTTAACAGACGCAAGATCACCCACCGATTATGATAATGGGAATCAAGGTACTAGAGTGCAAACTAACAAGTGTTAATAAATGTATTGAGGTCAAACACCTGGAAGGATCCATCGATTAGGGGACATTGATGTATTCCTGAAACTATCGATGGAGAGAGAACCTGCCACTGATGACTGCAAGTCTCAAGGTACTTAGAAATGACTCTATATTCCTATCCCAGAATAAATGATCTGAAGTCGATGGGATGAAATCGACTGGAAGGAGGGCATTAATGCATCCCTCATCATCCAACATGAGGTACTCAGTAAATATGTATAATGTGAAATGACTCGATCACAATGTGCACGAACCAGTATCAATACTAGGAATGGCTGACATGCAAAGTCAAGAGAACTAAGGAATGTTCGACTCAAGTTTCAACTTCCTTCGAACAAGAGCATAAAGGTGAATGGTGACTCAATGTAGGAAGCATAGAATCAATATAAAAAATTGGGACATCTCTACGACACAGGAGGCATCGACAGAGGCTCCATAGGGACTGGAAGCTTAACCAGTCAGTGGAGATAAACTCAGAGAAACAAGTACAACTCCTAAATTCAAACTATTAACCCAACCAATGGATGTGATATATAGTGCTCTATTCGAAGGCGACACGAATCGACTGCTGCCAAAGATAACATCTTTTCTTATCTGGTTTTTGGTTTTTTTTTTTTTACTTTTTCAAATATTTTGAAAAGATTGAAAAAGAATAAAAGTGCTTTATAGTTACATACTAGGAGGATACGAGTGTCAAGGGGCAAACAAACTAGTTCCAAGTAATGGAACATACCTATGCTCAATCCAAGGACACATGTGTAGGATAGTGACACTTAGGGGAAAGTCCCCTCCCGGTAAAAAATGGGGAATCAAGCTGAAAAGGATATGTAAAATGGCTCTGCGTGGCTGACATGAGACAAGATCAGGCTATATAGCCAATAATCAAAGTTAGAGAAGATGGCATAAGGCTCAATAAGGAAAGAAAAACTCATGATAATGCAATTACACAACTTGACATAAGGGAGTCCTAGGGAAAAAGGCCAGCAAAAATATCAAGAGGACTATGAGGCTCTTGCACAAAGTCATGGCGATACTATACAAAGGACTCCCACACCCTAAGGGAAAAAATGTTGGCATGGGCACCAAATGAAAAATAAGAGCTAACTAGGGCACCCATGTATGGTCAAGCTCTACCATTCACATCATGTCACTTCTAAAAGAAACAAGCAGGTTCTATAACAAGATAGAATGGGTTTGTACCTAAGATTATAATGAAACGGTCATAAGGTCATGCAAAGTGAAAACATATGTGAAACCTAACCTATATGCTAGTTTAGACATAATACCTAAAATCGACATGAATGGGGCAAAACCACAGTCGAAACGACGCTCAAAATGGACTCCCACATCATCAAATTAGTCCAAAAAGGTCCAAAATGGTCAAAAACGGTCCAAAACTATAGAAAGTGGGTAAAATATTTCAAAATTTTTTAATTTTTTTTATAAATAGTAAAAAATTCAAAAATTCCAAATCATTTGAAATTTTTACCCATTGGAGCTCAAGACTTCCAATGCAAATTCTGGGAGCTTCGTCCGGCGAAATTCGACACCGTTTCTTCCAGGTAACTCATGTCCTCCTCTTTCTATTTCATGCAAATTGTTTGAATTTCCATGGTCAAATTTAAATTTTAAGCTAGTCTAAAATGGTCATTTCGGCCCATGCAAATATTGGGGTTTTTTCCACGTACAGGGCTGGCCATATAGGGAAAAACCTCCCAAAACTGCGTACACATGTGGTTGTTTTGCAAACAATCATGTGTGCGGTCGTGCACAAGGTTTTTTAAGGTATATAATGACCAAAAAGAAATTTTAATGTGCAGGATGGTTCTAGAATGGAGAGAGAGGGAACATGGAGATGTAGAAGTGGCTATCAAAGTCAACTTAATGGCTCAACAAGCTCTTCGTGCATGCAGTCTATATAAGTTTTAGTGTCTTGGTAGCCTGAAGGCCAAACCAAGACTCCTGCAGATGCTAGTAGACTACTGGGATCTAGACTCAAAGTCTTTTCATATAGACAGTATGTCTCTCACTATAGAGGTAGAGGACATATATTTTATTACTAGATTATCCCAACGGGGAGAGGTGGTGAACCTACGCTCTCACGGGCCCAGAGGTGGCCTTAACATTGATGAGTACATTGCAGTATACTATTTTTCAGACATGGAAAAGGTTGGGATTCAAATCCTGACAAACTCCATCCTGGTACTAGAACTAAAGGCCATACTATTGGCACTCAGTAGGATAGCTGGTCTAGCATCTCTCCACCAGGCCTCACAGACATTGATATTCTATGTAGTGGAGTGTATGAGACCCACAGTGTATGACTGGAGCACTGTTCTATTGAGTAACATGAAGTAGCATATCAGTGACTGGAAGATGGGCAGGGTGAGAAAATTCAGTTTCAGCAGCATACTGAGCACATTCTTCTTTGAGCATGTATCGGGGCTAAGCCCTAGAGTGGAGATTCCTCCAAACGGAGTTCGAGATCTGGCCCAATGACGTTGGGAAAATGTTATGCTTAGACTGGGTGGAGGTAGGTTGGATAACCCCTACCCAGCAGACTTCTTTCCATGGTGGCGGTGGCAGATTATTGCCATCGATGATTATCCCTATGCGGGAATATATTTCCAGGGAGATTCGAACATGCCTCTACCACTAGGAGCGGCATATGGTGACATAAGTAACGAATCCCAAACCCTCTTTTTAAGTTTTTTGAATTATAATTTTTTTTTTGTGTTTTTTGATATATTGACTCAAAAGACATGTTTTGGTGTGATGACACATAGTCACAATCTGTCATGTGTATGCAGATGTTGGACCATGGTGGCCTGATGGTTTCCATCATTATAGATGGAGGGGAAGAAGAGATGACATAATGGGTGTGGATGCAGAGCGGACGCTCCAAATCATCCACAAACTTTGTACGCTTGACACACAAGGTACCCATGGTCCAAATCAAGGAATTTCCTAAGGCCATGCAGCGTCAGGTGGTTGGTGTACCATGAGCATGGGTTCGGTTATTTCGATGACTAGCTAGAGTTGTGGTGTACTACTACGATCAGAACCTCCCTCCTCCTCCACAGGTTTAGAGACCTAAGAGTGCTTCATTTTTGTACTACCGTGTATTATATTTTGGTGGCTTGATAGCCCCATTTTTGTATTATGACACTTATGTATTATGACGTCACATTTTGGATGTTTAATGAAATTTTTTTATGATGATTGATTTTATTTATTTACATGTGTGTAAAAATGTATGTTTGTGATATGCTTATGGTCTATGGAACAAATTCCAATCTAACACAGAGTTAGCTTATGAGTCAGTAAAAAAATTCTTGAAACATGTATGTATGTTATGTTCTCAAATTGTCGTTCTAACAATCTCACACGTAAGAATCTTCGTAATAATGTCGGATCCCTAACATGATACATGTCATTAAGTTGTGAAACTACTAACTGTGAATCAAGATGTACCTCATGACAGAGAACACCATGTGAAATGGCATCTTGCAATAACTCGATAATGACACTATACTTAGCAACACTGTTCGAAGAAGGCCGTAAACATACGCCTCCTGAAGACAATACCTAACCTATAGGAGTATAAATGACCCAAGCAGCAGAAGCTACATTTTGAGTGTGGTGGCTAGGACCATCAGCGAATCCTATGTAAACAGAATACTCCATTGACATCTTCCATAAGAAACGAAAGCTAATAAACAAACCTGATCACCATAAGAAAACCTAACTATGCAAAAAAATGTACAATAATATACAATAATCATCCCTGGTTGAAGATCATGCATAGTATTTTTTAAGATAGAGCCCATTTCTAGGCTCTGCCAAGGCAGTCCCTTCATAATCCACCAACTCATAGGTTCCCTTCTCTAACACATGTTTGACTATGTAAGGACCATGCCACATGGGATTAAACTTCCCTGCCCCCAAGGGTTCTTTAGCTTGATCCCACAAAAGGACCAAATCACCTTCACTAAACCTCCTCGGATGGACAGACTTATCATATTGGACCTTAACGCGATGCTTATTTACTTCTAGAGCCACTAAGCCATCCCGACGCTACTCATTAAGCTGCTCTAAGTGGACCAAATGTTCCTTCAATGCGGAAGTGTCCAGTAAAAGCTCTATAGCTAGCTTCAACAAAGGGATTTTGCATTCAACAAGCAAGACAGACTCCACCCCATGTACGAGTTGATATGGAGAGAAACCGGTGGCAGTATTTAACCGCGGTCCTATAGGCCCACAAAGCAGGATATATCATGATATGCCAATTCATCTTGCTTTGTGTGATGGTTCGTTGGAGAATGGACTTAAGTGATTTATTCACTACTTCAACCTATCCATTCGACTGAGGGTAATAAGAAGAGGAGTGCTCTTTCTTATACCCTAACTTTGAAGCCAACTCTTCCATCATTCTATTCTAAAAGTTCCTACCATGGTTAGTGACAATCTCTTTTGGAATGCTGAATTGATTAATAATTTGGTTGAACATGAAATGTGTGGCTGTCTCACCATCATATTTAACCATGGGCATAGCCTCAACCCATTTCATGAAATAATCATTAGCCAGTATAATGTGATTATTCCCCCTAGGTGAAGCTGGGTTGCAATCCATGAAGTCAAGCCCCCACTTGGTGAAGGGACCAGTGGTGATAATTAGATGTAATGGGGCAGGATGCGTGTGCATATTGTGTGCAAACACCTAGCAAGGGTGACACTTCTTGACCGCATTGACACAATCTTTGAAGATCAACGGACAAAAATATCCCATTTTCAAGATTTTCTGGGCTGTAGAAAGCCCAGATAAATGACCACCACATGCCCCTCCGTGGCAATCATTCAGCACAACCTCAGCCTCGTCATGGGTTAAACAACAACATAAAATGGAATCTACCCCACAGCAGTTAAAAGTTTTATCCAATATAAGGTAGTCCTTAGATACATGACATAATCATCATCGCTTATCCTGTGAAAGGTGAGTAGGGACCTTCAATGTTTGCAAATATATAGTGATAACCCCATACCATGGGTCCAAAGTTGAGATAAGGAAAATATGGTCATCGACAAACGTATCTTCATAAACCTCCTCCTCCTCCACACTTGGAAAATAAAAAATGAGCTCCGCAAAAATCAATGATTTCTTCAATTTCACCGCAACAAATTCGAGATTGAAATCTTGACAAATACATTACAGAAGCAGCAATTCCTTCGTCAATCACAGTGCATTTAATGGTCACATTAAGACACTCTACATGAATCAAAAGAGACACGTAGTAAGGCAAGCAAGGC
The DNA here is from genome assembly GCA_001517045.1 of Pseudotsuga menziesii. Taxonomy (NCBI): domain Eukaryota; kingdom Viridiplantae; phylum Streptophyta; class Pinopsida; order Pinales; family Pinaceae; genus Pseudotsuga; species Pseudotsuga menziesii. The sequence goes on along the minus strand of LPNX011114008.1, from coordinate 727,350 downwards.
TATAGTCCCATGGTTTCAAATTTTATGACTGAAGAAGTGTAACACCCCGATTTTGACCTCGATGCATTAAATATACATGATATATATACATTGTAAATAATCATGGTGCAGAGCTAAAGGCAAAGGCCCCACCATCGATTTGGTTGTGTTATGTTTCGGACTGGAATTGTTGCCAATAGTATATCAGGATATACGACACGTATTAAATTGTGGCATCGTGTAACTATGCATTGAATAGGGCATGATTTACTAAGTATAAGGGGGGATCGTTAAACCTGGACCCCATGGGGAAAATCCATGTGTCAACCACTAAACTCATGTTTTAATTGAGGGAAGTTAATGCTGGGTAGTGGTGGGTGGAAGGCTAGACCCCATGCATTCTCCACTAGCTGGTTTAGTCACAAACACATGCTTGGAGTGGTTTCCTCATGCGCTATTGGGATACCAATCATTTTTTCCACTCTCTTGGATGGTGGGCTATTCATTTTTTCCTCACGCAGAGTGGAGATAAAAGGACTCACGATTCCATGTGTGGGGGTTTAGTCTCTTTTCTCTCACCAATTGATGGTATGAGTATTTAGTTTCCCGTTCATTCACCAGAGGAGCTGTTTTCTTTGGATTCACGCACCGATTGTGGTCGGTTGTTATGTTCTTCCTCCCGTTCATGCAGAGAATCGATTTTCCTTTTGTATTATTAGACTGTGTATTGTCCCATCCTTCATTTTCTGGATCGTGTGCTGTGATTTTACTCACTGATCGCTGGCTCTAGTCTCATCCATGTCTTGTGGACCGTGTTTTCCCTTTTCGAAGTGGTATCAGCTGTAGGTTACCATTGTTGAATCGTTTGGCCATGATAGGGCCAAGAATGATTCAGGTGTTGTTTTCCCCTGTAAAAGCTGTAATTACTGGTTTTGTTGCATGCATGCAGTGATTGGTCTTCGGAATGCATTGGAGTGGTGACAAGGGCCTGGTTTGCTTGATAGACCTGGTGTGTTTGGAAACCACACAGATAGAGCTAGTGGGATGGATTTCTTCTCCATAACCCCTGAATAGCACTGGAAGGGAGGTCAAGGCCTGAGGGACTATGTTGCAGAGAAAGGACTGATTTCCTTGTGTTGGGTGTGTGTGGGTGTCCTAGAAGTCAATATAGTTCTTGCGTAGGTGTCCTTAGCTCTCCAATGAGCTCACCAACTTATCATTTAGCCTTTCCCAATTTCTGGATGGCCTGATAAACCCAACTGTGTTGGCTTGGCTGATCTATTGTTCGCTTGATAAACCCAACTGTGTTGGCTTGGATGAATTGTGTATCCTTGGATGTTTTGTTACCCTTGGCTATGTGTAAGCCTACTAGTTCCTTATTCCTTGGGGGATCATGCTTGGCTCAGGGGTGGCAGCATTGCTGAGATATTAAGGAGCACGCTGGCCTATGGTTGGGTGGAACATTGCAGCGACGTAGCTGGTTCCGAGATAGTTCTTATAAGATAAGTATTCTAGTCTATTTTAATTCTGCAGTTATGTTTACTGTTAATGAATTATGATGAACATGTATATGAATCAATGTTGTTTTGCTTCCACTGAATATATGTATGATTATGCATCTTAGTACTCTTGATGTTTTAAGCATTTACTTTAGATTTTATATGTATGTACATGTTCATGGGGCTCGTTTCTCGGATGTTTGGTGTTTAGTAGCGTCCTCTTCGTCGTTCGGAGGGTCGGGGACGTTATAGTGTGGTATCAAAGCACTGGTTGTAGCATGGGCCTGAAAGGGCCATGAAAGATCATCTAGCAGAGGTAGGTTGCCTTCTACCCAGCAGAGATCAGAAATTTATGACAAAAACTTTCATAAAAATTTTCTATGAGCCAGAATTGTCAACTCATCAAAGGACTAAGTGAGAAGATCCTCCGACATAGCGGAACATATAGGCTGAAGATCACCCGACGCAGCCCACCGGAGATCGGCGAAAGATAGATGAAGAGATCACTGAAACACTGTCAGAGAAAAGACAAAATAGAATTTTTTTGAAAAAATTTCGTAAGTCAGACCATCGACGATCGACGGAAGATAGTTGATTTCATTGTTGATGGTTAGATAATGGAACCGCCGATGAACTACATCGGAAGACAGAGGAGAAAATTGCAGAGATTTTTCTAATTAATTCGTCAGCCATTGGAAAAGATTAGAGGATTTAGGAGCCATAGTTTCAGTAGAGATCAGTTGAAGACCGCTGAAACATCGGCTCGATTAGTCTGAAGACCCTCCGATAGCGAATGTCTGTGATCGACAAATGTTAGAGGAAGGGAGAGCAGATACAGTCCCTGAATTAATTTTCATCGCAATGCTTTTAAGTGCGCTTGGGCCGTCGATGAAGTCTAGTAAGTTGATCGGCAAGATTTAGTGGACATGGTCACCAAAACATCGGTGAAAAATAGACGACGGAGGTGCCAATATGACAGCAAGCGCTAGGTGAAAGAAGAGCCGACAAGCGACAAGAAAAGAAAATTTTTAGAAAAATATTCGAAGTATGGGAATCATCAGTCGTCGACGAAACTTAGTGGATGTGGGAGCCACAGTTTTAGCGGAGATCAGCCGAAGAACGCCAAAACACTAGCTCAATCTAGTTGAAGAAACATCCAATATTGACCTTCAGCATCGGAAAAATTTAGTCGTTCGGACCATTGATGTCATTGGTGGAAGTTAGTTGTTGGGTTCTCCGACACTGCAAAAGAATTTAGTTGTTTGTCAGTCCGCCATCGCGGCTGCCATGTGGACTAGCACACCAATGATTAGGAGTTCAAACCGCTGATGCTTCAATCATCGATACATAGCACTTAGTGGTTCCAACCTCCGACATATGTTATGGTCATGGGAAGAAGAAGAACATTTTTTGAAATTTGTCTAAGTGTTGAACCCATCAGCGATCGGTGGAAGTTAGTTGATGTGATTGCCGATTGAAAAAAGTTAAGGGTTGTGAACTCATCGTTGTGGATGTCTATGGGACTAACCGTCTGATGCCACAACGGGATGTTGCTTCGACCACCGATGCATAGTATTTATTCCTTACGATAGCCAATGGAGTATTGAGGTCTGCGGAACCCATAGTAGGATCACTTCCCGCCATTGCGGCTGCCTAGAAGACTAACTGCCCGACACCGCAGTAGTTAGTGCTTCTGATCGCTGATCAGAAGATTATAGTTGATGAGACCACCCATCAAAAAATTTTAATGGTTGGTGAACCCGTCGTTATGGAAGCCTAGAGAACTAGCCATCCGATGAGTAAAGGATCCGATCATTGATAAAGGGCTCGGAATCTTAGACAGCTGAAGATACGAAATAGTGGAATACGTTAGCTATTTGACCACCAATGAATAGTACTTGGCATCACCGATGTAGATTGAAAGCTTAGACCACTACAAGTCTGAAACGCCGGAAGGAAATAGGTGAACAAACTGCTGATGAGCAGTGGAGGAAATTAGATGTTTTGATCACCGAAACATCAGAAATTTAGTGGGGAAGAGACCCGATAGGGAGAAAGAAAATTTGGGTTTTCAAAGTGGATTTTTTAGTGGAGTTTCACCAGGTTGTTAGTGGATTACAGGGCTGAACAAGAAGAAGAGAACTTTTTTGTGTTTAAGCAAACTGTTACTTTATGATTTTCCAGGAGAAGGTAAGTAGTTATGTTTTTATCAAGGTTGTATCTAACAGTTTTCTATTTAACATGTTTGTAGAATCATAGTCACCTTGAAGTGCAGTAGTCTAGAAATTGCAGTTGGTAAGTAAGTGGTGGTTCAGTTATGAGGACCTAGGATGGATATGATGCTTGAGATTCTTACGAGCATGCGGGAGATGCCATGGGAGAAAATTTCTGTAATAGAAATGATGACATAGAATCTAATGGAAAGGATATTCCAAGAGACACCATCAGATGTTGTAGCCACCATGAGAACCTTGATTAAAGCTAGAGAAGAGAAGCATTAGTTGAATGCTTCCATGTTGCAGAGTTTGACAGACTTGTAGAGGAAGATAGATTCCAGACAGGGTACAACAAGACCAGAAGGTAGTAAGAGCAGTACTAGGAGAAGGAGAAGGAATTCTAGTGGATCATCTAACTTTGAAGAATCCAGCGGGGACATAAGTTCATCTTCTTGTAAAAGGAAAAGAAGAAGACACCATAGGGATCGCTCTCAGGATGAATTTAAGAAAGATAAACCTCCTACATTTGATGGTGAGGTAAAGACTGGAATCAACAGAAGCAGTCATCCCAGGCTACGAGTAATCAAGTTGGAGTGACAGGTGGAAATCCTAAAGACCCACAACAGAATAAAGGTCCACTCAAAAGTTGGAAATGTGAAGGAACCCACTTGCACAAATATTGTCCACTCGAGAATCAAAGTGTGAGGCCAGCTTATAACATTCAAGAAGCAGAAACAGTGGGACAAGTAGCAAGGGCAGTCCCTAGAATTTATGCAGCACTGGAGGATAGCAAGGCAGATCACCAGTCAACTATGGTTGATGTTGCAGGTAAGATTGTTGAACAATATATTTCTGTTTTGATTGACCTTGGTTCTACTCACAGTTACATTACTCCTAGAGTAGTGGAGATTTGTGCTTTTAAGAAAGTAAAGCATAGAAAATATTGGTTAGTTCATCTAGCCACTGGGACTAAGAGAAAGTTCAATGAAGTGGTAGAGAAATTTCCATTGGTCATGAATGGATTGATCACTTGTGTAGATCTGAATGTTCTACCGCTTGGTTCATTTGATGTTATCATTGGAATGGATTGGTTAGAAGCTCATAGAGTGAAGCTTGACTGCTACAATAAGACTTTTGAATGCATGGATGAAGAAGGGAACCTAGTAGTTGTGAAAGGTATCCCGAAGGTAATTTTAGTAAGGAAGGTTTCAGCAATGCAGTTGAAGAACTTCTATAGGAAGGGTTTCCAGTTGTATGCAGCTCACATTGTGGAGGCATCAGAGGATGAAAATCCTAGTTTGGAAGACTATCAGGTGCTACAGGAATTCAAGGATGTGTTTCCTGATGAGATTCCAGGGCTTCCTCCAAAGAGGGAAATTGATTTCACCATTGAACTTGTGCCAGGAGCAGCACCAGTGTTTAAGACACCCTATAGGATGAGTACACCAGAGATTCTAGATTTGAAGATGCAACTGCAAGAGTTATTGGAAAATAAGTATATCCAGTCGAGTGTGTCTCTTTGGGGAGCACCGGTTCTGTTTGTAAATAAGAAATATGGTACACTAAGGTTATGTATTGATTACGGATAGTTGAAAAAGGTTACTGTAAAGAATAAATATCCTTTTCCTAGGATTGATGACCTCTTTGATCAAACGAGAGGAGCAAAGGTATTTTCCAAGATTGACTTGAGGTCTGGTTACCATCAGGTGAGAATCAAGGATGAAGACATTCATAAGACAGCCTTCAGGACAAGGTATGGGCATTATGAGTTTGTAGTGGTACCTTTTGGTCTCACAAATGCACTAGGTACATTTATGTGCCTTATGAACAATGTCTTTAGTAGGTATTTTGACAAGTTTGTTCTTGTTTTCCTTGATGACATTCTTGTTTATTCTAATAATGAAAAAGAGCATGAAGAGCATTTGAGATTGACATTGCGATTGCTCAGAGAGTATCAGCTGTATGCAAAGCTGAGCAAGCGTGACTTATATAGAGATAGAATTCAGTATTTGGGTCACATTATCTTAGAAGAGGGTATATCTATGGACCTTGAGAATATTGAAGCCGTTATGAATTGGCCTACCCCAAGAAATGTGATAGATGTAAGATGTTTTATGGGACTTGCAGGATACTAGAGGAGATTCATCAAAGGATTCTCCAAAGTTGCACATGCCATCACTTCTTTGCAAAAGAAGGGGATAAAGTTTGAATGGACATAGAAATGTGAAGAAAGCTTCCAAAAGTTGAAGAATCTTCTCACTAGTGCACCAGTATTGAAAGTTGCAGATCCAGAGAAATATTTTGTGGTATGTCTCGATGCATGCGGACAAGGGCTTGGAGGAATCCTTATGTAGGACAACCACATGATATGTTATGAGTCGAGAAAGCTGAAGGAGCATGAGAAGAACTATGCCACTCATGATCTAGAACTTGTAGCCATAGTACATTCCCTCAAGATGTGGAGGCATTACTTGATGGGTAGAAGATTTGAACTAAGGACAGACCATTGTGGCCTGAAGTATCTATGTGATCGGCCTACTTTGAATGCTAGGAAAGTGAGATGGCTGGAATTTTTATGTGAGTTTGATTTTGAAATCAAGCACATAAAGGGAAAATAAAATAAGGCATCGGATGCACTTAGCAAGAAGGTGTAGGAAATGCATGTGGCAGCTCTTAGTATTTGCCAATAAGATTTGAGGTAGCAGATTGTTAATCATACTATTGGAGATGAATAATTTGAGCAGGTAAAAGACAAATTGCAGCAGAAAAGTCTTGAGAAGAGGTATGAGGGATATAAATTGGAATAAGATGAACTTCTTACCTATAAAGGCATAATTTATATTCCCAATGTAGCAGATTTGAAGAGAGTTGTGATGGATGAAATCCATCAAGCTCCGTATTCTGGTCACCCAAGATACCAGAAGACAATTGCTACCGCCAGGAAGTAGTACTTTTGGCCAGGAATTAAAAAGGATATGGCTGAATACATTTCAAGGTGCATGAAATGTCAACAAGTAAACGTTGAATATCAACATCCAACGGGATTGTTGCAGCCTTTTCCAGTTCCAGAATGGAAATGGGAAGTTATTTCATGGATTTTATTATGCGATCGCTGATGACTTGGAGACAACATGATTCCATCATGGTTGTGGTAGACAAGTTGATAAAGGAAACACATTTTATACCAGTGAAGTCTACGTATAAGACTGACAACATTGCAATGATCTTCATGAAGGATATTTTCAAATTGCATGGATTTCCAAAGGCAATAGTTTCTGATAGAGATGTCAAGTTCACTTCCAATTTTTGGAAAGGGTTGTTTGCAAATTTGGGTACAAAGCTAAACTTCAGCACTGCATACCACCCTCATACAAATGGGCAAACAGAAAGAGTCAACCAGGTGCTTGAAGATATGCTTTGCATGTATGTGATGGACAAACCATCCAAGTGGGAAGATTACTTACACTTGGTAGAGTTTTCTTATAACAATGGACAGCAGGCATCCTTGGGGATGGGTCCGTATGAAGCTTTGTATGGAAGAAGGTGTAGGACACCAGTGACTTGGGATAATCTAGTGAACAGGATTGTTCTTGGACCTAAATTGCTCAGGGAAATGGAGCAAGAGGTTATAAAGATCATGCAGAATCTGAAAGCAGCACAGGATAGATAGAAAATCTATGCAGATAAGCATAGAGTGAACATAGATTTCAGTGTTAGGGATCATGTCTACCTCAGAGTGAGGGAAAAGAAGAGTTCCTTGAAGCTTGGAAGTTGTGCCAAGCTGTCACCAAGATATTGTGGGCCATTTGAAGTGCTTGAAAGAATAGGGTTAGTTGCATATAGACTTGCATTTCTTGCTAGTACTATAGCTCATAATGTTTTTCATGTTTCTTTTCTTCAGAGATATGTGCATGATGCTAACCTTCTGATAAATTGGGATGTGATTCAGGTGGAACCCAAGGGAGAGTTCCAAGTCAAGCCAATGCACATTCTCGACAGGAAGGTCAAAATGCTCTAGAACCGATCCATAGGGCAGGTAAAGGTGCAATGGAAGCACTATGGACCTAAAGAGGCTATGTGGGAGCTAGAGGATTCCATGCGATTGGCACATCCATTTTTCTTCAATTCTATGGAACACTGAGGTGGTACCAGTGTAGCATTTTGTTCAAATTTTGTAAAGAACTGATGACATTGCTATTGAAGGGGGAGGGGAATGTAACACCCCAGTTTTTACCTAGATGCATTAAATATACATGATATATATACATTGTAAATAATCATGGTGTGGAGATAAAGGCAAAGGCCCCACCATCGATTTGGTTTTGTTATGTTTCGGACTGGAATTGTTGCCGATAGTATATCGAGATATACAACACGTATTAAATTGTGCCATCATGTAACTATGAATTTTAATTAAATAACCCGAACTAGCTATGTCGATGCAACGATATTGAATAGGGCATGATTTCCTAAGGATAAGGGGGTGATCGTTAAACCTAGACCCCATGGGGAAAATCCATGTGTCAACCACTAAACTCTTGTTTTAATTGAGGGAATTCAATGTTGGGTAGTGTTGGGTGGTAGGCTTGGCCCCATGCACTCTCCACTGGCTGGTTCAGTCACATGCACGTGCTAGGAGTGGTTTCCTCACACGCTATTGGGATACCAATCATTCTGACCACTCTCTCGGATGGTGGGATGTTCATTTTTTCCTCAGGCAGAGTGGAGATAAAAGGACTCATGATTCCATGTGTGGGGATTCGCTCTCTTTTCTCTCACCAATTGATGGTCTGAGTATGTTGTTTCCCTTCCGTTCACCAGAGGAGCTGTTTTCTTTGGCTTCATGCACCGATTGTGGTCGATGGTTATGTTCTTCCTCCCGTTCACGTAGAGAATCGATTTTCCTTTTGTATTATCAGACTATGTATTGTCCCATCCTTCATTTTGTGGATCGTGTGCTGTGATTTTACTCACTCATCACTGGATGTGGTCTCATCAACATCTTGTGGACTATGTTTTCCCTTTTCGAAGTGGTATCGGCTATAGGTTACCATTGTTGAATCGTTTGGCCACGATAGGGCCAAGAACGATTCATGTTTTGTTTTCCCCTGTCAAAGCTGTAATTGTTGGTTTTGCTGTATGCATGTAGTGGTTGGTATTCAGAATTTATTGGAGTGGTGACAAGGACCTCATTCTCTTGACAAACCTGGTGTGTTTGGAAACCACACAGACAGAGCTAGTGGGCTATCTTTCTTCTCCACAACCCCTGAATAGCACTGGAAGGAAGGTCAGGGCTTGAGGGACTGTGTTGCAGAGAAAGGACTGATTTCCTTATGTTGGGTGTGTGTGGGTGTCCTAGAAATTAGGCTAGTTCTAGTGTAGTTGTCCTTTTCTCTCCAATGAGCTCACCAGCTTAGCATTTATCCTTTCCTAGCTCCTAGATGTCCTAATAAACCCAACTATGTTGGCTTGGCTGATCTGTTTTTTTCCTAATAAAACCAACTATGTTGGCTTGTCTGAACTATGTATCCTTGGATGTTTTGTTACCCTTGGCTATGTGTAATCCCGCTAGTTCCTTATTCCTTGGGGGATCATGCCCGACTCGAGGGTGGCAGCATTGCTGAGAGATTAAGGAGCATGCTGGCCTATGGTTGGGTGGAATGTTGCAGTGATGTAGCTGGTTGCAGGAAAATTCGTATAAGATAAGTATTCTAGTCTATTTTACTTCTGTAGTTATGTTTACTGTTAATGAATTATGATGAACATGTATATGAATGAATTTTGTTTTGCTTCTGTTGAATATATGTATGATTATGCATCTTAGTACTCTTGATGTTTTAAGCATTTACTTCAGATTTTATATGTATGTACATGTTCATGGGGATCGTTGCCTGAATGTTTGGTGTTTAGTAGCATCCTCTTTGCCAGTCGGAGGGTTGGGGACATTACAAGAAGAGTTATCATCATTAACTCCAAGAGCAGAAATCAAGGCTTTCCTTTGTGGAGGACAACTCTGAAGTACTTCAAGTGCGAACATCGCACAAGGATTTTGGCCCAAATCCTCGACAACAGAATAGTTCTGGGAGGTTCAGGCATTAGGATTGTGCCCCAAATGCTTTAGGACTCCCTTAGGAATGCAAGGCACAATTTCAGGTTTATCCATAGTGTTTTCGATATGCAAAGGGCTCTCAGGTGGAGCGGGTTCTTTTCCAAGGTCTAGTTGTGACAAACCATAATCTTTCACACGAGTCACAACCTTAATAGCACGTACCATGTTGATGCAACCATGACCAGTATTGGCTTTCGACGGATTTTGATCTCCGTCCGATGCACAATGAGGATCATTGGTCCTCAAGTTCATATTTTGATTATGGGGTAAAGGATTGGTTAGCATAGTTGGGCCTTGTGCTATGAATCTCGAGTCATCTTCCATATGAGGGAACAAATGAGTGAGGTGGTCCTCCTTACACAATTTGCAAGGAAACTTAACCTTACGTTTAGACTGCTTGTCCCCCCCAGCATTGAGGGTATTCTTGTCATTAAAATTGGCATTTTCATTCGTGTTCCCACCCTTACGATTATTTTTACCCTTTTTCTTATTCCTTCCAGGCTGTTGGTTTCCCTTCTAGTCCGATGATTGCACAGAAAGTACACTCACGGTTTGGGTAGGTTGAGATGAAGTCGTGGATTGTCCCAAAGCAGATTGATTAATAGACATTTGACTCACTTGTTTCACAATTGAATCCGTAGGTTTGGCACTTGTACAACCCACAATGCCATCGGCATGTGGTCCAGGCTTAATCTTGGGATCAAAACTAGAACACAGAGCGTTAGGTATGATCTCATACAAAAGTCTAGATTGAGCATAAATCAAATCCAATTCCTGTTCCCTAAAAATTGCTTGTTCCTTGTTCTGGACTTCAGATGTAGAAACATCCTTTGCAATGTAAGGTAGCAACAATTTAAGGAACCACTCAAGGATAAATTCTGGTGGTATGAAAGCTTTAATCAACATCTTCCATCTACGCCACTCTTGGATATGGTCCGAGATATGTGTGGATTTGTCTTGTTGAAATGTTGACAAGAGTTCTGTACCAATGTCGTAATGCACGGGTAGCTGGAAGTGATTGAGGAAATTCATAGCAAGGTCATCGAACAAAACGAATGCCCCCCTTGGTAACTCTATATACCATTTTGTTGCAGGCCCAGTGAGGGTGCATTGAAATAGCCTTAAATGGATTGAGTCATCCTGTAAGGAATTGGAAGAGCACCAAAGGTGAAAAGTAGTAACATGTTCACTAGGATTTTCTCAGGCTTTGCCCTCAAATTTGGGAATGTCCAAGGGAAGCTTGTTAGGAACAGCTGGCCAAGGCGGGTCATGAGATACTGGATTGTTCATGAGTCTCAATAAGTTAGGTAAGTTTAATGTTGCAAGGAAAGGGAGCCTAGGTTGAGCTATTCTATGCCATTCTCCCTGATAGTTTTAGTTCATATAAGGCTGACTACTGTAAATACCATGGCCTTGGCCAGAATATCCTCCTCCCATTTGACCCATGTAGGGATGCATGGAAGCATTATGATGTGGTGTACCTTGAATATGTGGTGCTACAAAGCCATAATTAGAGGAGTAAGCGGGTTGTTGATACCCATACCCATAGGGTTGGTAGTTCTGTCCATACTACAGCCCATAAGATTGTCCATGAGAAGCTCCATAAGGTGTCCAATGGGATGTCCCATGAGAAGCTCCATAATTAGGGATATGGGGAACCCCTTGCGATGGACCGTAATATGATCCAAAAATAGGAATATGACCTCCTGAGACAATAGGAGGTACTTGACTCTGAGATACTACCGTGCGAGCAGTTGCAATACGAACATGACTAGTAGCAATATTTCGGCCTGAAGGACCACATGAATTAGGGGGAGGAAGGGTTCTCAAAAATGCATTCAAAGGAGTAGGGTTTGAGGATGAAGAGACATGTGAAGGGATATAAGTGGTATTCCCTATGGTCACTCATCTCAGTTCTGGTATCTTCATATGACTACTAACACTAGGTCTAGGACGGACATGTGAGGTAGCTTCCACCACTAGGATGGAAGGTGCAATGTGACTAGTGTTCCCTCTCCACATGGAAAGGAATAGGAGTGCCCCTAGGCATAGTGATAGGTTCAATTTCTGACTCGGCATGATGTGTCAGATCCTGTGCAGGGATATCAGGTATGCCATAATGAATATAACTAGTGCTTGTGGGTTCATTATGAGTCTCATCACCCGGTAACTAATAGTGACCTGTGAATGAGGGATAATAACAAAAATGTGAAGGTATTTCTGGTGAAGGATCATATACAGGAGTAGAATCTACATCCCCAACCTCTTGAGGTGGAGAAGACATCTCAGGAATCTAATCCTCGCGATCTCCCATCGTGTGTGAATCAATGTGAGAAGTAGTCCACCCAGACTATCTATTTCTCTGTCCCAAAGGAGGAGGAGACGTGGAAGGCAAAAGTCCTACTAAACGATGAGAATGACAAAGTGCCTCACCTGAATCCATAATGAATCTAAAAGTGAAAAAGACTCTATCTAATTATGCAAACCCTAGGAAAACTAGCATGCACAGAGAATACACCTATACAATGTAAAGCTAGATCACAAGAAAAAAAGGTTGGGATATGTGAGCTCCTTAATGAAGCAGGTATGTCTCACCTAGGAGAGGCTTGAGACTCCCATACACAACAAGTGGAGGTTTGTAACCAATTATATTGGCCCTCAGCTTCAACGCATATAGAAACTATGTTGTCTGACCCCTACCTGGCCAGGACACCTGCAGAATAACCTCTGCGAAGTACACCCTCAATAACCTAGGTAAGGAAACTAAGGTCACCTCAATATAATCATTGCTTAGGTATACAGTCGCAGGAAGGATTGACCGTATGGGAAGGGTAGAAAATCCCAAAACTTCTGAAAGAGCCCCCAGTTACGAATACAATCCTGGAAATATCTCCAGTGCTACTTAGTTATGACCAGGGGTCATCCCAACCATTAACTGCTCACACTGCCTCGTGCTTAACTACCTTATAAGAGGATGATCTTGAGAAACACTAATTATACCAAGGAATTTCACACTCTCACCTGGACAGACACATAAATGTTTCGTTTAGTGGTCTTGGATAATTTACTCACAATGAACTATTCCAAGACCCTAGAACCTAATCTCATTGATGCACCCTATAAAATAAATAGTGTAATTCATTTTATTATGCGTTGATTTTAATTGGATTATTACTCAAAAGGGAAAATGATCATGCAACTAATGGTGTTATGATGCAATAAGAAGTAAAATGCACACCTAACAATCAATGCAAATGCACCATGTTGAATGAAAAACGGGGTATGCTACTACGTGAAATGCAAAATTTTCCTTCAAATAAAGATGCAATCATTCCTATATGAAAATATGACTAATATATTTCCAAGCAAACCTAGTGCAAGTACCATGCAAAATGCAAAATGCAAAATGCAACAATGTATAATGATGCAAAAAGCAAATATTTTTGTATTTTTTGAATTAAAATGAAATAATAAAGCAAAAGTATGACCCTACAATCCCTAGACTTTGCAAGCACTATTCAGACAGCAACCAAGAAAAGCACTAAGGTAAAATATACCTAATGCACTAATCTCAAAACAAAAAATAGAAAATGCAATGAGAAGAACATTCTAAAAAAAAAAAATCAAACTAAAAATCCCCTCTGGTCAGAAACAGAGGTGTATACAGACTCCGGAAGCATCCAAGAAGACTCAACAATTATCCAAACTCACCCAACAACACTTGATATTCCCCAAAAATGAAAAACTCAGGGCATATGTGACTGTGTGTAGAAAACCCGCGTATATATGTGGATATCCCAGTAAAAACCACATGTACATGCAACTCTGAAGACAAAACTCACATACAGGAAGAAAAAGAGATAAAAAAAGAAGGCAAGTGGATCAACTGAGACAAAATTTACTCCTATCAGACACTACTAGGAAAACATGCCCCCATACCCGACTAAGAAACAGAGAAATAAGAGCAATTCAAGAACATTGAATGCCGATAAAACCCCCAAAAGAAATGACTAGGAAATCCCCAGTATGGTCACCAATTTTGTTACGGATAAAACTTCCTATGGCTTGGGGTACCACAACAAATAGAGTAACCACATAAATCAATCCTTTCCCATATGCAAGAGAAACCAAACATATAACACTAAAGGATCTTGAAACATACCTTATTTCGGATGGTTAATGTAGATCCCTATTGAGCTTTTCCACTCTCGCTTGTATTAGCAGTTTTCTCTTTGAACATTCAGCAAACAAGACAAGCATGCTATATAATTGTGTTAGACCTACTCTAGCATATACAATCAATAACATATAAGCATTTAAAAGCATCCACGGATTCAATACTCATTTAAATACACATTATTGGATAGGAAAAGATATTTCTATTAATATAAATCAGAGATTACAATAGTGACAACTTCTGTTGGCATGTTTGCGAACTGAAAAAACTGAATCCTCCACCTAGGCCTCCACCACTTCAATCCTCCATCTCTCGATGGCAAGCTCACAAGGAAAAGGAAATATTGGGAAGAACATAAAGTGCTCCAAGGGACAAAGGGATGCAGACTCAAGTATAAGCCTTGGCAACAATGGACTATAGTTTTCCTGCTCTTCAATTCCTCCCCCTTCAATGTATCCAAAGGGTTCCTTATATAGTGCTTCAATGGGGTAATGGAAGGTCAAATCCGAGCAATTTCAAGGCATATGGAATGCCAAGAGACAAGTGACTCAGATCCACATCAAGGAAAACTCCAAAACTATTTGGCCTTTTGCACATATCCTGATGTATGCGGGTTTGAGGGTCATATGCACGTATATACACGAGAATACATTTAAAAGGTGCATATAGAAGATAATGCATGTTTTTAAGGATGATCTTGGAAACATCAAAGGTACAAAAATGGTGCATGGGGTCCAAAGAGTCTATAGAGGGACATGGAAGGCCATAAAGGTGTGATCCACCATGTGTGGTAAAATCAGCTGTAATAGAGTCCTTCATCCAGAAGAATTTCAATAAGCTCATTAAAGTGAAGATGAATATATCTTGAAGACATATTTCAAATTTTGTGCCTTTCCTATCTTGACGGAGGATTTTCCCCATGTGGTTTTTCCTCTTTCCTCACTTTTCTGGACATAATAATTGTTAAAGGGTGACCATAGCCTTGTTGCTAGGCCCTATATGCATTCGTATGCATCTATATTTTTTGTCATACCATCATAAATTCAGACTTATAGGGGGGTGTTGGAATATATTAAACCCACTCATAACTTAGGATAAATAATTAATCATTATTTGATTAATTATTCACCCACTAGCTTAATTAGTTGGCATCCACTTGCACCTTAATGTCAATACATGCCATCTATATCCCAGGAATGCTTTATTTCTAAATCTAGGTTGATCTTGACCACCTTTTGACCATCCAGAAATAGTATGCAACACATTACAGTAGATTCTGCTTTATTCTGCTTTTCCATCTTTTCTGTGGATAAGATAAAAGCTAGTCAACAAGGAAATTGGAAGCTTTTGTTTCCAACCCATCCTCCTTTATTTTTTCTCCATTTTCTAGGATTAGCATTTTTTTCCATCTCCCTTGACAACTCACTCATGCATTTTCCAATTCATGACGTCCTTGATAGATTTGGGAAGTGCTTTAGCCACCTATGGGGGTTTGCTATATTTTTGTAAGTCATCCTTTTTGAGCTTTATGAATTGTCTCCATACAACTTGATTTTCCTATGAGGGATGTACTATTTGTGTACACTATTATTCATCATTATTAAATGGAAGGATATACACCAATATTCATCTCTTCATTCATGTGATTCAGTCTCTTTTCCTCTCTCTATTTTTCCTGTGTATGCTTGTGAGAATTCTTAGTAGCAAGATCTATTTCCTATGCTTCTTCTTAGCATAATTTCTCATAGCATTGATCTATTGTTTCTACAACAATATCCAACTCTTCAGATAAGTAATGCAAAATATTGGTTCTTCTGTGCATAAACATCCTGGGACTTTGCATGTGAACCTATCCAAACTAAATGATTATTTCTGAAGTATTTTTCCTATTTGGAAGAAGAATAATATGCTCAACTAAATTAGGAACATTCACAGCTGCAACATGAAAACTAGATGCATCTAGAGAAATTAAGATCAACTGATAAGAGAGAAAAAGTGATTGAAAATTTGAACCATGTGAGGTAAACCCAAGGAAGTGACGTATTGTAGCCTTGAACATCGAACCATGTGAAGTAAAATATGCTACAAGTGTTAGGAGAAAGTGTCCAGGTGAATGTAGAATGTATCCATCTTTACTAGTTCTGTAAGGAGATGAGCATACGATCAAGTGGGGAGGTAGAGAATTCTTGGTACTGTGGAGAGCGAATGATTGAGATCCATAATATGATATAGCTTCTAAAATAACCAACTATTCACAAAGTATAATATCAGCAAACTCATGAGATAAAACTGACATCAAATCCCTAGAAGCAATTTTGAAAGAGACTTGAGGTACTTGATTTTTCACACCAAAATTGTTGAGAACATCTAGAAGCATGATTGGAGGCTCTTGAAACTTAAAAATTGAACCAAATAAGATCATATCATATCCAAATAAGGTCATGTAATATCCAAGAGTGTGGAACAAATGTTCTAGGTGCTCCACTAAGATGGTAGATGCACAATTTTCTCCTTATTCAACAAAACTATGAGTATCGGTGGAAGAAATCATGTAGGAATTTGCTAGAAGCTATAGATCAATGACAGTGAATGGATCAGTTCTAAAATATGATATTATTTCCAAAAAATACAAATGATTACTTTTATGCACACCAGCAGCAACATTAGAGAGAGATAAATCGAATTCCACTTCATTTTCTGAAGCAATCACTGGCAAACTTTGCACATAATTTAAAATAGAATAATCACTGGAGAATGCTTGCATAGAATGGAAGGATATTTTTTTCTTCAATAAAATATATTATAATTTATTCTTCTATATAAAATATATGAGATATCAGATATATCATAAACTTCTGGAGCAACAGGACAAGCAGTCACTCCAAGGAGACTTTCTTCAATTCAAATTGACTGTGTGGAAGATTTTGCTTCTTATTCAGCTTGAAAAACTTCATTAAAGAGAATAGAGGCCAATAATTTTTAATAAATAACTCTTGTGGTCATAGGTGTGCTTTCCAAACCACTATAATGATCCTCATTGTGCTTTCTAAAGGTTTTAATTCTGTCCAAATTTCCTTTGGGTATTCAGAATAATCAATAAGGTAGCACAATCTTGGATAAAATGCTATACATATCATTCTGAAATATATATCACTGTCATTTATCCAATAATTCTCATCTTCATAAGACTCTTTACCAAGTCCAATAGATACCTCATAGATACCTTGTCTCTTTAGAGATTAAACCATCTTCGATTTCCATCTGAATATCTTGTGAATTGAGTAAGAAGAGGAACTAATAATTTTGAATCCTTATTGAAGTTGTACCTATCACTGAAAAAATAAATAACTTTGCAATCATGTTATTTTCAAGCCTTTCTTAGAGTCTATCACACCTGGATATACTTCTATGAACATAATTCAGAGGAAGAAAGGATATAATTCCAGGATTTATGTGGAAACTCAGTTGCTTCTGGTGTACCATGGAGATCAGAAAAGAGTTGTTGCTAGCTTGAACAAGGCTCTGATACCATATTTAATTATTGAACCATTGATCTATAGGAAATGAGTACAATTGAAAGGTATAATTGTGTAGTAGAATGGAATGAACAATGTACACTGAACTAGTCAAGTTTTAGAGAAAATTGATAAGAATTGATCAGTAAATTACAACATTAATATTCATTAATTCCAATAGTATACAATACTGTTATAATAAGGATAATTCAAATCATGCAGATAATATTCGAATCTACCAACTAAACCTGACTGAACCTGACTGGCTGGCTAAATAGGTGTGTCTAAATCACTGCATGGGAGACACTAGTCTAACTCCACATGTCTAATTTAGTCTATCAATAAGTTAAAATAGTTAAACTAATGAGGTAGGTGAGAAATGGTGCCTACTCCCATGCAACCATGCAAGACTGGCACTAACTCAACTGAAAGAAATCTAACTAAATGTAACTGAAGTTTCACTTAGCATAATTGGTTACCTACCACAACCAATGGATGGAGGATGTTGGTGGCACTAAGAGTGTCTCCTAAAATGTAGGGAATGGTCTCAGAGGAACTTAAAATCATGCATGAACATGCAATAAGTGGAAAATAATATCTATATGTGCTCCCCATACTCCAGTATAGTAAATATGTCTCCCTATTCTAGACAAAATGATCAATAGACTATGTTTGGACAAGGGAGGATTACAATAATCCTAACAACCCGATCTTGTTGTTTTCTTATTTAGATATTCATGTAGGGTCAACACAACACTTTCAAGTATAATGTAATATTTTTCAAGAGGATTTTAGGAGTCGGTCCTCTATGGGATTGGGCTAATCTACTGTGCTAAGTTTTCACACTTAGAAAAACAGTGTGGATTGCTCTGCCTATAATTTTTCAATGTGCTCTTTTTCTTCCACTCTTCTATGTTTGTGCTAGCGGTCAATTGCATCTATAATAACATCTATATCTTATTCTTTTTATTTTTATGGGTCGAATGTGGCAAACATATCGAATTGATCTATATGTACCAAAAGACATGGTTGTTTCCATAGGTGTTGTAGGCGCTGTTGCTACTTCTGTTTTTCTTTGTCTTGTCTCTTTTTTTCTTTTCTTTTCTTTGTTTTCCTTTTTTCTTTCTCTATCATTTGTTTTATCAAGATCTATTTGTTTCCATGTTGCTCTATGTATCTCTATTGCTTCTTATGGTGTTGACTATTTTTTACTGTGTTCGGTGGATAGAATTGCAGTAGTATCATCAACAGGGTTAAGTAGAAGTAATATGGTAGTATCAGGATGAATTGGGAAATCAAATAATTCATCTTTGGTTGGAGGTGATGGAGGTGAGTTAGGGTTTTCAGCTAGTCCAAATTTCTCTTGCAACAAGGATTCTTCAATATTGTTTGTCAATACTGGTTCAGAAGTCGATTCTGTGGGATGAAATAAGTTATTTGAAGGGTCGATAGTGGATATAGAGGGATGTGGTTTTTCTAATAGAGGATGGGGTGGTGCTATAGTAGTATGGTTGATAGATTGAGGAATAAAAAATCAGGTGTTGTTAACACAAAAAAGTGTTCACCTAGCTCTCTATGGTCCAAATGATAATTATACATCATTATCCCACGATTATTTCCTCCATTTTGACCTTCATAACTAAAATTCCACCAAATATGGTCCAAAACATTATTATTCCTCACCCCATAAATATAGAGAAGTTGAGCATTTATTGTGACTTATCCTTACTCTCTCCAAAAAGGACCAAAAAACCCTAAAATGAGAATGGGTAAGAAACCATGGGAAAATACCATGGGCATTACCATTGGTAAAACAAACCTGGATCATCATATAAATACATTGTGAAGGTCTCCCCACAAACATTCCTATAATTTTTATTCATAATCTTACTTTTCACCTTTTTCCATTGTTCCCACATTTTTTCCATATCATTCCCATGATGTATGTTGAGCTTCTTCCATTAACACTTGGACCTATTCCCCCTTTTGACAACCATTAGTGAAGATGACTAGAGAACCAGACCATGGAGCTGGTGGACCATTTCCTCATATGACTATAGTGGCACATGCTACTTAAAGGTATGCTTGTTACCGTTTTTCATTAGTTAGATAAAATATATAAAAACCATAAAAATTATTGTTGTTATTTGTACTACTTATTGGTTCAAGTCGAATTTGATAAATCCTTCTTGCCATGAAATATATCCTATGATACAGTTGATCTAGGGTAGGTTATTTTGCATGTAGTAGTGGAGAAATCCCCATTAAAGCTTTGTCGACTCCACTATATTGATCCCCAAAAATATTTGTTTTTGTAGGAGTTTCTATCAGTTTTTTCTAATTGGGAAGCTTCATCTGTCACATATCTGACCCCCCTGTGGCAGATCCAAACCATTTGTGACACAGTTCCTTTCCCCCTAGCCCAAGTCGATAGCCTTTTCTGAAAAAACCCTCAGTTTTGTCCAGATCGCACCTATCTGATAGAAAGATATGGCCAAGTCGCACCTTTTTCCCCGATAAGCATAACCTAGGTCGTACCTTCTTCCCTGATAAGTGTGACCTCGACCGATGCTCCAAATCACACTTGTCTAGGATCCCAGAGTGATCCCATTTGTTACTGTGACCCAGTTTTATGCGTCCTATCGTGCATAACCTACTAAAACAAATCCTGGAATTAGCGTCCCTTTTTAGTGTAACTTGTTTTTACATTGAGTGGTTAAACTAGACGCTAAATGGGATGTGTCATGAAAAAAACTGAAAGCATCTCAAAAAACATCCTTTTTTGCATCCTAGATAGCATCCTTTATGGAATCCAAAATAGCATCTATTTTTTTTCTTCCAAAATAACGTCCAACTTTTATTCATAAACAATGTCCTATTTTTCTTCCTATAGAGCGTCTGTTATTGCTTCCTAGAGAGCGTCCACTTTTGCTTCCTAAATGGCATCCCAGATAGCACCATATTTGCATCCAATATTGCATCCATTTTTGCTACCACTTTAGCATCCCATTTTGCACCACGTTTTACTTCCAAAATAACGTCCAACTTTTCTTCCTAAATAATGTCCTATTTTGCTTCCATGTTTTCCTCCAAAATAATGTCCAACTTTGCTTCCTAAATAACATCTCATTTTGCACCATGTTTTAGCGCCAAGTTTTAAAACCAATGTTGCTTCTAGATGTAGAACATAGTGGGATTTCGTTTTAGCTCATGTTTTTGCTTCCTTATTAGCACCACAATAGACTTGTTATTTAACACCTACAACCATATCCAATTGTGTGTTATTATTTTTATTATATCCAATTGTTATAATCATTCATTAGTTTCAATGGTTCTGATTTATCATTTACTTCATAATTCTTAAATAACATAATGAAACATTCAATTTAATTGTAGATACAATTATTGAGATTAATTGCATAGTATTTATGAATAAATTTAAGAGAAACATGCAACATTTATCCAAAATAATAATATTAATTTTCTATTAAAAGGTCATCAACAACTTCTGATATATATAAATTTAAAATATAATAATGATAACATCGGCATTATTTTTCAGTCAAAATAAGTGAAATTATAAAACATCATCACATCAATAATCTATCATACAGATAATCATATTAAGGTTAAAAGAACAAGTGAACAATATATAGTGAAAATATCAATATCACAATAAATATTAAAAATCAAAATTTATCAACAGTAATCCAAGTTTATATGTCAGCATGAATTTTCATACAAATCAAAATGACCCAAAATGTAATATGAACTTGGATAATTACAAAAATAGCAATATGTGTCTAGTAGCATGGAGAAAGCAAAAAACATCCACAATATCAATAGAAGCATCAATGGCTACCATCATCATCATCCCCATCCTCATCATCTATCCCAACATCATATCCATCATCATTTTCATTTGATCCAAATGTATCATTATTAGTGATATATTTCTCAAGTACATCGATGGAAACATAATCAATATCATCAGCTTTGTCACCTTCACCGTTTTTCTGCAAATACCAAGAAATAATCAATTTAAAACATTAGTAACAATTTCATTACAAGATGCTTATTCTTTGTTATATTGCAAATATTAGTGTGATCATTTATGCATTCTCATGAGTTTTCCAACCATGAATATAAACATCATCTCATCAACATATAGTAACCACACATATTGTATCCGCAGCCATGCATACACACACATGTACACCATACATTTTCATATCACAATAGAGGAAGACATAGAGGCAATGAACCAAACCCTGAAATGCCATTAGTTGACCCATGTAACTTGAGAAGAGAACAAGCCTACCCATATGAGTATCAACTTAGAATGGCCCGTGACAACATCTAGAATGAATAAAATAAATTATGCTTTACAAGACAATACAATGTTTAGGCCAAATTCTTCTTCAAATATATGCTAACTACTTTTAGAGTTATTGAAGAAACATTGAACTTGAACTTTACCATCTCAAGTGAAAGTTGAAATTAACATGATTCTTTCTAAATCAAAACAAAACTATGAAAGTTGTCTAGTCTATCTTTTGTGAAATTTCAACTGATATGATTTTATTTAAAAAACAAACTAAGGTTATCTTATCTAAACTTAATCAATGGTAGTGAAGATGCTCAGTTTTTAATAAGGATATGCTAAAAGTTTGATCCACTTTATTTAATAATGCTTCAAAACATTAAGGAATTTAACATAGTGGAATCAAAACCATACCAATTGAGACAAAAGGTGTGAGATTATAGACCAACACGTATAATACAAAACTACAAACCAAGCAATACTTTACCATTCATTCAAATTCCATTACAAATATGTTTATTCCTCATTAGGATTTTATTATAAACACACATGGAATTCAGATTTCAATATCTTCGTTAGGATTTGCTACATGAGTAATTCATAGATTTAATTACTTGCTCAATGTTCCATTTGCGACATGAGTACTTTGCCTAACTACAAAGTGGTCAAAGGAACTAGATGCATGTTGCAAGTTCCATCCATTTGCATTCCAAATTTGTGTGAGGGTGGTAATAAAAACCAAGCTGATTTTCTTTAGTACTGCATGTTCAAGTGTACTATTCTTCTTCTGTAACTATACTATGTTAAATACTACTTGTCTAGTTGTAAGAGATACCACCAATTATCATGCTCTACCTCACAAAAAATGCAGTCAAAATCCATAATGATAATCCGATATGGTTCAAACAGTCACACGAAACCTACAACAGTTTCCATTTAAAGTGTTTGACAAAGATTCAAGGCAGATTGCTTCCACCATAAGCTACAGTAGTTGGCTATTAAAGTTCTTATGAAAAGTTGTGCGACAAATCTCTCCCATGCAAGATATGGAAGCCTAATATTGGAGAAGGAAAACCTACATCATTCAATTAGTAGGATTGTAAGGAATTATAGGAGAGGTTGTGAGAAAAACCATGCCCAAAGTCAACCAAGGGAACAATTAACATTTTGATTGGGACATTATAGAGCTGTATCCACTTTAACCACTTGGATTTCTTATACCCATCATATGTGCATAAATACAATTTAAGGAATCAATTCACCACCTCATTTTGGCCATCTATCTACAGATGGAAAGTTGTACTCATCTTGAAGGATGTTCCTTGCAAATTCCAGCTTGAAAACAACTATTGCCAAAAATGAACTCTAAATCTAGGGTATTTAACGCAAATCATTAGGATTTTAGTATAAACACACATGGAATTCAGATTTCAACATCTTTGTAGATTTAATTACTTTGTTATCATTTGCTACATGAGTAATTTGTAGAGTTAATTACTTATTCTATATTCCATTTGGGACATGAGTACTTTTCCTAACTACAAAGTGGTCAAAGGAACTAGATGCATGTTGCAAGTTCCATCCATTTGCAATCCAAATTTGTGTGAGGGTGGTAATAAAAACCAAGCTGGTTTTCTTTAGTACCACATGTTCAAGTCTACTATTCTTCTTGTGTAACTACATTATGTTAAATACTACTTGTATAGATGTAAGAGATACCAACAATTATCATGCTCTACCTCACCAAAAATGTAGTCAAAATCCATAATGATAATCCCATATGGTTCAAACAGTCACATGAAACCTACAACAGTTTCCATTTAAAGTGTTTGGAAATGATTCGAGGTAGATTGATTACACCATAAGCTACAACAGTTGGCTAGTAAAGTTCTTGTGAAAAGTTGTGAGCCAAATCTCTCCCACGCAAGGTCTGGAAGCCTACTATTGGAGAAGGAAAACCTACAACAGTCAATTAGTAGGATTGTAAGGAATTATAGGAGAAGGTTGTGAGAAAAACCATGCCCAAAGTAAACCAAGGGAACAATTAACATTTTGCTTGGGACATTACAGAGTTGTATGAACTTTAACCACTTGTATTGCTTATACCCATCATATGTGCATAAATAGAATTTAAGGAATCAATTCACCACCTCATTTTGGCCATCTATCTACAGATGGAAAGTTGTACTCATCTTGAAGGATGTTCCTTGCAAATTCCAGCTTGAAAACAACTCTTGCCAAAAATGAACTGTAAATTTAGGATCTTTAACGCAGATCATTAGGATTTTAGTATAAACACACATGGAATTCATATTTCAACATCTTTGTAGATTTAATTACTTAGCATTTGCTACATGAGTAATTCGTAGAGTTAATTACTTGTTCAACATTCCATTTGGGACATGAGTACTTTGCCTAACTAGAAAGTGGTCAAAGAAACTAGATGCATGTTGCAAGTTCCATCCATTTGCATTCCAAATTTGTGGGAGGGTGGTAATAAAAACCAAGTTGATTTTCTTTAGTACTACATGTTCAAGTCTACTATTCTTATTGTGTAACTACACTATGTTAACTAATACTTGTCTAGCTATAAGAGATACCGCCAATTATCATGCTCTACCTCACCAAAAATGCAGTCAAATCCATAATGATAATCCCATATGGTTCAAACAGTCACACGAAACCTACAACAGTTTCCATTTAAAGTGTTTGACAAAGATTCAATGCAGATTGCTTCCACCATAAGCTACAACAATTGGCTAGTAAAGTGCTTGTGAAAAGTTGTGAGACAAATCTCTCCCACGCAAGGTCTGGAAGCCCAATATTGGGGAAGTTTAAATTCAACAAAATAGAATAGAAACTAGGGAAACGAGTTTTACAGAAAACAAAACATAACTTATATTGATGTTCATAGATGAATGAAAGAGATCAATGGGGAAGTGTATCACATCATAAAAATGTGTAAGACATCTTTGGATTAAATATTGAAAGTAATACAAAACAAATAAACACAAATGTATGATGATACTAGATAATAAAATTGTTTGTGATACTAGGTGAAAATACAAATTTAATATGGTTAATCAAAGTACCTGGTACACTCATTGATTAACTATGGAATATACAAGGCCTATAACAAGATGACATTTGAAAATAAGTTAGAGCTTGAATTGAAATTAAATTTAATGCCATCGAACCTCACTGTAGAGTCCAATTAGATAGTGGGGTAAATTTTCTTAGGACAATGGAGTAAGGTTACCCTCTGTTACCCCCTGTTTGTATGGGGTAAATTTTGAAAACTTCTCAGACCTTGCAAGAATTTCTTGGAAATGATGGCAGTCATTCCCGACAATGATGGAAGTCATTCCCAGCAATGACCCGCACCATGCTTTCCGGCAATAATGGCAGTCCATGAGACCACATCTCTCTCACTTATATTGTCAAACACTTGGTGTGCTAACACTATTCTTTGGCACTGAGCATACAATGTTACAAGCGCATTTCCTATGAATAAATTCAACTGCAACCCATTTATAATTATGTGGGTATGAATCTCTTTGCCATGTAGATTATGTGCTAACACAACGCATGCTCAGAGCACACTAGAGAATGTATAACTCTTTGGCTGAATGTATTCCTCATGTATTTGGACATATATTTGTAAGGCTTCTTCCTAGAGCTCATTCTGAACACAACCCTTAATCATAACATTCCACAAAAAGGCATGTTGCTGATTTGATATTGTTTTCTTGAATACGAGGCATGCGCCATCCAGACTCTGAAACATGGCATACATGGCCATTATTTTTCCAGCTAAAAGGAGGTTATCCTTGACGATGCTATGAAGCATATGGTCATGAACTATTTTACCTTATGCAAGGGATTTGGTGTTAGTGCATACCTACAACAGATATGCATAGACATCAGGATCCACAGGAACACCTCACTGCTCCATCACATACAAGGAATCCACTGCCTCCCTTACTCTCCCTTTGCACAAGGGATTTGGTGTTAGTGCATACTTGAAAAAGTTATGCATGGACATCGGGATCCATAGGAATGCCTCTCTGCTCCATTGCATACAAGGAATCCACTGCCTCCCTTACTCGCCCTTTTCTACATAACCCACTGATTTTAATCACAAAAACTGTCTTGCTGTTGCTTTTTATTTCTGATCGAATATTAATGACTTCGCCTAGTCTATATCTGGATTGGATTCTATAGGTTTTTGGGTTGTAACGCAATTGGTGATGGTGCTGAAACGAACAATAAAAGGGATCTTCCAGCTCCATCGTTTCCATTGGCACGACATCAGGGATCAAATTTGAAGGGTAGGGTCCCATTTCACTTTGAAGGGTTGTGAGAAATTGAACCCTTCAATGTTGACATGTAAAAATAAATCATTCTTTTCATTTGAAACTGTAAGTGTACAACAAAATTTTATTATTTATTAAAAACATTGTATAGGAAACAAATTACAATAAGAAGAAATCACAAGTGATTCAACATTTACATGGAATTAGTGAGGTAAACCATATACTCTCCCGGTCCCTAGAGCATATAGTTTATTCAACTTAGATAAGGGACAATTCTCTTGAGCCGGTGAAATACTTGGTTGTTAGGTCATTGATAAAATGAGGCATTAGAATTTGGAAGGACCTTTGAATGGAGGATTGATTCAACTTGATGGTGGCTCTATTGGTCATGTGTGATTGGGCCTACCTAAAAGAAAACCCTGGAATGTAATACCTAATGATTTCATGGAGAAACTTTTTTATTAACCCTAAATTCAGCAGTTATTTTTAGAATTGAATCATTTCCTCCCCACATGCTCAAATCAAAGTGATTAAACAAAGGCCCCAATTTTAGGTGGATTATGGATAGTCCCTCCAATGTATATCGATTTTATACCCCAATTCGAAGTAATAAAACAAAATCCCCAATTTTAGGTAGATTATGGATAGTCCCTCCAATCTATATCAAGTTTATCAGCCCTATCGAAAAGGTTAAGTATATATTAGTCCAGTATAAGGAAGAACTTTAAATTATCCAACAAATATCATTACAAGTTGTGTGTCTAATTTCTACCAAAGTCAACAAGGAAGACAAATCATAAACACACGTTTGGGAGGTCCAACGAGGATGTTGAAATCATGTTCTTCAATACATCATTGCGCTCCTAGTCCCTCATTTGTGAACATCCATTGAGGGATTCCATTGTTTAGATATATTGGTAGACAACTTTTATTTCTTGTTTCCACTATTAGAAGGCTAACAGGAAAAGGAAGGGGTCAGAGTCTACAATATTTACAGTGTTGGTTGTTAAATATTTTATCCTTTCAACTATTGGATTTCATTAAGGAAATTAGAACAATTGAAACACTTATATTCAAATATTGTTCTTTCTTTCAACCTAATGTTTACAATTCACAACAGATAAATAACATTGACAGATTTGGAACTCAAATACAAGGCTCTTTCTTCTTGCTCCTCTGCCCAAATGAAGTTGTGGTCCTAGACTATGAAAAGTATACATTATTTTGGTTCTGATTTCATTTAAATACTAGGTTTTTTAAGGTTACGTCTATTGATTATTCGAGACTTAGTCTGGTGGAAACACAATCGCATAATACATTACAAATTTCAAACAACATTTTGGATGGAGAAATTTTAAACCCTTATATTTATAGAACTAGAAGGAACTCCAATAAGAAACACATTGAGCTTTTATCCACATATAAAATGTTACACAAGTGTAAAATTCTATAAATACCTGTAAATTCATGAAAACCAAGTTGACAGCTTAGCTCTGCATAATATTTTGGAGGAAATAGAAATTAGGGAGACACTGAAGCATAGAATTGGAGAGTTGAGAGTCTGTGTCCTGACCTCTGACTGTCCTATACTCATAAACCAAACATAAATATTTGTTTTCATAGACTTCACCCATCTCTTTAAGTTTGGGGAAGCTTAATCCAACCTACCCAACGTTCCACATTTTCTTCTCTTTCTCCTACCTATGAAAAAGGTGGAACCTTTGAGTTTCCCACCTTAGAGGACAATGAGGAATTAAAGTGTGCAACCATTTCCTTCTATAGAAAGATGATTGGAAGAAACGCCATATCAATTCCACAATATCTTGGTGCTCCTGAGTTGGTTTATGTTTCCCAAGGTAGGAGAATGCATGTATGTGCATTTCACATGATTACAAAAAAATCATTTTATAATTGCTTCTACATAACATAGATATATCCGTGCAGGTGAGGGAAAATTGGGTATTGTTTGACCGAGGTTTCTAGATACTTTCAGAGATCATTCTTTGTTATGAGGGTGCTCATGGCGTAGATCAGAGAACCCATGGGAAGAAGAAGAAGAAGAAGAAGAAGAAGAGGACCAAAGTCAAAAGGTGAGGTGAGTGAGGAGGGGATATGTAATAGCAATATTTGCAGGAGAAACCCACTGGTGCTATAATGATGGGAACGGGCCTATCGAAATCGTAGCCATTGTAGACATAAGAAACCATCATAAACAACTTGGGCACAAGAGTTACCATGTAAGCATCCCGACAAATTAAGTAATGATAATATTCAGTTAGGTATATGACAAATTCTTTCATTCTTTCGTTTATTTTAGAAGGTCCCACATTCCAAACCTCTAACTTCTTTATTCTAAACCTTTTATGAGTTTTCGTGTTTGAAACCTCAACCTCCTTTTGTTTTTTCCCTCCAATATCTCCCATATTCAAATACTCATGAACCTCCTTTGCAGTCTATCTAGGCCCGTTGATGGCGTCATTTCTCCTCCTCTTTCTCCTTGGAGTTCGATCATTGCACTTCCTCTTACTGCCATTTATGTTTTCTGGTATCAGAACGTGATGGGAATCATCATTATCTAGCTCCTCTGCATTCGTGTCCTCATACTTTACCTTGTAAAACCCCTTGAACCCTTGAATTTCTTTTGCACGAGCTTACCCATGATGTGCTCCCTACAATCGAACCTGTTTCCTTCTATCGCTCGCGACCTTGTCGAATGATTGTCAGAATGGCGCTAGCAAAAACTAAGTAGTCATGTTCATGGACTTCTAGTTTTATTCTCCAGCCTTAACAATCAATCAAGCAAGATTGTGGGAAGGAAATGAATAATAGAAAATATATGTGGAACTATGTAGTCCAAAAATATGAAAAGAAGAAAATATCTAAGATAATGTACCCCCATACAAAAATTGCTAAGATGAAGTGTGTGTTGGAAAACAATATGAGTGGGATATCTTTTCACTCAAACACATATTTGTGTAGTTAGTTGTCATGAGGTCAAGCATAAGGTCCTAGAATCCCAACAAACTTTGATTTAATTTAAGTAATCATTACTCTAAAAAACAACATTTTAAAATAAAGAAAACTTGATGGAAAACTTTCGTGGGAAAGTAATCATTCTATCTAATTGGTTGTGAGGAGAATCAACAAATTGTATGACACTACTTCAAGAAAAGGAAAGGACAATTGGTGCAAGAGTTGAATATTGAGTTCGGAAAGAGAGTTGTTCAACTAGGAATATTCTGGAAGAGTCCAAATATTTTGATTAAATCCATGGGTGCATTTCAATAAAAAAATTGATGTTATTTAATGTTGTTCCAACCTCAGACAAAATATAAAGCTAGTATAGAATTCCAATATCTTAAGGGAGATAAGTAGAAGCAAAAACCTATTACACACAACCAATAATAATCTAAAGAAAAAAATAAAGGGAGGAACAACAAGAAATGGAATGGAAGGAGAATAAGCATAGTGTGAAATTGGCACAGAATGGACCCTGTCATTTATCATATCATTTCTAGCAAATATGTGGGTCATTGGCCGTGAAATTGTTCTCAAGTCCACAAATAGTAGATCCAAGGAAAATCCATAGATTAAGGACCATAACTTGGAAAGGGGAAGGGAAAACACATGAACATATAAGGAAATCAACCTAAATCTTAGTTCCCTAGTGGTAAAGACACAATCATGCAACTAAGCTAAGGAAAATGCTACTTATGGAAATAAATTTAACACGTTCCATCAACAATAGTGGGAGGTTATAATGATGACATCAATGATTATGGATTTCATGGTTCTATCACACATAAAATTAAGTGTGACACTACCATGTTGAAGATATGTCCATAATCATCCTTGAGTGTGAAAATACATGCACTACAAGTGTGCCTTGGTATACAAAATAACCTTTATTGGCTATTAGGCCATGAATAGACTATGAGACCTAAATGTCTAACATATACAATAAGTATATGAATGATTTTTGTAATTATTCTAGTCTTTGGTTTCATTAGGGACACAACATACCCTTATTTCCAAATGTCCTTTGAGCTCAAATCAAGAAGAGTTTGGGTCAAACAACTAGTTGCACTTAAATTCAATGTTACTTACTACATGTAAATGAACTAGTACTTCCACTAGGGCCAATTGGATGCCATTAGTGTCTACTAAATGTTGTTGGGGACACTCAGATGCAATTAGAACAATTTAGGTGACATTAAGGTAATTTACCCCTCATTAGGATTAATCAAGATTTAAAGTTCCATGATTACGATCATTTAGGTGCCACTATGGTAAATCAATATCCGAAAGCACTGTCACATTCAAATCATGATCATCGACATTGACATTAATATATCTAACATTATGAAAGACGTTTTTCGAACACAATTCCTAGCTTGGTTCCTTTCGAAATTTCTGGCATTATTCCAGGCGATATACCTACATCTATACCTGGAACTATGTTGGATGTTTTATAGGCACAATTCCTGTATCTATAATTGGAACTATGTTGGATGTTTTTCTTACCAAAATTCATGGCACAATTCCTATCGCTAACCATGGATTAATATATGGTGTTATGTTCTTCAGGATGTTTTTTTGGAGGCGATTCTTGGCGTTATATGGGATGTTTTTTTGGACACTATTTGGGATGTTAATTTGGATGCTAATTGAGATGATAATTGTGATGCTACTTGGGATGCTAATTGGGACGCTAATTGGGATGTTAATTGGGACACTAATTGGGATGCTAATTGGGGCACTAATTGGGAAGCTAATTAGGATGCTAATTAAGATGCTAATTAGCGTCCAAAATAGTGCCAAGTTTTAAAAAGGGACACAAATAATGCCATTAAAAGCACCATCCCATAGAAAAGCATCCACTTTGTCCAAAAAATGATCAAAATACACTAAAAGTGATAATGGACGCTAAAAAGGAAGCTAAAAGAGACGCTAATCACAAGGTTTTGTTGTAGTGACCCCATCCTTTCTACTAATTTCTTATCTTGATCGCGATTGTTTTCTAGTTTTGTGTGACCTCGATCACACTTGTTCCACCGATAGGTGTGCCCTGTAGTTTTTCAGTCCTTTTCGGTGTTTGAGACCCTCTTTTCAGACCCCCTGTCTATTTTCTAATCCTTCCCAACCTATTTATTTCTGTATCTGACCCATCACATCCCCTTGGTTTGTCTTATGGTCTTATTCACCTTATATGTGAACCTCTTTAGTCAATATTGGTAGTTGAGATCCCCTGGGTGTTTCCTATAACCTGATCAATTCCTTATGCACTCATTTACTTGTGTACATTTTATTTTATAGAAGAATTAGTTATTTTGCATGATATTTACTATCATTTACTATTATTTATCTACACTTGTGTCTCATTCGTGATTTTGTTGGGGTTTATTTTTGAAATATTGTAACTTTGAAGAACATTCTAAATGCATTTTATTGTTGTAATTCATTGGAGATGTTTTATTCCCCCGTCGTGATGTTATTATTGTATTGGGTCATCATAGAGTCATGAGGTAAAACCTCCATTGTAATTTGGGTCAATAGAACCCTCCAAAATATAATATTATATTTTTTTGTGTCTTCCTAGGTAAACATTAGAGGAAATTTCCACTCAAAATGGGCCTCCTAAGGAAAATTAATAAAATAATAGTTAAAATAAATAAAATAATATTTATTAATTTTGGAGGAAGAAAAGAAAAAACTACTTTTTTTGTTCATATTTTCGACATATCTCCTTGTGAGTTTACTCAAATTTCGACCGGGAGATCTCATTGGATGCGGAATTAAATTACGCATCCAAAAAGTACCCACTCAACATACTTTTGATGGGCCCTGCTACCTGAAAACAAAGAAATACCTGGAAAAACATGATGATGATGTCATCATCACATTTTTTTTCCAGGTTTTTCTTGTTTTTTGGGTAGCAGGGACCATCAAAAGTATGTCAAGTGCGTACTTGTTAGATGTGGAATTTAATTCCACATCCAACAAGCTCTCTTGATCGAAATTTGAGTAAAAACACAGGGAGACATGTCGAAAATACGAACAAAAAGAGTAGTTTTTTTATGATACATATCCCCAAATTTATTATATTAAAAAATTGTTTAAGAGGTGCTCCCTTTTTGAATTTTAAAGAATTTTGATTAGCTAATAGATGATGACATGGAATTTGTATTATTTTTGGAAGGCCCATTTTAAATTGAAATTTCCTCTAATGTTCGACCCAATACGTTTGTTGGGGCTGACCTAGTTAGGTAAAAAGTCAAGTGGAAGACAAGCTATAAATAGAAGAGGTGTGCTCCTCATCTTTACACACAAACTTCACTTGTGTATAGTGCATAGGAGAGAGAGAGACATATATGCAATGAGAAGGAGAACCTATTTGGGGTTTTTTCTTTATACTTTTGATACATCTATATAGAGGAATTTTTGTTGGGTTTTCTTACCATAGAGAGTTTCCTAGGATAAATCTGTGTCTATATTGTGATTTTGTTTCTTTCAGTGATCCTGCATCCACTATTGTTGTGAAATTAAACTGAATACTAATCATATCTAGATAAGGACATTAAATCTTAACATGGTATCAGAGCTAGTCTAAATTGGTAAACTTTCACAAGATGAAGCTATCTCTCCTCTCTCTGTGGCAAGAAATTAGGGTTTTTGTCAAAGTTGGAATTTTGGAGATCTAGTTGTATAGAAAGTTGTGACTCCGTAGAGAGCATATATTGAGCCTTGGATCAAATTTTTTGAGTGGGTATTATTAATTATGTAACAGCAATATTGGGACAAATTATAAACTCACAAGTGATTCAATTGACGAATTAGACATGAAATGATGCAACAGTATTGCAATAGAAGGTTGAAATTCTATATAATCAATAATACAATGAATAATACAATACAGTGTAATGTAGAATGCATGACTACCAAGCTAATTCGAATACTCAATTAGTTCATTCGAATTACATGGATGAGTGTAGCTTAACTGAATGTCAAACACACTCGACACACTTAGTTAACCACTAATATAATCAATAACTGACTCTCACACTAAGTCCTAATTGAATCGAAGTGCAATAGATAACTGATTATAACTGAATGTGACTCAACACATGTAACTACATGTCCAAATCAAGGTGGTAGTGCATCCATAAATCCAAGTAGCTTTGATGGAGTTAACTGAATTGCCACTTATCATCATTAGTGGTTGGAGGTGCCATAGTTGACTCTAGTTCATAAATATTGGCCAAAAATAGACAAATAATAGATGGAGGAGCCTTTAAAACTCATCTTAACTGATTTTTAGGTGAAATAACAAGTAGTTATAAATTAGGTGCACTTATGACACTCAGTTCACCCCAGAATTGCTCCCTGATTGAAGGAGGAAGCTCAGTTAGCCCCCTTGATTGAAGAAGGGAGCCCAGTTAATCTCCCTGATTGAAGGTGAAGGATTAGTTTGCCTCCTTTATTGAAGGAAGGCATGGGTGTGCTCATGTTGATGATCTATTTCCAAGTAAGTCAATTAAACTTAGGATAGTGGGTAAATAGGCCAAAATTGACCAAATAAGTGTGCATGTTGGGTAAATGACTCCAACACCCCCCCTTAAGCTATACTCCGAAGGAGTAAAAATAAAATGCATGAAATTCTAGGTCCCTAGCAATAATGGCCATAGGTCACCCTGTACAAAAATGTAAATCTAACAGTCCTCAAAATAAATCTAAGTGAGGAAAGAGGGAAAACCCAGTGGGAAGAAAATCCCCCCTCAAGTTTAACACTGAAGAAAACATATGATCACCTTGATGAAATCACCCCTAATAGTGAACGAAGGTAAGTGAAATTTTTCTCTGTAAAGCTCTTGGTGAAGATATTTGCAATCTACTCATCTGTAGGGAAGTATTGAAGAACTATGGTTTTGTCATGCACCAGCTCCCTGGTGTAGTGCATGTGAATCTCTATGTGTTTGGTCCTCTTCATGGTAACTGGATCTGTGGAGATATTAATAGTACTTTTATTATCAAAAAATATGATAGAGGACAAAGCACTACTGAAATCAAACGCTGAAATAATGCCTTGCAACCAAACAGCTTGGATGCAAGCATTCACTACTCCCCTATACTCGGCCTCTACTAAAGACAATGAAATGGTGGCCTGCTTTTTGCTGGAATATAAAATGGGGCCACCATCAAACATAAATACATATCCATAAGTGGAATTCGATCAGTAGAATATCCTTCCCAATCTGAATCTATATACCCAAACAACTCTAGCTCCAAATCTGCAGCATAGTGAATGTCATAGGATCTTGTTCCCTGAATATACTGAAGGATCCTCTTGGATTCATTCCAATGCATTTCATGAGGCTGCTGCATGTATATTGATACATAATTCACATAATAACATATATCAGGCCAACAATTACTCAAATAAATCAAGCTACCAATCAGCTAGCGGTAGATATTGCAATCCATGGTAGGAGTGTTTTTTCCCTCTTCAAGGATGACTCTTGATAGGAAAGGGAATATATAAGCCTTAAATTCAGCCATGTTAAACTTCACTAACAGGTATGAAATGTATTTATACTTATTTACCATTGTCCCATCAAAATTTTGTGCAATTTTTATCCCCAAAAATTGTTTCAGCAAACACAAATCGCTCATCTCAAATGCATCATGGAAGGTAGTTTTTATGAATGAAATGGAAGCAAGTGTGGTACTAGTAATAAAGAGATCATAAAAACATAAAAAAATAATAATTAAATTACCATAATACTTCTGTATATAAACAGTCGTATCAGACTTACACCTTTGGAGGTTTTGGGAAAGCAGAAAGGCATCCATCTTGGCATACCATGATATAGGGGCTTGTTTCAACCCATAAAAAGACTTCTGAAATTTGAAAACCAAAGTAGGATATGAAATGTATCCCTCAATATTATTCATGTATATCTCCTTGTGAATATCACCATGTATAAATTCACTCTTAACATCCATATGATGCACTTCCCGGTGCTTAGATGCAGAAATTGCCAAAACTAGACGGATGGAGTCCATCTTTGCCAATGGTGCAAAGGTATCATGGTAGTCCACTCCTTGGACCTGGGAGAACCATTTTGAAACCAGAATTGACTTATAATTTTATTTCGGTATCAAACTATTTCCAAAACACCCACTTTCATTGAACTAATTTCCTTCCAGGTGGAAGGGAAACTAGCTCCCTAGTAGCATTTTTCTGAAGAGAATTAAACTCTTCGTCCATGGCAGCTTTCCATCTCGGATATTTACGAGAATGGTAGTAAGAATTTGGATATGAAAATATAATTAAATAAAATTTCTCTTACAGTAAATCATTATTTCAATATATCGCAATACCTTCTCTTTGAAATTCAGACCGGGTTCTTCTTGGATCAGCAAGATTTCCAGTGTTTTCCCCAGCGAAAGAAAGTGTCTTCTTGGCACAAGTTGGGAGATATGTTTTCACTTCAGAATATTATATTTATTTATCACTGATAGAATATATAATTTATACAAAATCAGAGTCAACGCTCCCATTTTTGTCACCCAAATTGTCAGTAGAACAGGCAGGAAAATCAACAGAATTTTCTTCAACTAGCTCTATCTCTTGGAGAGGCTCATCAAACTTAACACTTATTTCGATGAATTTTTTTTTGTTATGATATTCAGTAGCTTGAATCATTTATATAATTCAGGATACATAATAGACAAACATTCAACACTTTGCGGTTGCAAATATTTCCTCTTGTCAGACGGAATCTGGGCCCATGCAGTGGACCCAAACACCCTGAAATTTGACACATCTGGATTTTGTCCAAAATAGGATTCGAAAGGTGTCTTATGCTTCATGGAGTAATATAATCTATTATTAATGTGTGCTGAAACATTCATGGAATCAGCCCACAAATTTTCAGCCAATCCTTTTTCTTCTAGCATGGATGTGGTCATCTCCTTTAGAGAGCGGTTTTTCCTTTCCGCTACACCATTTTGCTGAGGGGTGTAGGGAATGGAATGTTGGATATTGATCCCACTGTCAGAAAATATATTCAGTAAATCATTAATTATATATTCCCCACCATTATCAGATATCATGTATTTGATCTTTTTCCTAGAGGCATTCTAAACCAGTGCTTTCAATTCTATAATTTTTTCAAAAACTTCTGACTTTTTCTTAATTAAAAACACCCAGGTGTATCTAGAAAAATCATATATGAATGTGATAAAATACCGATATCCTTTCATGGATGTGATGGGAATTGTTCCATTTCTATCCAAATGTAGCGGCCCCAAGATACTTGATGCACGACAATCCTTCCCCCGATCAAACTTATGCTCAAGGTGTTTTCCCACAACAAAACCCTTGCAAATTCCTTTGGTAGTTATGATTGTCGGGAGGCCTTCAACCATGGAATTTTTCTGTAGCTTCTGCAAGTAATTAAAATTTAAATGACCAAATCTATCACACCAAAGTCTACTGACCTCATTTCCATGAGGCAGAAGAGTGTTGGGCTTTGCATCCACCAGAAAATGGGAAAACTCATAGGCTTTTGCATGATGGTTTGAAAATCCGATTGCAACAAGTTTCCCAGATGAAATATCATTGATTTCCACATCATTGGGGCTGAAGGTTACTCTCTTGGGAACTCCAGTATGAGTCATTTGATAAAAAACTAGGAGGTTGGAGGCAAGAGAGGGTACATATAGAACATTGAAAAAGGAGCCATGTTCAATATTTTATTGTTCCTTGTCCTTTTGATATGATGGTGGAATCATCTCCCATGTGGATGGGGATGCTATTATCAATGTTCATTGAGGAAAAAGAATCTCTTCTTTCCATCATGTGATTCAAATCTCCAGATTCTATGAGCAGAGCTGTGGGATTTTAGGTGCTTTCCATGAGAGCATGACCTCTTTCTTGTTGGGGATACCAATCTTGATTATCTCTCCTTCGAATATTCTCAGGGAGATTGATGTTGTTTCTCTCGAGGAGAGAAGTCATCTCATTAATTTTATTCTTCATGCAGGAATGCTCAGGGTGGAATCCCTTCCCACAGTAACAACACTTGACTTTCTCCTTGCCTTGATGTCCTTTGTTCTTGTGTTTCTTAGAGCCGAAAGGCTCCTCTTACTGGTTCTTTTATTTAGGATTTGGAGCATCTACTTTAGCCTTTGTATTCTTCTGCTTCCCTTTTCCTTTTGAACCTTTTGACCTTGAAGAAAAAAAATCTTGACCTTTTGAGGATCTAAGGATCCCCATATAAACAAGCTTATCATGCTTGTTTGTAAGAGTCTTGATGAAGGCATTTTCCAATTTGGGGTTGTTAGCTTCCCCATGTGGAATGATGAAAGAAAGACGAAATAGTCTAGACCCAATTTGGAGAGGATAGCTAAGATGAGATGGTCATATTCCTTCTCCACCTTGCTTTGCTTTAGCTAGAGCACTAGATGCTTGAATTTTGTGAAATATTCATTCATGGATTCAAAACTGCTTGGATTCAAGGAGATCAATTCGTTCTGAAGGTGATAGATATGAAGATCATCCTTTTTATCAAACAAGGTAGTGAGATGGTCCCAAATATCCTTTGGTGTATTCAATCCTGAGATGTGGAAAAGAAGATCCTTAGAGATATACAAACATAGAAATCCATAGGCCTCATCCAGTTTATTCTGGTATTTTATCTTCTCTGCAGCAGCATTAGGCTCTAATTTTGTGTTCATTGTGACCCAGTAGAGCCCTCTTGAATGGATCTAAATATCCATATCTTCCTTCCATTGATGGTAATTGAAAGAGGTGAGGAGATCCAGAGAATGAGCCATGGAGCTACAGTAGAGAATCCAAAGAACCTATAAAAACCTGTAATCAACATAATAAAGTCACCGTAAGGTTGAACAACCTACACATTTCAGGTTTTCATCACACCCATCATAATTGATCAAGCAAGCTTGATAAAAAATTCCTTAACTTGGGGTATTAAGTTGTAAACATTCTGCTTCTAGTGCAGTGCTGGAATTTGAGATTTTTCTCAATTTTGCATGCAATATCCATCAAAAATCATGTTTTTGAAGAAAATAGCTTTGTCCCACCGTGGCTCTAATACCATATTAATTATGTGACATCAATATTGGGACAAATCATAAACTCACAAGTGATTCAATTGACAAATTACACATGAAATTATGCAGCAGTACTACAATAGAAGGTTTTAGTTCTATATAATCAATAATGGAATGAATAATACAATACAATGTCATTCTGAAAGCATGAATGCCAAGCTAATTCGAATACTCAAGGAGGTCATTTGAATTACATGGATGAGTGTAGCTTAACTAAATGTCAGACACACTTGACACACTTAGTTAACCACTAATATAATTAGTAACTGACTCTCACACTAAGTCCTGACCGAATTGGAGTGCATAGATGACTCAATCTAACTGAATGTGACTCAACACATGTAATTGCATGTCCAACTCAAGGTGGTAGCACATCCATAACTCCAAGTAGCTCCGATGGAGTTAACTGAAGTGCCAATTGTCATCAGAAGTGGTTGGAGGCGCCATAGTTGACTCCAGTTCATAAATATTTTCCAAAAATAGATAAATAATAGATGGAGGCACCTTTACAACTCATATTAACTGATTTTAAGGTGAAACAAAAATCAATTAGCAATTAGGTTCACTTATGACACTCAGTTCACCCCAGAATTGTTCCCCGATTGAAGCAGGAAGCCTAGTTATCCTCCATGATTGAAGGAGGAAGCCCAATTAACCTCCTTAGTTGAAGGCGAAGGATTATTTGGCCTCCTTGATTGAAGGAAGGCATGGGTGTGCTCATGCTGATGTTATAGTGTGCTCATTTGATGCCAAGTAAGTCAATTAAACTTAGGATAGTGGGTAAATAGGCCAAAACTGACCAAATAAGTGTGCATCTTGGGTAAATGACTCCAACAGGTATATCTCTAGGAAATTCAAAACCTAGCTTGGATCTCGACCAGAAAACTACAGAAAATAAAAAAAGTAGAAAACTGCAAAAAATCTAGATCAGAATCTCGCAAGTCAATTTTGAGAAGTGAATATTTGGAATCTCCAAAAACCAAGTGTACCAGTAAACTCACCTCATTCAATTGAATCTCTTGGTAAGTTCAGTTTTGTATTTTCATAGTTTTCATTTTTTAGTGACCTACTCGATAAGATGGCCCAAGCACAAATCTTGAGGACAAGCTAGAAGACAATCTAGAAGACATATAGAATTTCTGACCATTAAAATATAGAATTGGAATCATTCTTAGAGATAATGATTTTACAAATACATCAAGCAAGAAGTTTCAGAACATGAAGAGGATGAAGCTAAGGAGAAGCACAATAAGGACCTGATTAAGACAATGAGGATCATTGTTGATTCTATCAAATATCACTTAATTCCTTAAGTGTCATCCAAAGAGACCCCAAAGGATATGTATGATTCCTTATCTAGAATGTATGAAGGAAGGAAAATCAATATAAATATGATTTTGAGATCTCAATTGAAGAGTACCAAGGTGAGCCAAGAAGAATCCATTCAAGACTACTTCAGAAGGGTCTCCTAGTTCAAGTAGAAACTAGAATCCATTGGAGACTCCCTTGTTGAATATGATCTAGTTATGAATTCTCTCAATTTTCTCAGTAGACCTTGGGACTCTTTCATTCAGAATATGTGATCCATAAAGGAAAGCATGAATTTTGGCATTGTGTGGGAATATTGAATCCAAGAGGAGGCTAGAGTAGCCAATAGAGAAGCTCTTAAAGAAGATCATCAAGCCATTTCCACCCATACCAAAAGAGGAAGAAGTCAATATAGATTCAATAAGGAAATCCACAAGGAGTCTCAACCTCCCAAGAAGTTCCAAAGGGCAAGAGGAAACACTCAAAGGAAAAACTACTCCAACTTTCAATGTTTCAATTGTAAGAATATAGGTCATATTGCCAGAAATTGTCAATTGAAGAAAGAATAATACAAGAAGAGGAACAACAAAATACATCATGTACACCTAGCTGAAGATGAAGAAGAAGAGAAAGAAGGACCTCGAAGAAAACAAGCAAAAGAAGAAGATACATAAGAGTATGTATTATTCTCTGCACTATCTGGGTTCATGACACCTAAAGAAGATACATGGCTTATTGATAGTGGTTCTTCAAAGCACATGACATAACAAAATAAAAATTTGTCAAAACTTGAAGAGAAGAACTCTCCTCAAAAGGTATCATTAGGAGATGAATATCAATATCCTATCAAAGGAATTGGTTTTGGAACCCCCATGAAGATGAAGGGAGTCTTATATGGATCAGGTTTGAAGAAGAATTT
This sequence comes from Pseudotsuga menziesii, assembly GCA_001517045.1. NCBI lineage: Eukaryota > Viridiplantae > Streptophyta > Pinopsida > Pinales > Pinaceae > Pseudotsuga > Pseudotsuga menziesii. Next base: position 686,850 of record LPNX011114008.1, on the reverse strand, counting down.
ACTTTCTATCTCAGCATTAGATAAGAAAAGATATATATTTTCATTCATAAATGGACAAGTAATTATGTGTCCCAAAGGAAAATCAATTGAACATGAAGTTGTTATTGGTGAAGATGGAGGAGGCTTATATAAACTCAAGGGACATTCAGAAACAACCCTTTTTCATGACACCACTAGCCCATGTGAATTATGGCATAGAATTATTTCTCACATCAACTACAAATCACTACCCCATGTGAGAAAAGTGGTCATAGGTTTACTAGATTTGAATATCGACCATGAAGGAACTTGCAAAGGACGTGCAAAATGAAAGACTATCAAAAATCCATTTTCAAAGAGTGAAACAAATACCAAAGGTATGTTTGAATTCATTCATTGAGACGTATGTGTTCCAATTCACTCCACATATTTGTGTGGTTATGAATATTATGTTACATTTATTTATGACTATTCAAGACAGACATGGGTATATTTCTTGAAAACAAAGGATGAAGTATTTGGAAAATTCAAGGAATTCAAAGCCTTAATAGAGAATCATTCAGAAAGAAGAATCAAGACACTCATAATAGACAATGGTGGAGAATATACTTCAAAAGAGTTTGAATCCTTTTGTTAAGAAGATGGAATCAAGAGGGAATTAACCACTCCCTACAATCCTCAATAGAATGGTGTTGCATAAATAAATAATAGGACCATTATGGAAGAAGTGAAGACAATGATACATGATCAAGATATGCTAATGCATCTATGAGTTGAAGTAGAAAGAATGACAATTTATTTCCCAAATAGATTATCCCATAGTTCCCTTGGATTCAAGACTCCAAAATTGATGTTCATAGGAAAGAAGCCTAAAGTGAGGCACCTCTAGATATTTGGTTTCCCAGTATATGTTCACATACCAAAAGAAAAGATAACTAAGTTGGACCCTTATGTAAAAAAAAGGAATATTTGTTTGATACTGAGAAGTATCCAAATCCTTCAGAATATACATTCCAGGATTCCATCACATGGAAATTAGTATAGATGTCACATTCAATGAAGAAGTAGCTCTCAAGAGATCCAGAAAATGGAAGCATGAAGTATTAATCTTGCACATTGATCTAGGAACAAAGAATCAATCTCATAAAAGAATAATCAACAAATAACTCATGAAATGGTGTAATCAGTCTACAGGAATAGTAGTTGCTCAGTATTCACATAAAGAATGAATAGTTACAATAACAATGTCATGCAATAGCTTGAATAAATGAGGAATTTGAATACCTAAGGACGTCATTCGAATTCAATGAGTGAGTCTAGCTTAATTGACTGTAAGCCATTGGTTCACACTATGTTAACCACTTGACCAAAACCTTAATTGACTCACCAAACTCTAACTGAAGTTGAAGTGCAATAAATGACTGAATCTCAACTGAAAGAGATCAAACACATGTCATAGCAAGCCAACCATCAAGTGCTAATGCTTCAATGACTTCAATGAACCTCGATGAGGTTAACTGAAGCTGAACTGATCATCAGAAGTTGGTGGAGGTACCCTTGTTGACTCCAGATCATTAAATGATAATAAATAATCATTAAATAATATATTTAATGAGAGGAGGAACCTTAACTAACTGGTTGAACTGATTGTAACCACTAGTTAGCAATTAGGTGCATTAATATCATTCAAATCACCCCCAGAGTGCTCCAGTTAGCCTCCTTGACTGTAGGAGAAGGCTAAGTTATCCTCCTTGACTGTAGGTAGGTGTGGGTGTGACTGGATGATGTCAATTAATGCTCCACTGATGTGAATTAATGTCAATTATACTTAGGATAGTGGTTTAACTAGGCCAATTTGACCAAAAGGAGTGTGTATGGTGGTAAATGTCTCCAACACCCCCCCTTAAGCTATACTCAGGAAGAGTTATAAAACATAGATGCATAAAAATTCCAGGGTCCCAGAAACAAAGGCCATAGGTCACCCTGAACAATAAAGTAACTGCTTAATATAACCAAGGAAACGGGGAAAACCTCATGGGAAAAATACCCCCCCTCAAACTAAGCAGTAAATCAAGAATTGTTTCTTCTATGCAGTAGCAACCTGAGACTGTGCATGTGAACCTATGAATCCAAAATAAATGAATATGTCTAGAGGAATATTCCACTTTGGAAGAAGAACAATACACTCAACTGGATCAGAAATATGAACAATTGCATGATCAAAATTGGACCCATGTAGAGCAACTGAAATCATATGAAGAAAGAGGAAAGGTTATTGAGGATTCAAGCCATGTGTGGAACACTCAAGAAACTGATATGTTTCAGCCTTGAACAGAAAACCATGAGTGGTAAAATCAGCCCCAATTTTTAGGAGAAAGTGTCTAAGCGGATGAAGAATGTCTTCCTCTTTACTAGTTTTGTGAGGAGATGAGCATGTGACCAAAGGTAGAGAAGCCCTGGGACTCTGGAGAGTGAATGATTGAAATACATAATATTATATAGCTTCATAAATAGCTAATTATTCAAAAAATAAAATATGATAAACCTCATAAGAGGAAACTAACACCAAATCCCCAGCGGCAAAATTGAAGAAGAATTGCAGTACTTGATTTTTCACACCGGAATTGGTGAGAGCAGCTACAAGCATGACTGAAAGCTCTTGGAATTGAAAATATGAACCAAATAATATCATATTAGAAATTAAATCAGATCTAAATAATTTCACAACAGATCCAAAACTGTTAAATGAAATCAAATCCCCAACAGCAGTTTTGTAGGAGACTTGCGGTACTTGTTTCTTCACACAGTTGATGACAACAGTTATAAGCAATACTGAAGGTTTATGAACCTGAAATTTTGAACCAATAAATATTATATCAGATCCAAATAAGATCATATCAGATCCAATAAGGTTCATATCAGATCCAAAATTATGGTCAACCGAGACGGTGGATGCATAGTTGTCTTTTTCTCCAAAATTCTAAATTTTGGTGCATGCAATCCTGCAGGATTGTGCTAGAAGATATAGATCATGGGGAGTGCATGTGTCACTCTTATAATCTTATATTTCTTCCAAAATATCCAATTTTTTAAATATTTGCACACCAGCAACAATATTAGAGGGAGAAAAATCAAATTTCTCTTCACTTTCGGAAGCAATTACTGGTAAATTTTGCACAAAATTCAAAGGAAAACCATCGGTGAATGTTTGCATGGAAGTGCAACAGTATTTTTATTCAATATTAGAGATTTGAATGTCTTCTTCTGTTTCAGAAACATGAGGAGATGATATATCAGAGATCTCATGAACTTCCGAAGCATAAGGAGAAGGAGTCACTGCATGGAGACTTTCTTCAATTCGAATTGAATGTGTAGAAGATTCTGCTTCATATTCATCTTGAACAACTTCATCAGAGAGAGTAGAGGATGAGAATTTTGAGTAAAGAACTCTTGTTATGCTGGATGTGATCTCCAAAGTGCAATTATGATCCTCATTGTGCTTGTGTATTCAACAGAACCAATAAGGTAGCACAAGCTAGTAGAAAGGGCCAGACATATTGCTCCAAAAGCTCTGTCACAATCATTTATCTAGTCATTATCATTCTCATAAGACTCTTTTCCAAGTCTAATAGACACCTCATAGAGACCTCATCTCTTCAAAGATGCAATCATCTTCAACTTCCATTTCGAATAGCTTGTGAATGGGGTGAGAAGAGGGATTGATAAGCCCATTCGAATTTGTACTTGTTAAAACCTACAAATCAAAACAAAAGCGGCACCGTAAGGTCAGATAGCCTGCACATTCTAGGATTTCATCACACCCAGCACAGTCAATCAAGAAATCTTGATCAACAAGTTCTTTACTTGGGGTATTAAGTGGTAAGCCTTGGCTTCTAGTGCAGTGCTGGATTTTTGAGCTATTGCTCAAATTTCATGGCGAAATCTGTCAAAAAGCTTGTTTTTGAGAGATAGATATTCGTCCTGCCATAAGCTCTAATACCATATTAATCTTGCACATTGATCTAGGAACAAATAATCAATCTCATAAAAGAATAATCAACAAATAACTCATGAAATGGTGTAATCGGTCTACAGGAATAGTAGCCGCTCTGTATTCACATAAAGAATGAATAGTTACAATAACAATGTCAAGAAATAGCTTGAATCAATGAGGAATTCAAATACCTAAGGAGGTCATTTGAATTCAATGAGTGAGTCTAGCTTAACTGGCTGTAAGCCATTGGTTCACACTCTATTAACCACTTGACCAAAACCATAATTGACTCACCAAACCCTAACTCAAGTTGGAGTGCAATAAATGACTGAATCTCAACTGAAAGAGATCAAACACATGTCATAGCAAGCCAACCATCAAGTGCTAATGCTTCAATGACTTCAATGAACCCCGATGAGGTTAACTGAAGCTGAACTGATCATCAGAAGTTGGTGGAGGTGCCCCTATTGACTCCAGATCATTAAATAATAATAAATAATCATTAAATAATATATTTAATGAGAGGAGGCACCTTAACTGACTGGTTGAACTGATTGTAACCACCAGTTAGAAATTAGGTGCATTAATATCACTCAGATCACCCCTAGAGTGCTCATGTTATCCTCCTTGACTGTAGGTAGGCATGGGTGTGACTGGGTGATGTGAATTAATGCTCCACTGATGTCAATTAATGTCAATTATACTTAGGATAGTGGTTTAACTAGGCCAATTTGACCAAAAAGAGTGTGTATGGTGATAAATGTCTCCAACACGAAGATGCATATGAATAAGATGCACCTCTCGGAAATATCGAAGCTGCACCCTCTCCTGAAGATGAAACATCAGAGGACCATGATATACCAGAACCTAAATAACCTCCTACTATGAATATATCATGAAATACAAATCTTTCTTGGGTAAGAGAAATTATACAAGAACTAGAAAAGTATAGAACTCCAGAAGGCTCCACAAGAGTAAGCAAGAAGTCAAATCCATTTTCCATTTATGTGGCTTTAATGTGTGATCTTGTAGATCAAGAACCTACCATTTATGAAGAAGCTATACAGAAGAAAGAATGGGTAGAAGCAATGACGGAAGAATACCAATATATAATGAGGAATGATGTTTGGGATATAGTTCCCAAATTAGAAAGTAAAAGTATGGTATCTTCCAAGTTGATCTACAATATAAATCATGCATTTCACGAAAGTATGGATAAATAGAAAGAAAGGTTTGTGGCTAGAGGATTCTTTCAGAAAGAGGGATTTGATTATGAAGATACATTTTCACCAGTAGTAAGGTACACTTCCATTAGAACCATCATGGAACTTCCATCCATGATGAAGTGGAGTTTACACTAGATGGATTGTGAAAACAACCTTCCTGAATGGTGTTATTGAGGAGGAAGTGTAGGTACAGAAGCTACAAGGATTTAAAGTTGAATACAAACAGACTCACGTATGTAAGTTGAAGAAACCTTTTGAATGGATTGAAGTAAGCCCCTAGAGATTGATATTGAAGGATAGATAGATTTTTTACGAGCATGGGATTTACCAAAAGTAAATTTGACCCTAAACTTTAATTTAAGGTAATGTATGATGAACCTGTCATATTATTCCTATATGTGGATGATTTATTTATGTCAAGAAATGAGAAACAAATTGTAGAGTGCAAGAAGAAGCTAGTTCAAGAATTTAGATGAAATACCTTGGATTGATACACTATTTTCTTAGAGTAGAAGTATGGAAGAGCCCAGAAGGAATCTTTCTCAACTAAGGAAAGTATGTTGTGGAAATATTTAAAAGATTTGATATGTTTGAATGCAAATAAATGGCCACACCCATGGATACCAACCTGAAGTTTTAAGTCGATGAGTCATTAGAGTTAGTGGATATGACTCAGTATAGGCATATTATTGGGTCCATAATGTATGTGACAAATACCAGGCTAGATATATGCTTTGTTGTGAACATTGTGAGTCAATATCTATTTAAACCTAGACGTGTTCACCTGGTAGCTGCAAATCATGTGATGAGGTACCTAAAAGGTATGATAGAATTTGGTCTATACAATGTTGGAGATCATGAATACATATTTTATGGTTATATAGATGCATATTGGGTTGGAAGTGTCTCAGAAAGGAAGATAACCTCAGGTGGATGTTATTGTCTGCGACCCACCATGATCTCATGGTTTAGTAGGAAGTAGTACAATGTTTCTCTCAACAGAGCTGAAGCAGGGTATATAGCACTTGTTCTTCTAGTTGTGAAGCCATATTGCTTCGAAATTTGATGTTAGGTGTATTTGAGCTGGATTTGGATACCACAATGATTCTATGTCACAACAAGAGTTGCATAAATATAAAGGATAACCTATTGTTCCATGAAAAGTCAAAGTACATAGAAATCTGAAATTTCTACATACAGGATATGGTACAGAAGGGAGATATAAAGCTCTAGAATATGAGTACTTATGAGAAAGTTACTGATGTGTTGACTAATCCTCTATCTATATTAAATTTCAAATACTTCCATGAAAATATTGGTGCGATTTGAAAAGACCTTCATCGAAAGGGGGAGCAATGATGATGATGTTGCAGACCTTCCTCGAAAAGGGGAGCAATGATGATAATGTTTCTAACCTTCCTCGAAAGGGGGATAAATGATGATGATGTTGAAAAAATTTCTCAAAAAGGCGGAGTAATGATGATGATGTTTCATTGGGATTGTATCATCCCTGGAAATTAGTCCTAAAGTGATCCACAGACTTTTCTTTATGTTTTGTGGTGGGATTGTATAATCCCTAGACATTAGTCCTTAAGTGATACACAAAGTTTTGTCTTCATGTTGTGGTGGGATTGCATCATCCCTAAAGTGATATGCAGAATCTTGTCTCCATGATGTGGATAGGATTGCATCATAATTTTAATTATGTCCTAAAGTGATAGGCGTTAATCATCCTATAATTGGATCATGTGTGTTGCAGGTTATGTTTCTCCATATCATGTTGTTGTTGACCAATAGATCAAGTGTTGATTCAGATGACAATGTTGCTGATGTTAGAATAATCAAACCCATAGTATTACCCACTTAGACATTAATTCATTTATTTTTGTCTTATTTTCCTAGTTCATGAGTCCCACCATGTTCAAGTTGTTAATTGCCTATCCATAGAGGTCAAACTTGCCATCTTTGACTCATGTAGCACTTGGGAAATCCTTAGGAATAAAATCTAATTTATTCCTGGCCTCCTAGGCACCCTTCTGCTTTTTCTTCTTTGTTGACTGCTTTTTCAGTTTTTAAAGCACATAAGGAAAGCAAGACTAGGTGAGGTGAACCTGTTTTATTCCCCTTTCATCCTCCACTCTTTCCTCCATGTAAAAGCATGTATGAGCTGACATTTCACCCCTCATTAGCTTGCCCATGTGCCCTTGCCAATTCGTGAGCCTCATGACAGATTTGGGATCAGCTTTTTACACCTATGGGGATTTGCCTATTTTGGGTAAGCCTGCTTTATGCTAGATTTGGATGCTTCCTCATGAATTTTATTTATTCATGTATTCTATTTATTTAGCAGCCTAAGATATTACAGGGTTGGCTATTGTACACTGAGTTAATATAATTTTGTGTTACAGCTCCATTTTCAGTCTCCATTGTTGACAATTTTGCATGATCAATTGTAATTTGTTGTGAGTGAAATTAATCTATTGCTGGTCAGAATTTCTACATGGTATCAAAGCCATTGTAGGTTGTTGCTCTCCTTCAAAAATTGTTTTGCAGGTCTGACATCAAGACTGGGAGACTTCTACTGACAGCTGGGACAGATTTTCTAAAGCTATGGATTCATAGAAAACTATCCTCACTCCCTTCAACTTTTTTGAATGGAAAGCAGAGATGGAGATCTTGTTGAGTGTGAAAGGCCTCTACAGGGTGACTATGGCTATAGAATCAGAGCCCAATGCTGCTGCAGAGAAGATCAAATGGCACAATCGGAGAGATGAGGCTTATGGCCTCCTATGTCTCAGTATTTCCCGAGACCTCCTTTTTCATCTCGATGGATTAAATTCACCGGATCAAGTATGGGATAAAATTTCTGAACTCTTCAGAAAGACAGATGAGATGAGGGGACACCAGATGGAAAATGAGCTGATTTCCCTGAGTCCCAGTAATTTTGAATCCCTGCAGCTATATTTCTCCAAGTTCAAAGCACTAGTTTTGCAGCTGAAACAGTGTGGTATTGAAAAGAAAGATGATCAGCTCGTATTGGCCATCCTCTCAAATCTAGGACCTGACTACTCAGTCTTTGTTTCGACCTTCTATGCCACAAAACTCACAGCTCGAACCTGGAAGATGCCTAGCCTTGCAGATTTCATGGAATCTCTCACACAAGAACAAGACAAGCTGGTGATGATGGGCACCATCAAACCATCCAAAGATCAATCTTTGATTGCTGGAGATTCGAAGGTAAATTCAAAAAGCAAGAAGAAAGCGAAAAAGCCACCTGAGAAAGGAAGAGACAAGAAACAGTCTCCAGAGGATCAGCAAGGTCCCAAGAAAAATACCCAGAAGAAGAAAAACAAAGGTGAAATGAACAAGTGCTCATACTGTTTGAAGGGCAATCACACTAAAATCTCTTGTATGAAAAAGCAGATTGATATCTTGACCAATCTCCTGGAGAAGAATGGCATCTCCCTTCCAGAAAGCTCAAAGAAGAGAGAAGGAGGATCAAGTTCCGATGGTAGAGAGAGAGTTCATGCTCTAGTTGCTAGCACATCAAGCTCACCCAGTTTTATCATATATTCTGGAGCTTCAAGACACATGGTTTCGACTAAGGAGGCCTTCTCCTCACTGGATATGTCGAAAGGACCATCTATTGTACTGGGAGATGACTCTCTCACTGAAAGCAAAGGCAAAGGAAGGATAGATCTTGATCATGGCAACTTCAACAATGTGCTCTATGTCCCTGGTCTCGCCTCCAACCTTCTATCAGTGTACCAGATGAGCCACACTGGGTCTCCTAAGAAAGTCACATTCTCACCAGATGAAGTTGAGATCACAGAAATCTCAAGTGGAAGAATCATTGCAAAAGGAGTAGCGAATCATGCTCAAAAGGTATACATGTTTTCACACTTCCTGCCTTACTCAAACCCCTCTGCTCTTCTTATCCATGCTAATGAAGCTAGCAAGCTATGGCATGAAAGATTTGGCCATTTAAATTACAAATATTTATCTGATCTTAGTGAGAAAGATATGGTCATAGGGTTTCCCAAGATAAAAATTTCCAAAGGAGTATGCCAAGGCTGTATCCTAGGAAAACACCCAGAGCACAAATTTGAGAAAGCCAGCCATGAGAGAACCTCTGCACCCCTCGAGCTGATTCACAGTGATGTTGCTGGCCCATTCCCTCATATGTCCATGAGTCAGGCCAAATATGTATTGACCTTTATTGATGCTTTTTCCAGGTTTTGTTGGGTTCACTTCATGAAACACAAGTCAGAAGTTTTTGGCCTATTCAAAGTCTTCAAGGCTTTGGTTGAAAACCAGTTTGGAAGAAAACTCAAGGTAATCAGGTCTGACAATGGTGATGAGTATGTCAAGACTGAGTTTATTAACTATTGTGCAGATGCAGGTATTCAGATGTAGCATTCTATCCCCTACACACCACAGCAAAATGGTGTTGCAGAGAGGAAGAACAGATCACTGAAGGAGATGGCAACATGCATGATGGAGGCCAAAACTTTTCCACCAAAGTACTGGGCTGAAGCTATCAACTGTGCAGCCTATATTCAGAATAGGGTGCCTCACAAACAGTTGGATGGCATGACTCCCTTCGAAGCATGGAGTGGGCACAAGCCAGATGTGACCCATTTCAGGATTTTTGGCTCAAAGGCATGGGCTAGAATCCCAACAGAGAAGAGGAAGGCTTTGCAGCCCCAAAGCCAAGAGTGTATTTTTGTGGGATACTATGAATATTAAAAAGGGTACAAGTTGATAAACTTGAGAACAAACAAATCCTTCATTGAAAGGTGTGTTCAGTTTGAAGAAGAACCCCTTGCAGATGTGGAAATTGGTGAAGCCTCTTCACCACCTGAACCTCAAGAAGTAAGTAAAGAGTTTGTTGAACATGATGATTCTGATTTGTCTGATGGATATGATTTTATTGCAGACACAAAAATCCCCACAAGGCCTAAATGGGCATCCAAGACACTACATGCAACAGGACAGTTAGCTGGGGATCCCAATGACCCAAAGAGGACTAGATCTCAATTTGAGAGTGGTCTGTGCATGAAGGATCCTGAGTTTGCTGAAAAATTCTATTTTATGGTGGAGTTTGATCCCCAAACATATGAATAAGCAGCAGGAGATCCAATATGGCAAGCTTCCATGAATGAGGAGTTCAACTCGCTACAGAAAAGCAACACATGGGAGCTAGTGGATCTTCCTCTTGGGAGAAAACTAGTACAGTGTAAGTGGGTCTATAAGACCAAATTTGCTGCTGATGGTTCACCACTAAAGTACAAGGCTATATTGGTAGCTAAATGCTACTCATAGGTTCATGGAATTGATTACAATGAGACTTTGGCCCCAGTGGCAAAGATGGATTCAATCAGGCTAGCTCTAGCCATTTCAGCATCAAGGCAATGGGAGGTACATCATATGGATGTAAAATGTGCCTTTCTGAATGGTGATCTCACTGAGGAGATATATATGCAGCAGCCCCAAGGTTTTGCTACTGACCATTCTCTTGTGTGTAGGTTGAGAAAGTCATTGTATGGGCTAAAGCAAGCCCCCAGGGCTTGGTATGCCAAGATAGATATCTTCTTGCTATCTCTGAATTTTGTTCGGTGCAAATCAGATTCGAATGTCTATCTGAAGGTAATTAATGGTTCATTAATGATAATTGTGTTATATGTTGATGACCTCCTCATTACAGGAAGCTCATAGGCTGAGATTGCTTCCCTAAAAGGAGCTATGAACCAAGCCTTCTCCATGACAGATTTGGGGCTCTTAAGTCAATTTCTGGGGCTTGAGATTGCTCAAACCAAAGCTGGAATCAAGGTGCACCAGTCCAAATATGCCTTGGATTTGCTATGCCTTGGATTTGCTGATTAAATTCAGAATGCAAGATTGCAAAGCAAGCAAAACTCCTTTCCTTTCAGGAGTGAAGCTGGAGGAAGATGATTCTCCACCGATGGTAAACAACACTTTGTATAGACAGTTGATTGGATGTTTATTGTATTTGACACATACTCGACATGATATTTGTTATGCAGTCAGTGTTGCTTCTAGATTCATGGATCAGCCCCATGAGATCCATTGGAAAGCAGCCAAGAGGATCCTTAGCTTTGTTCAGGGAACAAGGATACATGGGATTTTCTATAAAGCCAATTCTGACCTTGAGTTAATTGGTTTTACTGACAGTGATTGGGCAGGTGATAGCACAGATAGGAAGTCCACTTCAGGTTATGTGTTCATGCTTGCAGAAGGGCCAATTAGCTGGTCAAGAAAGAAACAGAGTGTCATTGCACTCTCATCTACAGAAGCTGAGTACAGAGGAGTTGTCAATGCAGCAACTCAGTGTTTATGGTTGCAGGGTTTACTTGGAGAGTGTGGTTTCGAACCTAAGTACTCAACTACCATCTACTGTGATAACCAGAGTACCATTCGAATCTACAAAGATCTAGTTCAGAAGCAGAGAACCAGACACATTGAGATTCACATGCACTACATCAGAGAGCTTGTGCATGATGGCACCATTCACCTACTCTTCTGTTCATCTTCAGAATAAGTAGCTGATATCTTCACCAAAGCATTTTGTGAGAAGACCTTCAGCAATATCAAATCACTGCTAGGGATTGCTGATCATGCTGTAAAGGCATGATTGGCGACAAGATTCTACAATTTTGTTTTACAGTCCATGTTTAAGGGAGGATTTTCCCAAGTTGGTTTTGCCTCTTTCCTTGGTTCATATGGACTTGCAGTATGTAAAGGGTGACTAAGACTTGTTGCTAGGCCCTACATTTTTTATTTATTACTCATAAAGTTAGTCTTAAGGGGGGGTGTTAGAATAATCAAACCCATAGTATTACCCACTTAGACATTAATTCATTTATTTTTGTCATATTTGCCTAGTTCATGAGTCCCACCATGTTCAAGTTGCTAATTGCCTATCCATAGAGGTCAAACTTGCCATCTTTGACTCATGTAGCACTTGGGAAAGCCTTAGGAATCAAATCTGCTTTATTCCTGGCCTCCTAGGCGCCCTTCTGCTTTTTCTGCTTTGTTGACTGCTTTTTCAGTTTTTAAAGCACATAAGGAAAGCAAGACTAGGTGAGGTGAACCTGTTTTATTCCCATTTAATCCTCCACTCTTTCCTCCATTCAAAAGCATGTATGAACTTCCATTTCACCCCTCATTAGCTTGCCCATGCATCCTTGCCAATTCGTGAGCCTCATGACAGATTTGGGATCAGCTTTTTACACCTATGGGGGATTTGCCTATTTTGGGTAAGCCTGCTTTATGCTAGATTTGGATGCTTCCTCATGCATTCAATTTCTTCATGTATTCTATTTATTCAGCAGCCTATGATATTACATGGTTGGATATTGTACACTGAGTTAATATAATTTTGTGTTACAGCTCCATTTTCAGTCTCCATTGTTGACAATTTTGCATGATCAATTGTAATTTGTTGTGAGTGAAATTAATCTATTGCTGGTCAGAATTTATACAGCTGATCGAAATATCAAGTGTTGTTGTATATGATCGAGTGATCGAGTGCTGCAGAATCTAAATATAAAACATGAAGAGTCAGTGTTGTAGAAGATGATGCTTCAGTATTGAAGATGTTGAAGATGTTCCAGTTGATGATGATTGTTGAAGAAAACATCCAATGATGTATAGATGTATCACCTTGATGTTGTTGAATATTTTCTCTCTCCTTGCTCCAATGGTTGATGTTGTTGTTGTTAGTAGAATATGTTCCCCATTAAGGGGGAGTGTTGAAATATTCTAACTTTAAATAATATTTCAAATGTATTTTATTGTTCTAATCTATTAGAGATGTTTTATTCCTTCGTTGAGATTTTATTATTGTATTTGGTCGTCATAGAGTCATGAGGTAAAACCAATATTGTAAGTCGGGTTAATAGAACCCTCCAGAATATAATATTATATTGTTTTCTGTCTTCCTAGGTAAATTCGGTCCAGTAAGTTTGTTGGGGCTGACCTAGTTACAGAAAGAGTCAAGTGGAAGATAAAGTATAAATATAAGAGGTTTGCGCCTCATTTAGACACACACACTCAGTTGTGTATAGAGCATAGGAGAGAGAGAGAGAGATCTGCAAGGAGAATGAGAACATATTTGGGGTTTTTTATTTATACTTTTGATACATCTATATAGAGAAATTTTGTCGGGTTTTATTCCCCTAGAGGCTTTCCCAGGATAAATCTGTGTCTATCTTGTGATTTTGTTTCTTTTAGTGCTCATGCATATGCTATTGTTTTGAAATTGAATTGAATACTAATGATATATATCTAAGCATATGGAATATTAAAATTAATACATTACACATCACTTGTGCACACATATCCCACCCTACAGTAAACTTCTTGGTTCATGACCCCAAGCTAGCCTAAAAAATTAACTTAACTCAACCAACATTGTAACCACATTTAAGGACCAAAACAATATTGTAGTTAAGTTAGGACACTAGGGATAGGAATCCAAATAACACCCCTTTTTCATTCAAATTTGAGACATAGATGTTGTCCATTAGGGTAAAAAAATCCTCTTGTAGTTGTTGAAATGTACATGACTAGTTTTTCGGAGCCCCCCCCCACTCTACGACAGTAAGCCACAATGAAGTGGTTACAGAAGTCAGGGTGGAATACCGCACTCCATTCTACACCAAAGGATAAACCTTCATAGTCCTCCTCATGCATGTCAAAGTATACCGGGTGTCGAGGACCAAAGGGATGAAGTGCCAAGAAACTACTTTAGAGGTGTCATGAATGAGGTAGCCTAGTTGCCAATCTATTTTTCAGTTCTCATACCCAAGGTCCCTCTCAGGAGTGGGATTCTCTTATCCTATTGTCCTTCCAATTTGTATTTTTTGATTGGGATATCATCACCCTATAGACGATACGATTTGTGAGGGGTTCCATCTTGTAGATAGGAGTTTACTTGCACTTATAGCCCATAGGTTAGTACATCATTTTCTTTCTAATTAGTGTCACTCTTTGTATTTCTAACCAATTTGTTGTAGACTTTCTTGCTTTAACATGTTGTTGTCCTTTATTTTTAGAGATTTCTTTTTGTCTTGCAAGCCACCATTTGTAGGGTCTCCTTTTGCACACTCGGCTTGAGTTTGATTTTTAGGCCTGCATTTGACACTCTTCCACATAGATTCATTACATAAAAAATAATCACATAACCATTTCTCCACCATGATACTTTCTCCAAGTGTTAGGAGAAAGTGTCCAGGCGAATGCAGAATGTCTCCATCTTCACTAGTTCTATGAGGAGATGAGCATGCGATCAAGTAGGAAGGTAGAGAAGTCCCGGGATAGTGGAGAACGAATGCTTGAGCTCGGTAATATGATATATATTCTAAAATAACCAATTATTCACAAAATATAATGTCATGAAAATCATGAGATAAAACTGACATCAAATCCCTAGAAGCAATTTTGAAAGAGACTTGAGGTACTTGATTTTTCACACCAAAATTGATGAGAACATCTAGAAGCATGATTGGAGGCTCTTAATACTTAAAAATAGAAACAAATAAGGTCATATCATATCCAAATAAGGTCATATAATATCCAAGAGTTTGGAACAAAGGTTCCAAGTGCTCCACTAAGATGGTAGATGCACAATTTTCTCCATCTTCAACAAAACTATGAGTATCAGTGGAAGAAATCATGTAGAAATTTTCTGGAAGATATAGATTAATGACAGTGAATGGATCACTTCTAAAATATAATATTATTTCCAAAAAATACAATTTATTACTTTTCTCCACATCAACAGCAACATTAGAGAGAGATAAATCAATTTCCTCTTCATTTTCTGAAGCAATCACTGGCAAACTTTGCACAGAATTTAAAATAGAATAATCACTGGAGAATGATTGCATAGAATCAAAGGATATTTTTTCTTCAATAAAAGAGATTCAAATTTATTCTTTTGTATAAACTATATGAGATATCATAGATCTCATAAAATTCTGGAGCAACAAGACAAGCAGTCACTCCAAGGAGACTTTCTTCAATTCGAATTGAATGTGTGGAAGATTCTACTTCTTCTTCATATTGAACAACTTCATTAGAGATAATAGAGGGAAATAATTTTTAATAAATAACTCTTGTGGTGTTGGCTGTGATTTCCATATTGCTATAATGATCCTCATTGTGCTTGCCAAAGATTTTATCCAATTTTGTCCAGATATCCTTTGGGTATTTAGAATAATCAATAAGGTAGTGGAATCTTGGAGAAAATTCTATACATATCATTCCAAAATATCTATCACCTTAATTTATACAATCATTCTTATCTTCATAAGACTCTTTACCAAGTCCAATAGATACCTCATAGATACCTTGTCTCTTTAGAGATGAAACTATTTCAATATCCACTATGAATATCTTGTAAATGGAGTAAGAAGAGGAACTACTAATTTCGAATCCTTATTGAAGTTGTACCTATCACTACAAAAATAAAGAAATTTTAAATCATGTTATTTTCAATAATTTCCACCTCGACATGTACACTTTCCCAGAGTCTATAACACATGGATAGACTTCTCTGAACATAATTCAGAGGGAGCAAGGATATCATTCCAGGATTTATGTGGAAACAAAGTTGCTACTGGTGTACAATGGAGATCAAACAAGAGTTGTTGCTAGCCTGAAAAATATCTGATACCATGTTTAATTATTGAACCATTGATCTAAAGGAAATGATTGCAATTGAAAGGTATAATTGTGTAGTAGAATCGAATGGACAATGTACAATGAACAAGACAAGTTTCATAAAAAACTGATAAGATTTGATCAGTAAATTACAACATTAATATTCATTAATTCCAACAGTATAAAACGGTTTTACAATAAGGAGAATTCAAATCATACAGATAAGATTCGAATCTACCAACTACACCTGACTGACTGGCTAACTACACGTGTCTAAATCAATGCATGGGAGACACTAGTCTAACTCTACATGTCTAATTTAGTCTATACATCAGTTAAACTAGTTAAACTAATGAGGTAGGTGAGAAATGGTGCCTAATCCCATGCAACCATGCAGTACTGGCACTAACTCAACTAAAATAAATCTAACAGAATGTAACAGAAGTTTCAGTTAGCATAACCGATTACTTACCACAACCAATTGATGGAGGTTGTTGGTGGCACTAAGAGTGGCTCCTAAGATGTAGGGAATGGTCTTAGAGGAACTTAAAATCATGCATGAACATGCAATAAGTGGAAATTAACCTCTATATCTGTTCCCCATACTCCAATATAGTAAATATGTCTCCCTATACTAGACAAATGATCAATAGACTATATATGGATAAGGGAGGATTAGAATAATCCTAACAATCTAATCTTGTTGTTTCTTATTCAATTGTTCCTGTAGGGTCGACACGACACTTTCAAATATAATGTAATATTTTTTAATAGGGTTGTCAAAGTCGGTTCTCGATGGGGTTAGGGTAATCTACTGTGCTAAGTTTTCACACTTAGAAAAAAATGTGGATTGCTCTACCTGTAATTTTTCAATGTGCTCTTTTGCTTCCACTCTTCTATGTTTGTGCTCATAGTCAATTGCTTCTATAATAATATCTATATATTATTTTCATGGGTCAAATGTGGCAATCATATCTAATTGATCTATATGTAGTAGAAGATGTGGTTGCTTCCATAGGTGCTGTAGGCGTTGTTGTTGCTTCTGTTTTTCTTTTGTTTTCTTTGTTTTCCTTTTTTCTTTCTCTATCATTTTCTTTCTTAAGCTCTATCTATTTTATGTTTCTCTATGTATCTATGTTGCTTCTTATGGTTTTTATTATTTTTTACTCTGTTCGGTGGCTAGAATTGTAGTAGTATCCTCAACATGTTTAAGTAGAAGTAAGCTAGTAGTATCAGGATGAATTGGCATATCAACTAATTCATATTTGGTTGGAGGTGATGGAGGTGAGTTAGGGTTGTTAGCTAGGCCAAAGTTCTCTTATGATGAGGATTATTCAATATTGCTTGTCGATACAGGTTCGGAAGTCAATTCTGGGGGATGAAATAAGTTATTTGAAGGGTCGACAATGGAGCTAGAGGGACGTGTTTTTTCTAATAAAGGTTGGGGTGGTGCTATATTAGTATGGTTAATAGGTTGAGGAATCAAAATTGAGGTGTTGTTAACACAAAAAATTGTACACCTAACTCTCTATGGTCCAAACGATAATTATACATCATTATCCCACCTGTTTTACAGGATAATTCACCTAATAACCTAGGTCTGGGGGGTTACCAACATACTCTTATCTTGCAGAAAATTTGACTTTAAAAGCACAGAATAGAAATAGGAAAGTAGCAGGAACTTACTTGTATTAAACGAAGGTTGATCCAAGCTAGCTTCTTCCTCTTTGCTCCGCTTCCAAAGTCTCCAGGATAGTTCCTCCTTCACCTGTTAATAAACACTCTTCCAAATACAAAGAAATTCATATATATAGTTGCAGGTTAGGCAAATCATATATCATATTGAAATGTAAACATTCACCAATCCAGAACACATGAAACACAATATGGAAGAAGTAATCTGCTTTATTAACAATAATAGAGGGAGCTTAGGTTACAACCCAATGTCTGAACAAGGACTCCTCTGTCACCAAAGGACTCTGAGTTTCTCTACTCCAAATATTTCTGTAGACAATCCACCAGCATAAATTTGCTCTCCAAGTATGTATATCCAACCCCCTCCCCAAGGCCTCTATTTATATGGATGAAATGAGGCAGTTCTCGAAGGTTAGGGAGGTTGCAGCAGTTAGGAAGATTAAGTTAAATAAATGAACTAATCTTCCATTATCGAGTGTTTTTAAATATTAATTTTGAGGAAACCATGCGCGGGTCTGTAGTAGGGAAACCCGCGTATGATACGCGACGCTATACAAGTGCAACCCGCGCATACATGTATGCACTACCTGCTGAACATAAAACTCGCACATGATGCGCGACATGTCAATAGGGATAGTCGCACATGCTACTCAAAATCTCAAAATGGCAAAGTAATCAGCTGGGCATATAGGCAATGTATTTCATCATAAACCAAGGTATAGTGAAACTAGGCAAACCTCAATCCATAAGTGTCCTTTTGTGTGCCAACCTGAGGGATGTCAGCACTCGGACGGAGAGGTGTCTATCAGGTGTATAACAGATGCCCCCTAATGTGTGAGGTCAGAGGGGAACGATGGCCGAAATACATTATAATAATAACTCAGGAGAAACTCAGAAATCCAGTGGAGCAGAAGGAGTACCTGAAACAAATACATAGTAATGTCATAAACAAAATTATATCTGAGGATGCTATGTTCAATTTACTGGAACACTAGCTCCTTTACAATATTTGAGTACATCATATGATACGGGTAAAAACCACGTATTTACAAAGGTGGAGAAAAGCCACAATACAATAATGATGAGTCTTCAAAGATCTGGAAGCCGGATATAGAAATGGAACATAGTCTTGCGCAACTTAGTTCATGAGTGAGGAATTAAAGGTCTTCATAAAAGATCCCAAAGAACCAGTAAAATCCAAGCCATGTGAATAAGGGTAAGCTGAATTCGAACATGGAAAGGATTCAACTGTTTGTCAACCAATAGATGATAATTGACAACTGAAGCAAAGGAGTTCACCAATGATGAAAGTGAATCCAGAGGTACCATCGTCAAAGCTCTAGGTCATCGTCATCAGGAGGTGCTGAAATGGAACCATACTGTGATAGGGAAGGAAATAGATCCTCCAACGGATCACAAGAGTGACTAGGAACTGGGAAAAAGAAGGTAGACACAAGTAAATGGATAACAGATATAATAGTAATAGGATCAGGTGATAAATCAGACACTAGGTATAATCCTTGAATAGTGAGCACGACACAGAGATGACCCAAGGCAGCATACAATGGATAGATAGAACAACTAGACTTATCTGTCGTGTAGGAGACATGAACAGATTCCCCAGGTATAATGGACAAGAGGAGGAGTCAAAAACTCAAAGTGATAGCTGAACACAAGTGTATACTGAAACATGGATATCGGAAGGCAAAGAGTGCTATGTTCAAGGATGACATGCTGCCATTACTGAAAACAAGAGAAAACTTCTTCCTTTCCTTCCCTGTTAAGTTTTAACGAGTCCAGGAAAGCCAACTCGGTTCCCTCTTCATTTTTTAACAAGCTTGAAGAGATGGGAAAATAATGCTTGATACACTGATCCGTGGATTTAACGAGCCCGAACTAGTACATGCTCAATTGGTGCTTTCATATTTAGAGAGTCTGAAAACGCCAAAGAAGACTCTAGGGGGGTCTTTTTCGTCCAATTTAGTCTCTTAAGGCCGAAAAAGTATAAAACAAACCTCAAAAGAACTCTCTTAACTTCCGAAGAAGAAAAGGTGAACCTTTTTCGTACTTAGTCGGGGAGGTCCAAAAAAGGTTAAATTACCACCTACCCAACGCTCCTTCCATAACATCATAAAATAGCTTGAGTTTTACGAGTGTGAAGGAAAGCAAGATCACTCGGAAAGATCCATTTGGTTACGAGAAATGGGGCTTACAATAATAAACTCATTGCTTTTTTCTTTAGTGTTTAACGAGCATGACAAAGACACAAAGTACACTCGGAATATTTTTCATGTTTGGGTCCAGAGCACGAAAAAGAAAAAGTAAGCTCAAACCGGGTGTTCCTTTTCCGTAAATTTAGTCCCTCAGGTCTGGAAAAGTGATAAACCTATACCTGAGAATACTCTTCTCAATTCCGAAGAAAAGAGAGTGATCCTTTCTTGTATTATTCCGCATGGTCTGAGAAAGAGATAACCTACCACCAATGCGGATGCCCGTTCACATATTCTTAACGAGCTTGAACAGACGAGATAACTCGACAGTCAAGTCTATTTTTAAGGAGTCAGACCTGGGCCTAAAGAAACTCCATAAGGGCGGGGAGTCCTAGAAAGGGATAGATTGTAAAGAGAGATTCATAAGAAGCTCTATTTGTCGTGAAAAGTAGCTATGAGGAAACCCCTGGGCCTGAAACAGTGATGGAAATGAGTATCAAAGAATGGCAATGGCATATAAGAATGATACTCATGAAATAGGGATCCTAGCCACGGAAGAACAATGGTAGAGACAAGGGACTAATGGCTTAGAATACCATAGTTCGTGGAAAAATATTGCATACTAAGGTTAATGTGGAGTGATAAGTTGCCAACATGTGTTGGGAAGAGAAAAAACCACCCTATAGAAGCATCAACACTTTGACATAGTTAGTAAACCTGTTCCAAGGCACAAAAAAGGATGGTATTAATCAATTGACGTTTCAAACTATAGAAAAAACACACTTTACAAAATAATTTTTCTATAAATAGTTTGAAAAACAAAACATTTCTCACCATTGTACTTTTTGGACCAAAAAGGAGCATTTTACCCTCTATCTTGGATTGCTCGTTGTGGACAATTGGACCGGTGGAATTCAGATCCGTCAGTGTCAGGTAAATCTACACCCTGTGCTCTTTAATTTCATCCAAACAAATTTTAGAATTAATGGTCAATTCAATTTAATTCATCAATATAAAAATGGTAAAATGTATGCACGGGTTGCCTAATAGAAAATCCGCGCATACGCGTTTGATGCGCGAGTTTCTGTATAGGGAGGTCGCGCATGGATCGCGACATGTCCCAATGGACAGTCGCGCATACTGCACTAAGGATAAAAACTTTGAAAATGATTCAAATTTTTAAATTTTGATGATGAATTACTGAATCAAACTGTGTGTTTTTTGTCAGGAAAATATGGTGCTGGAGTGGAGGGAGCGGGAACACGAGATGATGGACCAAGCGGCTCTCCAAAGCCCACCTACTATCCAAGCATTGCGGAATAGTGGGCTATTGAAGTTTTTCTACACATCACCCATGCGGGCCAATGTCCACATATTAGAGTTCTTGGTCAGTTATTGGGACCATGACCTGGGGATGTTCAACATCCAAGGTGAGAATTTGGAGTTTACCGCAGAGGACATCTATTTTATTACCGGATTATCACATCAGGGAGCACCGGTGAACCTGGAGGGCACTGGCAGGGGTGGTGACCCCTTGAGTGTCCAGAACTATATTGATGTATTCTGCAGGCCAGGTACTCAAAAGAAGGGCAGCAGTATTCTCATTGCAGACATACAGGACTTTATGCTGCAGGTATTGGCCAGTACCATAGTTAGACTTTCAGGATCAGCAGGACTACATCACGCCACCAGGACTCAGATGAGAGTGGTGGTGGACTATTTGAGAGGCACACTCTTTGATTGGTGTACAGGGATTGCCCCCATCATGAGGAGGCAATTGTCCGACTGTAGGAGGGGGAGACGGAAGAACTTTAGCTATGCTAGTATATTGGTGGTGTTCTTCTTTGAGAGGGTGCCAGCTATGAGCCCTGCGGTGCCATTACAGGTCCAGCATCCCCGCCAGCCAAGGCTGAGCAAGTGGGGAGATATCTTCCTCCGTCAAGGAGGAGGAGATGTGGTGCAGAGTATGTATGACGACAATTTCTATTCATGGTGGGAACGGCAGGTGCCAGCATTTGAGCAGTTCCCATATGCCGGATTAGATTTCCGAGGTGATCCAGACTTAGTCCTCCCTCCAGGAGGAGCATGGGGAGAGATGGGTAAGTCATTTTTTATTTTTTATCATTATCAAATTTTTATGGATTTTCTAATGATAGGATATATACATATGCACAAGTCTAACCCTACTCATGTGTCAAAATGCAGATATTGGACCAGTCCGCCCAGTAGGGCACCCACGTACCTTTGTACGTCCTGTAGCAGGAGGAGATCCTGGATTGGTTACGGTACTCGAGGAAAAGCTGACTAGGCTTACCGAGAGGGTACCCACTATACGGATAGAGCATCTCCCTCTAGCTATGCAGGAGTCAGTAGTTGGGGTTCCACCGATCTGGCTACGTCTTTTCAGATGGGTAGCCAGAGTAGTATGTATATATAGGGATGCGGTGGAGGCTGCCGAAGCCGAGGAGGCTGAGAAAGCCAGGGGGCACAGAGATCACGGGGACCAACCAGGTCCCAGTGGCAAAGGTGGACAGTCTTAGTGCTAGGCATTTTGATGGATGTTGATCCACTTTTTGTATATTTTGTACATGACGGGATCTACGGATCAGAATTGACCTATCCTATGTATGAACAGATATTTACATATATATATATATATATATTTGGTTTGGTTGTTAGCCTATTTACAAGTGTTTTTTATGTATTTGCTGTATATTTTATGGAATGTGTGTGATATGCCAGTCTAAGATATAGTTAGCATATGCATTAGTTAATGAATTTTGGTTTCTTGGAATGTGATTAAAAGTAATAACTTCAAAATGTATTTCCAGTAAACGTATTTGCATGAACTGACGTAACAATGTAGGATTACGCACCTGGTAAGCTCGATTGAGCTGGGAAACAACCAACTGGGAATCCGAACAGACTTCTATCTGGGTGATGCCTCGTGACAAAGCATCCCAAAGGAGCTCAATTACAGCCCTATATTCAGCAACATTATTGGAAGCAGGACCTAGGCAAGCGCCACCTACGGCAACAAGCTGTCCTGAAGGGGAGTAGATAACCCATGCTGCCGAAGCCAGGTTACAAGTGTGACATCTGGCGCCATCAGGAAAACCTACATACATCTCGGAAGACATCTGCAACAACCAGCAAATAGTATAAAAAATGAAACTGACAACCTAATGTACATAAAAATACATACATTAATATACAAGAAAAAGTGCTAAGCCTAGGAATAGTACTTCTTCAAGTAGAGCCCATTTCTAGGCTCAGGTAGCTTATTCCCATTATAATCCACTAATTCATATGCGCCTTTACTCAAAAATTTAGACATAACATAGGGTCCCAACCACATAGCCTTGAATTTTCCTGCCCCCAGGGGTTCTTTATCTTGATCCCAGAGCAAGACAAGTTCCCCCTCAGAGAAAACCCGAGGTTTGACCGTTTTATCATATTGAGATTTAACCCTATTCTTATGAGCCTGATTTGCAGTCAACGCATCTCTACGTTGCTCATCAAGGTGTTCTAAGTGAAGCAATCGTTCTTCAAGCTTAGTTGTGTCAGGTAGCACATGAACAACTATCTGCAAGAATGGGATTTCTCATTCAATCGGCGTAATAGCTTCCACCCCGTGAACGAGTTGGAAGGGGCAAAAACCTGTAGCAGTTTTGACATTAGTTCGATAAGCCCAAAGAGCAGGATATAACATGACATGCCAATTTGAACGGGCTGTATTAATAGTATGTTTAAATATAGTTTTCAAAGTTTTGTTTACAGCCTCGACTTGACCATTTGCTTGCGGATAATAAGGAGAAGAATGCTCTTGTCGGAATCCGAGCATGGTGGTCAGTTCAGTCATCATGTGATTTTGGAAATGACTGCCATGGTCAGTGACAATCACCTTGGGAATACCAAACCTAGCAATAATCTGATTAAACACGAAGTAAGCTGCCGTTTCCCCATTGTCTTTGAAAGTAGGCATTTCCTCTGCCCATTTTGTGAAATAGTCGACAGCGACAATGATGTATTTGTGCCCCCTAGCCGAGGCTGGGTTGCATGTCATATAATCGATCCCCCACTTCATGAAGGGGCCTACCGAGACGACCGGAAACAAGGGAGCAGGATGTGACCGCATTTTTCTGGTGTACAGCTGACATGGATGACAGCGTTTTACAGCTTCCACACAATCTTTAAATATGGTGGGCCAGAAATACCTGGCACGTAATATCTTCTGGGTCGTTGCTAACCCAGATAAATGACCCCCACACGCTTCGCTATGGGAATCATTTAGGACAATCTCCGCTTCCTCATGAGTCAGGCAGCGACGCAAGATAGAATCTACCCCTCTTCGATATAAATTATCTCCTATTATGAGGTAGTTTTTAGCATGAAGACGTAACTTGCGTCGGTCTTCCCTAGAGTAAGCGGTAGGATACTTCAAAGTCTGGAGATATATAAGAATATCTCCATACCAAGGGTTAGAGGTTGATAAAAGAAAGATGTGCTCATCTGGGAATGAGTCATCTTGAATCACTACATCATCTTCCGTAGGGAATTCTGCTATAAGCTCTGCAAAAACTAAGGACTTTTTGGATTTAGCGGATTGGAAAACCAAGTCAAACTCCTGAAGAATGACTATCCACTTGTTGAATTTTCCCCCAACAATGCGTCGGGATAAAACATATTGGAAAGGGTTTACATCCGCCACTACAGTAGTGGTCCTCAGTAAGATATAGTGACGTAACCTCTGTACAGCATACACAGCCGCTAAGGCTAACTTTTCGACATGGGAGTACTTAAGCTCAGGCCCAACCAGAGCACGGATAAGATAGTAGACAACATGCTCAACGAGCTTGTCATCCTCCTAAACTAGCACTACCCGAATGGTAGACTCCGACGTGGCCAGATATAATAAAAAATCCCTAGAGTAATCTGGCGGGCGTAATAAAGGAGCCGACAACAAGGCTTTCTTCAATGCCTCGAACGTGAGTTGTGCAGTTTCATCCCATACAAATGGGGTGTCCTGTTTAAGCAGGCGTATGAAACCTTTTGTGATCTTGGCATAATTCACGATAAAACGTCGAAGGAAGTTAGACTTACCTTGTAGACTCTGAAGTTGCCTAAGTGAGCGAGGAGGAGGCAGATTTACAATAGCCTCTACTTTTAATGGATCCACCTATACGCCCCTACTAGATACAATAAATCCAAACAATCTACCCGATTCGATGCAGAAAACACACTTGTGGGGATTCAAGCGGATTTTGTAGTACCTGCATCTCTCAAAAATTAACCTTAAATGATCAGGATGCTGAATCCTCTTGCTAGAATGAGCAGGCAGATCATCCAGGTAAGGCTCGATAATGGCTCTTATATTGTGAAAAGCAAAGTTCATGGCTCGTTGAAAGGTTGCCCCTGCATTTTTCAATCCAAAGGGCATTTTTCTATACGCGAATGTACCCCAAGGGAAAATAAAAGCCGTTTTATGCTGGTCTTCCGGTTTGATTTGGATTTGATTGTAGCCGGAAAAACCATCCATAAACGAAAATACTTCACTACCTGCACATGCATCTATGATTTGGTCAATAAACAGTGTAGGGTAGTTGTCCTTGGGACAGGCTTTGTTAAGGTCTCGAAAGTCCGTACAAACACGAATAGTCCCTTGCTTTTTATCAACGGGGACTGGGTTGGACACCCACTCATTCAAAGCAACGGGATATATAAAACCTGCTTTCAACAGCTTTTCTACCTCTGCCTTCACAGCCGCCGCTTTACGCGGGTTCACGGGGCGTAATTTTTTCTGAACCGGCTTAGCATCAGGATAGGTTGGGATCTCATGTTGAACAATAGATGGATCAATGCCTGGCATCTCTTCATATGACCAGGAAAAGATATCACAGAATTCCTTGAAAAGGGAAGTATAAATGGAAATCTCCTTCGGAGAGCAGTTTGCACCTATATAGATATTTTCCATGACATCTGGCTTTACGGAGATGTTGATCGGTATAGTAGCGGAAATGTTTGCCATATTCCCCTCGGCAAACACTCCTTCCCTAGGTAAAGGGTTGACGGGTGTATCAACATCATTCGACAGTCTCACATGGAACTCTTGGTTTTCTATCTTACTTAGCTCTGGAAGGAAATAAGATCGGTGATGAAGATCCTCACATATCTTATCACGTGAACACATAGCTTCCAGAATAGCTTAATCTGAAGGTAAAACAGTGTCTAAGAAATCTATGGAATGTAAAGAGTTATCTGCCCATGCAGGCATATAAAATTCTTCCAGATCATCTGAGACTGTAAGAGGATCTGGAATGGGATCTACAGTGGTTTGGGTAATAGCTTGATACGCCACTTCCACTGCAGACAAGGGCACTTCCGGTTCATATCGACCACCGAATCAATGGACTTCCCTACAGTAGTAGAACCGAGATAAAGGACTGGAGCTGGTATATCGAATGTGCCCATCAATGATGCGTACAGTCCAGCCCCCAAGCTCTGTGCAACAGGTTTGGTCTGATCAACCAATGGCACAGTGGAATCTTTAGACTCTAAGCGGCCTTTACGAGTAAAATCAAGTTGGTCAACAGTGACCAGGTTTCCCTCATGTGGGAATATCACGACACGAAAGACAGCAGATGCAATAGCAGACATTGCATAAGTCCAATTCCTACCCAGAAGCAAATTGTAGTCCAATGGAGCATCAATCACTTCGACTTCAACAGAGACTGCTTTGCTAGCCAGCTTAATCTCGAAAGCTGGTAGGATACCATGTGGACGGAAAGAACTTCCATCAAAAGAAGTAAGTAAAGTGGTTGATGGGACCAGCTCTGGGGATTCGAGAGCTTTCCAACAAGCCAGAGACATAACACAAGTAGAGGCTCCCTCATCAACAACCGCTCGTCCAATGGTCTTACCACCATGGACAACATCTATCGATAAAGCTACATGATAAGGGAGGCGAATTTTAACATCTGAGAGATTAAACTTCGCTAAGAGACTCGAAGAGTCCATACTACCTAGAGCTGCTAAAAGGGCATTCCATTGAGCGGGACAACTTTGTAGCACCTCCAAAGCTGACATTGCACAAGGAGTCTGAGCCAACTCTTCAACCACTGAGTAGTTAGAAGCGGCTCGGGCATTTGGGTTATGCAGAGTCTTCTTAAAGACACCTTTGGGTATCTTTGGCATTATTTCCACAGGTTTCTCTATAGTGAGAGGGTTGGAAGATTCAACTACAGCTTTACCCTTCTCATCAGTCCCTTGCTCATAGTTCTTGTTCCTGGTTTGTAACAAAGTTGAGGATCTAACCATGTTGATATAATTAGGGTCAAGAGCAGTTTGACTGCCCCCTGCTACAGTAGAAGCCGAAGCAGAATTCTGCCCTTGGGGAAATGGATCCTTCAGGACAGCCGGTGGTTGCGTTTGTAACAGCTTCTGAGCTTGTTCCATGAGGGGACAAAGGTGAGTGAGGTGGTCTCCTAGGCACAACCTACAAGGAAACTTGACTTTATTCTTCTCCTTTTTTCCCCCATCAGCATTGTTTGCGGGCTTGGGCTTGTTTTGATTTTGGTTTCCCTCTCCCTTTTTTCCTTTCTTCTTCTTCTCGTCGGGCTGCTGATTGCCCTTCGAAGAGGTTTGTGCAAAAACATTTTCACTTTGGGAGGAGGGGGCAGCCTTTGCTGCCTCCACCATAGACTGTTTGATAGACAATTGGTGAAGTTGTTTTGTCAAAGACTCTACAGTGGGAGAGTTTACGGACCCAACCACACCATCGGCATGGGGTCCAGGCTTGGGTTTCTCGGCCTCATGAGAAGGCCTTGGTGCCTCAGGGATGATTTCATATAAAATCCTAGACTGTGAATAAATCAAGTCCAACTGCTGGGCCTTGAGTATGGCTTCTTCCTCACTAGTCACTCCTGATGTGGAGACATCGTTAGATATATAGGGCAATAAAGATTTAAGGAACCATTCTAATCAAAAATCAGGAGGGATGGTAGCTTTAATGAGGATCTTTCGCCTCCTCCACTCTTGGATATGATCCGAGATGTGGGTTGCCTTATTTTGTCTAAAGGTGGACAACAAATCCATTCCGAAGTCGTAACGGACTGGAAGCTGAAAGTGGCTAAGGAAAGCGATAGCCAAGTCCCAGAAGCTGGTAAAAGCAGTAGAAGGCAGTTCAATGTACCATTTTGCTGCCATTCCTGTTAAGGTCCTCTAGAATAGCCTCAATCTCACTGAATCCTCATTTAATGAGTTGGAGGAACACCATAAGTGGAAGTTGGTGGCATGTGCCCCAGGATCTTCACCAACCTTACCTTCGAACTTAGGGATGTTCGAGGGCAGTTTGGTGGGAACAGGTGGCCACAAGGGGTCATGCCTCACCGGATCGTTCATCAACTTTGATAATTCTGGCAAGTTCAAGGTTGCCAAAAAGGGAAGCTTTGGCCTAGCCGGTGTACTAGAGGTACTAGCTTGGGGATTAGAGGGACTTTCCCCCGATCGCCCATAAGTAAAGGTGGGGTTTCCCCCAGACACCGGTTGTGAGGTGGGTAGGTTTCTTTGGAACGGGTTCCATCCATAAGCCACCATATTTTGGGTGGGAGGTGCAGTGTAAGTGTTTCGGGCCATCCCCATGGAAGTAGGGGTCTGAAAGATTGGAGCAGGTATCCCTCCACTAAACAAAGAGAAGGGAGAGCTCGTGTATGGGACCGAAATAGGGGTTTGGTAGCTTTGCCCATAAGAGGTGTTGCTACCAAACTGCACTCCTACATATGAAGGAGGTGGACCTACATATGGAATGGATGGGGGTATGTGCCCCCCATTCCAAGGGAATCCTTGGACAAAGGCCGAGGATCCCACCGGACCATTGTGGGTAGTGTAAGGGAAGGAAGAAGGAATTGTAGGCATACTAGAAATCCCAGTAGCCATATCACCAGACATACTTCCTATGTTCAAGTAAACCAGTGGTTGGACCACCCGGCTTGCTGGAGTTAAGGGTGTGGAAGGTAAACTAGATCTAGGGGTACTGACCATGGGAGGTAGCACCCCTTCAACCAGAAGGGTTGAGGTGAAGACAAATGAACTTTCTCCTTCAGAAGACATGGCTCTACCTACAGGTACACCTAGCACTAGTGAACTAAAAGGCCTAACTTGCACGATCACTGGATCGTCCAAATCAGTCAAGGGGGTATTATAATTTCTTGCCGACTCGTCAGCTTGCAATTCTTCTATCTCGACTGTGTCAAGGTCAAAGCGGTTAGCTATTAATTCCGGTTCACCAAGAACCTCACTTACTCCTACTGGTTCAAAAGAACCACCTGTGCTTAGTCTCCGCCTTTGAGGTAAAGGTGGAGGTTCCAGTGGTGAGAGAGGAGGAAGGTTTCTCAACCTTCTTGACCTTCTAACAAGTTGGTCCTCCAGAATTAAGACTTTAAATAATCACACCCTAAGGCCAACTAAACACAAGCAGATCCACAGAGCACACACTAAAAAGATCCTAAGTCTCAAACAATCAAAACAGGCTATAAAGATATGCTTTCCCGAAGAAAGCTAATGAACAGTTACTTGGCGTCCTTGAGGGGTTCTTAGGCACAAGCGGAGGAATCACCCAACCGCCCTCCTATACTTTCCACAAGGGTTACCTTCCAAGTCTGTTCAAGGTGAACCAGAAATAACCTTCCGGTTTACCTAGGTATGAGCCCTAAAAAGACAAGAGACTAAGGCTACCTTGACAATACCTACTGTCTGGGGGGACAGTCGCAAGCCGAACTCGTACACATGGGCAGGGTAGCTGAGCCCGAAATTCTTCCTAGACAGAATCCCCAGATGCGTAAAATTCTTGGGTTACGCTTTGACAAGGATTCAGGGGGTTATCCCCTCTGTCCAAGCCTCCACGCGGCCTAGTGCTTGACTCCCGTTTGAGAGGAGCTTCCCAGATATAGCGGTAGAACCAAGGATTTACCTAACGAATGGCCCACTACGTTTGATTTTATAGTTTGTGGGAAGTTTACACTCCCTAGCCCACAAACCTAGCCTAAGCTAGTAGGTGGAAGGCCCTAAAAATAAAAACTTACTAATAGATTTTAAATTTAAGCGTTAATTTTAAGGGTTGTTCTTTACTTAAAGGAAGTGGAAGTGATGGACTGTATGATGTTATGACTCAGCAGAAAATAAATGAAAGCAAAAGGTGCATTTAAAGCAAACTATCACTATAAAATAAACTTCTTTTCATTTTTTCCAAATAAATATTGATGAACTATATGCAGCAAAACGAGAAACTAAGCCTATATGTTTTTGTATTTTTCTGAGATAGTATTTCTTAAACTAAAACAAACACTACTCTAATGCAAAAATTACAATGCAAAAGATTAACTATGTTTTGCTTTTCACTTTAAAAAATGCTCAAAAAACTACTGTGCATGTATAAATGCAATACTTGAGTGAACTTGACACTTATAGACTGTATAAACAACACAAACTGAAACTAACAGGAAAACAGAACCTAAAAACCAGCAAGAAAAACAGGCCAGGACCTCAACTTGGGTGCAGACAATGACCAAGAGATCACTGCAGACTTTCAAACAGGTAAGTGCAAACCAATAACTGACAGACAGCAGACTGGACAGACAGAGTCTAAGACCCTGATCACTGATCTAGACTCAGGAACTCAGACCAACAACCCAAACAGGCCAGAAAGTTTCAAGATGCAGATAGTAAATAACACAAGTAAAAAGAACCCAAGGGCTTCGGGAAGCACTAAGATGTGATCACCTGATACACTCAGACAACTCTACAACACTCTTAAAGAAAGTATCAACAGAAAACAAGACTTATAACAGGCTAAAGAACAAGCAAACTTTAACACAAAATCACAGTTTTCAGGAGTATGCGCGACTGTGTAGTAGTGCAGGTCGCGAATGATGCGTGACTGTTCTATAGAACAACCCGCGTATGCAACTCAGTATGCGCGACTGTCTAGAAATACAACCCATGCATGGGCATGAAAACTTCTCAAAAATAGAGAAAGACCCAAGACTTTCAAATGCTACAGTTCGTAAGAAAACAGGACAAAAGATCACAAACAAAACTTCGAGCAATGACTGGTCGGGACAACAGAAAAAGACCTAAAGCAGACTAGGCTTCCCCAGCGGAGTCACCAGTTCTGTTAATAAACACTCTTCCAGATACAAAGCAATTCATATATATAGATGCAGGTTAGGAAAATCATATATCATATTGAAATGTAAACATTCACCAATCCACAACACATGAAACACAATATGGAAGAAGTAATCTGCTTTATTAACAATAATAGAGGGAGTTTAGGTTACAACCCAATGTCTGAACAAGGACTCCTCTGTCACCAAAGGACTCTGAGTTTCTCTGCTCCAAAGATTTCTGTAGACAATCCACCAGCATAACTTTTCTCTCCAAGTATGTATATCCAACCCCCTCCCCAAGGCCTCTATTTATATGGATGAAATGAGGCAGTTCTCGAAGGTTAGGGAGGTTGCAGCAGTTAGGAAGATTAAGTTAAATAAATAAACTAATCTTCCATTATCGAGTGTTTTTAAATATTAATTTTGAGGAAACCATGCGCGGGTCTGTAGTAGGGCGACGCTATACAAGTGCAACCCGCGCATACATGTATGCGCTACCTGCTGAACATAAAACTTGCACATGATGCGCGGCATGTCAATAGGGATAGTCGCTCATGCTACTCAAAATCTCAAAATGGCAAAGTAATCAGCTGGGCATATAGGCAATGTATTTCATCATATACCAAGGTATAGTGAAACTAGGCAAACCTCAATCCATAAGTGTCCTTTTGTGTGCCGACCTGAGGGATGTCAGCACTCGGACGGAGAGGTTCCTATCAGGTGTATAACACCAACGTTATTTCCTCCATTTTGACCTTCATAACTAAAATTCCACTAAATATAGTCCAAAACATTATTATTCCTTACCCCATATATATAGGGAAGTTGAGCATTTATTGTGACTTATCCTCACTCTGCCCAAAAAGGACAAAAAAAACCCTAAAATGAGAATGGGCCAAAAACCATGGAAAAACACCATGCATAATAAAATACCATGGGTAAAACAACCCTAGATCATCCTATAAATACATTGTGAAGGTCTCCCCACAAACATTCCTACACTTTTTATTCATAATCTTACTTTTCACCTTTCTCCATTTTTCCCCCATTTTTTCCATATCATTCCCATGATGTATGTTGAGCTTCCTCCATACCCACTTGGATCCGTTCCCCCTTTTGACAACCATTAGTGAAGATGACTAGAGAACCATATCGTGGAGCTGGTGGACCATTTCCTTAGATGACTGCAGTGCCCCATGCTACTAAAAGGTATGCTCGTTATTGTTTTTCATTGGTTAGATAAAATATATATAAAATCATAAAAAATATTTGTGTTATTGATACTGCTTATTGTTGCAAGTCGAAGCTGATAAATTCTTCACACCATGAAATCTACCCTATTATACGGTTGATCTAGGGTAGGTTATTTTGCATGTATTAGGGGTGAAATCCCCATTAATGTTTTGGCAATTCAACTATCTTGATCCCCACAAATATTTGTTTTTGCAGGAGTTTCTATTTGTTTGTTCTACTTAGGGAGCTTCATTCGTCACATATCTGACCCCCCTGTGGAAGATCTGAACTAGTCCTGACACAATACCTGCCCTCCCAGCCCAAGTCGATACCCTTTTCTAAAAAAAACCTTAGTTTCGGCCAGATCGCACCTATTTGATAGAAATATGACCAGGTCACACCTTTTTTCTTGATAAGTGCAACCTGGGTTGCACATTCTTCCTCAATAAGTGTGACCTAAACCAAAAATTTAGATCACACTTGTCCAGGATCCCAGAGCAATCCCAGTTGCTACTGTGACCCATTTTTATGAGACCTATCATGCATAAACTCATGCTTTGTGTGACTTGAGCCCTTCTACTATTTTTCTATCTTGATCATGATTATTTTCTTGTTCCATTCGACCCCAATCACAGTTTTTCCATCGACAGGTGCAACCTACAATTTTTCAATCCTTTTCGGTGTTCGAGACCCTTTTGTAGAAATTCAGGCCTGCAGTAGATTAATTTCACCCACAACAATTAACAATTGATCATGCAAAATTATCAACAATGGAGACTGAATATGGAGCTGTAACACAAAATTATATTAACTGAGTGTACAATATCCAACCTTGTAATAACATAGGCTGCTGAATATATAGAATACATGAGCAAATCAAATGCATAAGGAAGCATCCAAATCTAGCATAAAGCAGGCTTACCCAAAATAGGCAAATCCCCCATAGGTGTAAAAAGCTGATCCCAAATCTATCAAGGACCCCACGAATTATCAAGGGCGCATAGGCAATATAAAGAGTGGTCAAATGGCAGCTCATACATGCTTTTTCATGGAGGAAAGAGTGGAGGAGGAAGGGGCAACAAAGTTGATTCACCTCACCTAGTCTTGCTTTTCTATGTGCCTTAAAACACTGAAAAAGCAGGGAATAAAGCAGAAAAAGTAGATGGGCACCTAGGAGGCCAGGAATAAAGTAGATTTGATTCCTAAGGCTTTCCCAAGTGCTCCATGAGTCAATAATGGCAAGTTTGACCTCTATGGATAGGCAATTAGCAACTTGCACATGGTGGGACTCATGGACTAGGCAAATAAGACAAAATAAATGAATTAATGTCTAAGTGGGTAAATACTATGGGTTGATTATTCTAACACCCCCCCTTAAGCCTGACTTTATGAGTAATAAATCAAAAATATAGGGCCTAGCAACAAGGCTTAGTCACCCTTTACATACTGCAATGTCCATACAACCAAGGAAAGAGGAAAAACCAACTTGGGAAAATCCTCCCTTAAACATGGACTGTAAAACAAAATTGTAGAATCTTGTCTCCACTCATGCTTTGACAGCATGATCAGCAATCCCCAGCAGTGATTTGAGATTACTGAAGGTCTTCTCACAAAATGATTTTGTGAAGATGTCAGCTACTTGTTCTGAAGATGAACATAAAAGTAGGTGAATGGTGCCATCATGCACAAGCTCCCTGATGTAGTGCATGTGAATCTCAATGTGTCTGGTTCTCTGCTTCTGAACTGGATCCTTGTAGATTTGAATGGTACTCTAGTTATCACAGCAGATGGTAGTTTAGTACTCAGGTTCGAAACCACACTCTCCAAGTAAACCCTGCAACCATAAACACTGAGTTGCTGCACTGACAACTCCTCTGTACTCAGCTTCTATAGATGAGAGTGCAATGGCACTCTGTTTCTTGCTTGACCAGATGATTGGCCCTTCTGCAAGCATGAACACGTAACCTGAAGTGGACTTCCTTTCAGTGCTATCACCTGCCCAATCACTGTCAGTAAAACCAATTAACTCAAGGTCAGAATTGGCCTTATATAAAATCCCATGTGTCCTTGTTCCCTGAACAAAGCTAAGGATCCTCTTTGCTGCTTTCCAATGGATCTCATGGGGCTGATCCATGAATATAGAAGCAACACTGACTGCATAAAAAATATCAGGTCGAGGATGTGTCAAATACGATAAACATCCAATCAACTGTCTATACAAAGGGTTGTTTACCATCGGTGGAGAATCATCTTCCTCCAGCTTCAGTCCTGAAAGGAAAGGAGTTTTGCTTGCTTTGCAATCTTGCATTCTGAATTTGATCAGCAAATCCAAGGCATATTTAGACTGGTGCACCTTGATTCCAGCTTTGGTTTGACCAATCTCAAGCCCCAGAAATTGACTTAAGAGCCCCAAATCTGTCATGGAGAAGGCATGGTTCATAGCTCCTTTTAGGGAAGCAATCTCAGCTTGTGAGCTTCCTGTAATGAGGATGTCATCAACATATAACACAATTATCATTAATGAACCATTAATTACCTTCATATAGACATTCGAATCAGATTTGCACCGAACAAAATTCAGAGATAGCAAGAAGCTATCTATCTTGGCATACCAAGCCCTGGGGGCTTGCTTTAGCCCATACAATGAATTTCTCAACCTGCACACAAGAGAATGGTCAGTAGAAAAACCTTGGGGCTGCTGCATATATATCTCATCAGTGAGATCACCATTCAAAAATTCACATTTTACATCCATATGATGTACCTCCCATTGCCTTGATGTTGCAATGGCTAGAGCTAGCCTGATTGAATCCATCTTTGCCACTGGGGCAAAAGTCTCATTATAATCAATGCCATGAACCTATGAGTAGCCTTTAGCTACCAATATAGCCTTTTACTTCAGTGGTGAACCATCAGCAGCAAATTTGGTCTTAAAGACCCACTTACACTGTACTAGTTTTCTCCCTGGAGGAAGATCCACTAGCTCCCATGTGTTGCTTTTCTGTAGCGAGTTGAAATCCTCATTCATGGAAGCTTGCCATCTTGGATATCCTGCTGCTTCTTCATAATTTTGAGGATCATACTCCACCATCAAATATCATTTTTCAGCAAACTCAGGATCCTTCATGCACAGACCACTCTCAAATTGAGATCTAGTCCTCCTTGGGTCATTGGGATCCCCAGCTAACTGTCCTGCTGCATGTAGTGTCTTGGCTGACCATTTAGGCCTTGTGGGGCTGTTTGGTTCTGCAATAAACTCATCTCCATAAGATAAATCAGAATCAGCATGTTCAACAAACTTTTTACTTACTTCTTGAGGTTCAGGTGGTGAAGAGGCTTCACCAATCTCCACTTCTGCAAGGGGTTCTTCTTCAAACTGAACACACATTTCAATGAAGGATTTTTTTGTGCTCAAGTTTATCAACTTGTACCCTTTTGAATATTCATATTATCCCACAAAAATACACTCTTGTCTTTGGGGCTGCAAAGCCTTCCTCTTCTCTGTCGGGATTCTAGCCCATGCCTTTGAGCGAAAAATCCTGAAATCGGT